>CM031975.1:18563359-19018932 GCA_018804465.1 Populus tomentosa
ATGCCACATGGAACACAATCAAGAGATTGAGCAAAATGGACCCATAATAAGAAGTCAAAACTATATAAGATCAAGCAGTGTCTGAAATATTTCAACACACATTGGAGTTCATAGTGTCTGAAATCAGTGTCACCAAGTACTTGGAAACAACGCCAAAGAAAAGTAAGGAGAAGAATGCTAAAACCCGGCACATCATGCAAGAAGTTCACAGGTTACGCTGGATCAATGCAAGACAACATGAGAACTGATTTATGACGACCATTTGAAATCACTTGTAACACATGATTAATTACGTCAACAAGGGCATCCAGAAGTAAAGGGAATTGCAAATTGAACCGATAGTTAGGTAAATGAAAGGCGGCCTGCTAGAAGGAAGATCAATTATAAGAAAAACCTGTTCATAGCCTCCCAACTTGATCACCAATCTCCATAACCTATATGGAATGAGTATTAAAGATAAAAAGAAAACAATTATGACGTGCTATAAGGAAAAGCAAGCGAAAGAAAGAAAGGGACTTACTTGAGCAAATTGAGCTCTTCTTTATAAAATTTGGGGTTTTGAATTCCAAGTGGTTCTGTTTATGAAAAGATTCAACATCCTTCATAAAAGCAGCTTGCTCTTCCTCAGTTCCGGACTCGTAACCATCAGCAGAAGAATCCCAAAGAAAGACTTGGTTGGTGGTGGTGGATTGTTTGAGAGCAGAAATTCTGTAGGAGCTTCCTTCTTGTCAATTTCTGTAGGAACTACAGCACCTTTCTCATCATCATCTCTTCATCTTCAGCTTTGGAGGTCCGAGTGAGCTCGAGGGAGGAGGAGGTGCGTGCGTGCCCTCGTCATTATTTTTGGGCAGGCGGAGAAGAAAGCTGTTTCGCATCAGCAACATTGGTAGCCTGGTGGTGGCTACATCAGTGTTGGGCTCATCATGAGGATCCTTATTGTTGTTTTTGTCAACAGTTTCTTCGTCCCCCTTTCCCTCAGACTTGATGAAATCTTGAGCGGGCGGCGGCATTACAAGTATCATGATCATGAGGATGAGGAGTGGCAGGATTCGTATCGGTTAGGTCAACTGAAGATTGGGTATTATATCCTTGTCCTCTAGAGCTGAATCATTAAGGGCGAGTGGAAGGAGTGAGAATCGGAGCAGCAGTAGCATCAACATCGTTACCTTTGGGGTCTTCGCTGGAGGCTTTGGGTTTCGGCTCCTCCTTCCCGTTCCGCTTCCGCTTCACTTTCCGGTTTGAGATTGTCGAAGCGGGCTCCTTCTCATTGGCGACTTCTTCTTCTTCTTCTTTGGTATCCACCATTTTTTCTTCATGGTTATTATTACCATCACTTGCCATTTATTATTATTGTTTGGATGGTGAATGTGAAAACCCCCTAAACCAAGTTTCAGACTTTTCGTTATGATTCAAAATAAATAAAAGAGAGAAACTGAGGAAGAGGGAGAGATGCTAGAGAAGAAAGGGCCTGTGAAACCCTAGCTTGATTATGGGTTATTTTAAAACGACCAGGGCAGAAACAGAGGTCCACACGACACGTAGTGTATTTATATTTATTATTATTATTTAATGCTACATTGAATTATTATTATTATTAAACTCGCAACACTCCAACCCTACCAGGAAGAACACCATTTTTTTTTTGCCTTTTAAGATTTATTCTTGAGCAGGAAGGAGCATTAAGACTTAAAGAGGTTAGGATAGACAGCAGTTACGAAAGGGGGGAATAAAATAAAGAAGACGAGGAAGAAAATAAGGAAACAACACGACGACTATCCATATGGGATGCGAGGTGGCATTATTCATCAATTCACTCACCTCCACTCGGTCAGTCCTAGACTTCTTCTTCTTCCTCTAGCTCTCCTTCGTTCTTCTTTTGCTTCCACTTTCCAGAGTTAGAGAGAGAGAGAGAGAGCTCTAGCTGTGGTGGGTAGAAGAGAAGAGTGATTGCTCAACTGACTCGTAGCCCTTAGTGAGTTTGTTTGTTCAAAGTGTAAAGCTAAAGGTAGAAACTATAGGGGGCAGCGCGGCGCGGGGCAGGGCAGCGGCGCAATGATGTGTTGAATTCATGATCATATCACGGCACGCGTGAACTGGTTTTATTCATCGGCTGGGTTGGCTCAGCTCAAGGCAGTCCTTCTCCTCCCCTTCCCTCATGGATGATAGTACCACTACCCAGTTTTATTGGGCCTAAGGCTATTCGATCCGCTCTTTGTAATTAATTAAAAAGGCCCATCATCACCTGAATCTGATCAACTCAAGATCCTTCAAGCTGTAGAAATGGAGAGCTCTCCCTCTCTCTCTCTCCCTAGCGTGTTATTTTTCATCTGATCTCCCTCCCTCCTTCCTAATTCCTCGATGAACCACCAGAATTATTGCCTTGGCCTCTCCTCCTTTTTTTTCTTTTTGGTTCCTATTTTAGTTTATCATCACGCTGACCCAACGCTCATCCATAAGAATTTCCTGCCTATCACATATCAATTTGCTAATACAACAGCTTCCCACCTTTTTTCCTGTTTTCTAGCCCCAAGGGCTTCTTCTTCTGAACCCTAGGACAACCCCCCCCCCCCCCTCACTGCTTAAATCTCCTATCGAAAGCAGAACAGAAAGACGCCGAGAGAAAGAAAGTGGGAGCTCATTATCAGTAGCTGTAGCAGTTTCTAAGTGTGGGTCAGTTGAGTTGTATCCTTTTATACCACTTATTTCCTCATTTCCTTTACATGTACTAATCTTACCACATCTTTTCATTTTAAGTGGAGCAGACAGACACTATTTTAGGTTTACGTGTATGTTAGTTTAATTTCATCACATAAGTTGAATTTGAGATGGAAAAACGAGCGTACTTGAATTCGATATAGGTTTAGGAAGTGGAGCTGATGATGATGATGATGACTGATGATGCTGTTGACATCGATATTGACGACGATTTGCCTTCCACTCCTCCCCTTCATCTTACCACTTCTCACAATTCTGCTTCCACTTCTGCTACTCGAATTTACCTTCCTGAGGGTGACCTTTCGGATCTTGAACCTTATGAGGGCATGGAATTCGAGTCTGAAGAGGCTGCCAAGGCCTTCTACAATTCCTACGCTAGGCGTGTTGGCTTTAGCACCCGTGTCAGCTCTTCCCGCCGTTCCAGGCGTGATGGAGCTATTATTCAGAGACAATTTGTGTGTGCCAAAGAGGGCTTTAGGAATTTGAATGAGAAGCGTACCAAGGATAGAGAGATCAAGCGCCCCCCGTGTTATCACTAGAGTGGTTGCAAGCTTCCTTGTCTGTCAAAATGCAGGATTCTGGCAAATGGGTTGTCTCCAGTTTTGTTAGGGGACATAATCATGAGTTGGTCCCTCCCGATCAGGTGCATTGCCTCCGTTCACACAGGCAAATATCTGGCCCTGCTAAGACCTTGATCGATACGTTGCAGGCTGCTGGAATGGGCCCTCGTAGGATTATGTCTGCCTTAATAAGGAGTATGGTGGGATTAGCAAAGTTGGATTTACAGAGGTCGATTGCAGGAATTACATGAGGAACAATCGTCAGAGAAGCATGGAAGGAGACATCCAGCTCCTTTTGGATTATTTGAGGCAAATGCAAAGTGAGAACCCCGATTTCTTTTATGCACTCCAGGGGGATGACGGTCAGTTTACGGGCAACGTGCTGTGGGCTGATCCAAGAGCCAGGGCAAACTACAGTTATTTTGGTGACACTGTTACTTTTGACACCACCTACAGGTCCAACAGGTACCGCTTGCCCTTTGCGCCCTTCACTGGAGTGAACCATCATGGACAACCTGTTTTGTTCGGCTGTGCTTTCATATTGAATGAGACTGAAGCATCATTTGTTTGGCTGTTTCAGACGTGGCTTACAGCAATGTCTGGCCGTCATCCCCTGTCGATCACCACTGATCATGATGCAGTGATAAGATTGGCCATCATGCAGGTCTTCCCTGAGACCCGCCATCGGTTTTGCAAATGGCATATATTCAAGAAATGTCAGGAGAAGTTGTCCCATGTGTTACTCAAACATCCAACTTTTGAGTCAGAGTTTCATAAATGTGTTAACTTGACCGAGTTGATCGAGGAATTTGAATCCTGTTGGTTGTCACTTGTTGATAGATATGAACTTCGGGATCATGAGTGGCTTCAAACAATATATTCTGATCGCAGGCAGTGGGTCCCTGTGTATCTGCGGGATGCTTTTTTCGCTGAGATGTCTATAACCCAGCGAAGTGATAGCATGAACTCATACTTTGACGGTTACGTGAATGCTTCAACCAATCTGAACCATTTCTTTAAGCTGTATGAGAGAGCTATAGAGAGTCGGAATGAGAAAGAAGTTAAAGCAGATTATGATACAATGAACACAAACCCAGTTTTGAAGACCCCATCTCCAATGGAGAAACAAGCATCCGGGCTTTACACTAGAAAATTGTTCGTGAGATTTCAAGAGGAGCTAGTTGGGACGCTAACTTTCATGGCATCTAAATCAGAAGATGATGGGGAGAGCATTACATACCAAGTTGCTAAGTTTGGGGAAGATCATAAAGCTTACCATGTTAAATTCAATGTTTTGGAGATGAAGGCGACTTGTAGCTGCCAGATGTTTGAGTTCTCTGGTCTTCTATGCCGACATGTGTTGACAGTCTTTAGAGTGACCAATGTCCTTACTCTCCCATCTCGTTACATTTTGAAACGATGGACAAGAAATGCTAAGAGCAATGTCATATTGGAAGAACGCCCTACTGATGTATATACCGGCTATCTTGAATCTCATACTGTTCGGTATAATACCCTACGCCATGAGGCCTTCAAATTTGTAGAGGAAGGATCCAAGTCCCTAGACACTTACAATGTGGCAATGGGTGTTCTGCAAGAGGCCACAACTAGAGTTGCACAAGCAACAAAGAATGATGGGAGAGCTGGTGATGTCAATGGCCGTAATAAAGGGGACTCCGCAAGCAGTGGAATTAGGGCTAATTATACCAGCGGGAATCATCTGGGGATCTCTGGCCAACCTTTGTCTGAGGTTAGAATCATTTTTCATTTACCATGCTTCGTGCTTCATCTATTTTCTTGCAATCACGTGATGTCAATTAATTTCATTTATTACTGTCTACTGCTTCATTTCTCCATAGACCTACTTGTATACACCATTTTTCTACGTTCATTTTCCGTTCTTTAGCTCTCTTAATAAGTTGGTTTTCTGCTAAATGTTGAACTTTCTCACCTTCTCCATGAATCCAAAATTTTTATTTTAAAATTCCCATGAGCAGCATCTATTTAGTGATTGAAGGATACCCTCATTATGGTGATCACTAGAAAATTGTCTATCTCGGGCCTTTGTCCATCCATGTACACACAAGCTCAAAACTTGGAAACCTCTGTTAACATGACTAGTATTCATCACCTATTTGAGGTTTTTGGCAGGGGTGTTTGTTGAAGAGCCCTTGGTATTCTTTTTTGGCTTTTTATGTTAATAATAATAAAACATACATATGATCATGGTCATTTAATTCAATATGAAATTTATCATGGTCATTTAATTCAATATGAGAATTTCAGTAGAACCATTAATTGATTGCATCCTAATTTAAGGAATTTCTAGAAGTTCTCCTGTACTCCTGAAGGCCTGTATTGAGTTATTATTCTGAATAGATGTGCTGAATTAAATAAAATCCATGCATCAGGGAATTCTAAATCGCATGATATCCTAAATAAAATCACTTCATTTTATGGAATTGTTCGTAGATGTTTGGGAAAATACAAGGGAAAAAAACGCAGTTAAAGAATTTGTAACTCTACAAAAAAGTTTGACTTGAAGTCGTGAAGTATGGAGGAAAATTGAAAAAAGAAATACTGTACATTGAGCTTGTAAATACTTAAGATAAGAGTGAAAAACAACCTTGTATATCCGGCTTTCACTGAGAAGGCTTCTTGACCAGCACAAGACCAACGCATACTGTTTTTCAGATGTATTGAAGGTTCTCTCACGATATCCTTTGCATGGCGGTTAGTGCCCTAATTTCTTATATGACGGTGCAACAGAGGTATCTGTATTATGGTGCTCTTTGGCCTGTTTTTAACTTTCCTTTTCATTTACCACTTTGCAGGAGGATATGGACAAGAAAATCCAAGAACTTAGAGATGAACTGGAGTACGCAAATCGAAAGTGCGAAGTCTACCGAGCTAACCTGCTTTCAGTTTTGAAAGACATTGAGGATCATAAGCTACAATTGTCAATTAAAGTACAGAGCATAAAGATTAGTCTGAAGGGCAGTATCTGAAGGTGCAGTAGAGTTTTACCGTGTGGTTTCTTTCGTACTTTCTTCCCCATTTCCTTTTCCTTTTCCTACCCAATCATATGAAAGTCCTAGTATTTAAACTGTGTTGTGGATGAGGTTGTTGTTTTTTTTTTTTAACCTTTTCAGTGCTATAGAGAATTTAGAGATTGTGAATAACTTTGAATTTATGTTCTCTTGTACAGTGAACTTATTATCTTTAGATCTATACGAGGAAGCAATGATTTCTTCAATTTTAGGCAGATGCATGGCCAAAAGTTCTGCAATGTATTTCCGTTGGATTAGTAATGCTCTGTATCCATAAAAAAGTTCTTAGGTTTGCAGCATGTGTTTTGAGGATCTGCAGGAAAGTCTTTGACAGTGAACTCAAATAATACACCTCGTCAACGAGATCATAGCACAACCTAACGAGCTCGTACATTCTAAAGAATCTAAACTACAAAATGTACCGGCGGAGAAAACCCTACTACTGGCTACCACCTATAACACAATGCCCTGATGGTCCGCCGCTGCGGTATCGGTGTAAAGACCTGGAATTTAGTAGTTTGATACAGAGGTAGAAAAAAAAAGACACATAAAATTTAACCTTGCACGCTATGTTCATTCTTTCAAGCTCAGCCTTGCGTTCTGCACCTTCACCGAAAGCTTTAACTTCTGTTCTTCCATATCTTTTAAAACAGCTAGCAAGTTTGCTCGGTACACTTCACAGCGTTGGTTGGTACCCTCCAGCTCAGCAGTCAATTCACGGATTTTCTTTTGCTTCTCATCCTAGGCAAGGAGAACAATAAATTAGAACAAATACTAAATGGGAATACTGCTTAATGCATACACAACTACAGAAAACATAAAATAACAGATCAATCTTGAGCATCGATCACAACCATAATGTTGTTCGATACACGGCTAATGCTGCCTTAAAGGCAACACTCCTTAAGATGAGTTTGACACATAGATGATGATGATAAGTAGAGTATGACATACTGCAGTTACCAAGCAGATCATTTACCAACAAAATAACAAAATTACCATATCGTGGGAAGGCAAATAAGGAAAAAGAAAAGAAAGATCAAGGATGCAATATTTTTCAATTTTCCTCATTCCTCATTTCCAGGCATGCACTGATTGCAATAAATTGTCAGTGGATTCAGAAACAATATGCATAAACTGTCTTTTAACTAAGCAGAAGCTTCTAACTTTTCAGTTATTAAAGAAGGAAAGGCAATATAACATTAGTCACCCTTCAATAAAGGCAGTACTTTGACTTCTAAACTATTTATTTTGTACTTTGTTTCTTCCTAAAGTCAACAGGTTAAATATTTTAGGGTTTAGCTAAAATTAAATGTAGCACAAATGTTACTAAGGGATGTAATTAACTGGTCGTATAGGCCGAAAGAAAGCTTAACCATATCAAGTTACAAGCAGGAAGAAACTAACCACAGACTGAAATGTTGCCGATGTATTATCTTCAGCAACATGAAGCTCTTGACTACTTCCATTTGTCAGAGTTCCACCTTGTGTGCCTCCAGAGCCTTGATTCTTCACATCAGAAACTTTCTTAGCAGCTTCTTGTAAAGCATCCATCGCCACATTATAAATGTGAATAGATTTTGCCCCTTCTTCAACATATTTGATGGCTTCCTGGCGCAAGTTGTTATAGCGAACGGTTAAAGACTCGCGAGAATCGTTCGGCAATTCAGAAGCGCCTTCATCTAATACAGCTCTGCTTTTGGCATTAGTTGTCCATCGTTTCAATACATATTGAGATGGAAGTGTGAGGACATTTTTTGCTCTAAAAACTGCTAATATGTGTCGACAAATGATCCCAGAATATTCAAACATCTGGCAGCTGCAAGTAGCTTTCATCTCAACAGAATTGAAACAAACAGTGTGTGCTTTGTGCTCTTCCCCAAACTTAGCCACATGATAGGTGGTGATGGTTCCTGAATCGTCAATTTTCGTTGCAGGATTAGCAAGGGTCTCAACTAATTCATCTTGGAATTTCATGAATATTCTTCTAGTGTAGAGGCCAGCAGCTTGTTTTTCCATAGGAGAAGGTGTCTTTAGAACTGGTGTAGTGTTGGTAGTGTCATAGTCTGCTTTTAGTTCCTTTTCATGCCAACTTGCTAAAGCCTTTTCATATTGTTTGATCAGCATTTGTATGGTGGTTGATGCGCTCACATATCCATCAAAGAATGAGTTTAAACCTCCACTTCCACCAGTTACTGACAACTCTCCAAAAAAAGTGTCTCGCAAATAAACTGTGACCCATTGCTGTCGAGCATTGTACATCGACTGAAGCCATTCATTGTCCATGACATAGTATCTTTGCAGAAGGGATTGCCAGGATGATTCAAACTCATCAATTGTCTCAGTCTCATTAATGCACTTCTTAAATTCGGTTTCAAACATGGGATGAGAGCGATAGATATGAGCCAGTTTTTCTTGGGTTTCTCTTAGTATGCCCTGCTTAGAATACCGATGGCGAGTCTCAGGAAGAATTTGTGATACAGCAGTCTGAATGAAGCGATCTGGATCAGTTGTGATAGAGAGAGGCCGTTTACCGGACATAGCGCGAAGCCAAGTTTGGAAAAGCCAAATGAAAGACGACTCAGAGTCATTGAGAATGAGAGCACAGCCGAACAAGACAGGCTGGCCATGGTGATTGATTCCCGTGAAAGAGGCAAACGGGACCCTGTAACGGTGTGTCCTGTATGAAGTATCGAAAACAAGAGTATCTCCAAAGTAATTGTAATTCATCCTGGCAGTGGCATCAGCCCAGAATATGGTTGCTCCCCCAGGTGAGTGATCGGTGTCGGGTTGAGTTGCATAAAAGAAAGCAGGATTCTCAGATTGCATTCTTTTTAAATAATCCAAGACATGATGCTGACCCCCACCCCCGAGGGACCTGGCTCTGCCACCACTCATCTTCTAACCAAGTAAAAGAAAAAATCGATAAATCACAGTGGATGTGGCTATTGTTGTGGTTGTAGGCAGCAAAGAATAACAACAACACAGCAGCAGCAGCAGCAACAACAATAATAACAAAAAAAGAGAGAGAATGAAATGAAAACCTAACATAGCATTTCTTACAGGCCAGTTTCAGACAAAAGAATTGGGACTACAAAATTGACAACAAGACCATTCCTTTCCATTCTTTAATAAACGAACAAATAACTAGTTATAAAAACAAAGAATTTATAGGGTGGGCATAGGCAGAGAGAGCTAGCTAACCTGGCCAGAGGAGGGTTTGAGAATTGGAAACAGAAACTGTAATCGAAGCGTCTTTTTTCGTTTTTTCCTTCTTCACTTCACTTTCTTGCTTAGTGTTGGACTGCAAATTCAAAGGCAAACGCAGGAGGAGCTCTCATCACACCACACCACACCTCACTTCTCTTCTTGTTTCTTGCAGCGCAGACTCGCAGTCGTTGCTAATAGGAGGATGGGCTTGGCAACGTTTCTCGCTGTCTGTCCACACTATAGATGCTTGCTTGGCTCTTACTTTTGCCCATGTCAAGCTTGGGCTTGCAAAATATTATAGCTAGGCTAGCTCAGAGGTACCTCTAATGGAAGCCTGGTAAGTTAACTCTAACTTTAGGCCTGGGTTTGTGCTGGAATCCGAGAAATGGCTCTTCCACTTATCCTAATTTAATTAATTAAAACATTTAATCTTTTTTTTGCTTCCATCCATGTATTTATATTTTTATTTCTTTATTTGAGTATTTGTGATTTTAAGAATTTATTAATGTATTAATTTCACGATCTACTATATTTGACCAAAATAACTACAATTAAAATAATAAAATAGTTTAATAATTTATTTATATTAAATAATCAATAAAAACATAATTAATTAACTAGGTAAGAAAATTAAAAAGAATAAAATACCTAAAGAAGATTCAGGATCTTGATGATGTTTAGTATAGATACTACACATATTGATAAATGAGATCAAATAATTTATTAATAAATCACAATATGTGTGAATCATATAAAAGAAAATCAAATCTGTTGCATAATGAATTTGTGTTTAATATTGTTAATTTTGTGAAAATAATTTTTTTTCCTTTTACAATCTGTTAATAAATAAAAATAAAAAACACTTTGTTACATTTAAATAAATAAAAAAGAGTCGAAATATCATTAGCCCATAAACAAAGAACAACATGTTTTGTTAATTTTTCACAATTTCCTTTGCCTTGGCTGCTTTGTTACACAGAGCACAGCACAGTGCAGTACTCCCCTTTAAACAGGCTTGCCACCAAAATCAGCACTTAAAATTTACATGCATGCTTGCTGATGCTCCACAGTGTGTGAGGGAAAGCAATATACATAGCCAGGCCTGGATCGATGATCAGTAGTCATCACGATGCTTGATCTGTCTTCCTCGTCACGATTGTTTAATTTAATTATTTGCTTTTGCTGTCTCGTCTTCAGAAAGCAGCAACATTCAAGAGTCAAAAGAAGAAATCAAAACGAAAAGCTGAAGCCGAAATCCTGCCCACGTACCTTAATTTGTGCATATATATATAAAAAATTAATATTCTTTCCCATGAAGTACCTGCAGAGTCTCAAAGAAATTCAGAGCTGGGGAGGAAAATACTGGCGCCATGGCACTGTGGCCTACGTACCTCCACTGCTAATCTTTGACGTCATGAAATGCAATATTTGAATTAGCAAGGTGTGAAGGCTAAGGTAAAGGCCAGGGGACCCTCGAAAAGAGGAGAAGCTACAGAGAACTCACGCTTTTCCTGTATTTATCAGCCTGCCTGCATTGCTTTATCTTATCAATGAGGACAGCATAGATTTTCTTTAGAATATAATCTGCAGGTGTACGTACTTGGGTGTCGCCTGAATCTTTCGGACAACCTCCTCATTTGGTACTGCACGGAAAATCTACACACACTAGATTTCTGGCGTACTCTCCGCGGCAGGCCGGCCAGATTCTTTTCTTGACATAAAAAATAAATGTTCTGAGGGAGAGAAGAAGAAGGGAAAAAAATGATCAGGGGGCGATTTCATCTGTGTTTTGAGTTTTGATGAACAATAATTTTCTTGGTAGATTTAGTTTTTTTAGTTTTAATAAATGTTCTGCTGTTTAATTAATTAGCAACACCCTAAAACCTTTCTAGCTATAGGATTTCATTTAATTAATTTGTGTGATTGATATAATATTAAAACATAATTAACTAAACATGTATGCATATATATATATAATTCCGGCCAGCTCCTCGCCGTGAGCTTGTACAATTTGTTGTATAAACTACTACACCCAAGTTATTCTCTACTTGTGGAACTTAAGCAAAGTATCAACCTGTGATCTATCTAGATTTCAATTAGACTGTTGAAATATTATTCCCTTATTTTCATCTTTTAAAAAAGTTTAAAGAAGCAGCCTGTATATAGCTAGCCTTCTAACACACACACACACACACACACATATATAGACAATCACCACTTCCTTCTTAACAGAAAAGGTCAAGAAGAGGGAATGAAATTAGTTAAAGAAATCAATGAAGATTAGTGACAGAGAAATCAGCCATCCCATCCACCCACAACACAAGCTAAAACTTGAATACACAGAAATCCCATTCACTTGTGATGGTTGCAAGGAAGCTGGCATTGGTCTCAAATACAGTTGCCGCCAGAGATGTTGTAATGATCAATTTGACCTGCACAAGGTATGTGCTGTGGCGCCTCCTATCATCAACAATTCCTTTTACAGAGAATGCGTTTTCGAATTTCAACTTCACCCTCCAGGTGAGGAGAAGAGGGTATGCGATGCATGTAGAAATGAAGTTCTAGGCTTTGTCTACCACTGCAAGCGATGTGGGTTTGACCTCCATCCTTGTTGTGCAAACCTCCCTCAAGTTCTAGACGATGGCGAGCACAATCTTTACCTGTGTCTGAAGCTCTCCGGGGCATGCCATCGATGTGGGGGCAAGGGACCAGGGTGGTCTTACAGGTCTCGCTGCAAAACGTATAATCTTCATCTGTCATGTGTCAAGGAGTTGCTGGTGGAGAGCTGGGAAGCCATGTATCTCAAGGTGGATCAGAACAAGGTCAGAGAGATACAGACTAGGATCCCAAGCCTCAAGGTGATACTGGCAAACCATCATGGCGGAGCTAGAGGTGGAAAGGTTAAGAAGTGCTGTCAGATGGCTGGTGGTGCCATTCGCCTTATTGTGTCAGCTATCCTGGGAGATCCTACAGCTATAATCGCTGCAGTCGTTGGGGGTTTCATATCCAAGTAATTCAAGCATATATGGCTGAGCAAAAAAAGGAGACAATATTTATACATACACGAAACTATTGCTCATGAATACTGTCTAGTTTACAGTACTCCAATATGTTAAACACTGTTCTTTGCTAATACTCATAATTAGTGCTCGTGTGTTTGGTTTGTTACCCTTAATTACCTGTCTGTACCGTGTGATATATATACACTTTCTGTGTGAAATTTGAAATTTCCTTCCCCCCTTCTTCTTGAAAAGTATATCCATTATAAATCTAAATCTATATAATGTATGCACAAGGCCAGAATTTTTTTCTACTCTGGGCTAAAAAAGTAAATACATATAAATTATTTTTCAAGATAAATTATTATATACACAAACCCATACCAAGTTAACAATAAAGTTTCAATCCAAATAGATAACATAAAATATAAAAAAATAAAATCTAAAGTACATAAAATTGAAAAAAATGATAGACATATTATTAAAACTTTTATGATGAATCACATCAATTTAGTAATGCTCTAGTTGAGACCTCAAATCATATATAAATCTCTTGTTCATTAAAATTTTTAGGATAAAATTTCTTAGCAAACTTGTAAATAACATCAACTTTAAATGATTTAAAGTTGTCCTTAGATTCTAAAGCAGAATTAAGTGTAAAAGTTTCACTATCCCATCATTGAATCTAAAATTTAATTCTTCCAACCAAAAATATATTATTGAATTAAATATATCATAATAATAATGTTGGTAAACTATTACTGATCCTTGTTGCTGACATGAACAATCTATAGTTTTTTTTATATGAAGTATTAATATGTGATATGTCAATCTCATATTGTGTGCAAAGAGAAGATCAAATTTAGCATCTCTCAAAATTCAAAGCAATGTTTTAGTAGTTGATATAAAATCCATTGTATTTAAGATGTTAAGAGATTTTTGCTGCAAAGCTCGACAAAGTAAATCAATAATTCTCATTATTTTATGCATCAAATATAAGATGAATATAAATTCAAAAGATTTCACCACAATCAAACAACCACCAACTTCTCCATGTATAGAGTTAATTAGAAGATCTTTCTTAAACCATACTTTAAAGAATAAGTTGTACCATACATATCTATTGAATTGCAAATAGAATCAAAATGAGAGCTTCATTAAGTAGTTTCATCTTGATGTTAATTACTGATTTGATTAGTCCCTCTATTATTTTCACATTATGCTATAGCTAAAACTCTAATTTACAAAAGCATGTGAATCTAATTATAATTATTTGTGTTTAGAATTTATGTGGTTTTTAGTAAATGACAAAGATAGTTTTTTTTTATTCAGTTTTGAGTTGTTGGAAAGTTTATGTAATTGTCTCATGACCGATTACTAAAAATCAAGATGGGTGGGTTACTGAATTTTTTATAATTTATTTTTCTTTTACTTAGGTTATAGCACACTATAACCTCCTTCACTTCTCCGCCTTTATGTATACATCTTTATAAATATTCTAAATATTTATTAGGTATTCATCTTAATATATATATATATATATATATATATATATATATATATATATAATATCTCTACAAGAGATTTGTAACATCTCATCTTCCTAAATTCTATCTTTTTAGATAATATAAGTTTTAAAAATACAAGTCTAATAAAAAATTATATAAATAAAATTTAAAAAATATTTAAGTTTATAGAATATTCACTCTCACCCCTCATCTAAATAAATACTATATTTACTTAAATTTTAAAGTGTTTTTTTTACCGTCATCCGCAAATGAAAAACGCACCCAATCTTTCTACAGCCTCATCGCACGTACGTCTTTCTGCAGCCTCATCGCACATGCTTTTCAAGACGCAATTGAGGAATGGAAATTTCACGCAGAAAATGTATACATACATATTGTAAACACACACGCAAATGTATGAGCTACGGTCCAAATAATAAAAATAAAATATCCTTTCCTCTTGTCTGGAAGGTTATTACGAGGGCAATCGTGGTTTTTGCATGCCTTGGATGCATTATCATGGAGAGCAAAAGTCAAACGGGATTCCTTCTTCAAGATCTTAGCCGGGACCTTCCGCGTAGCGTAGTGGCATGCCCTGCACAGAAACTTCAATGACAAGGACAGAATGACAGGATGCGATGTTTCTCCTCCTCTCTGCAGGCATGAAATTGTTGACTCTTAACTACATGCCAAGGTGCTTCACCTCTGAAACTTCAACTGCTGCTCGACAGTCAAACGGGATTATCCCAATATTCCTTAATTGGACAACAAACAAAAGAAGGAAATGTATATATGCGGACCGATAAAATCTTTCTTGGAGAGCTAATGCATTATTTGGGCAATCGACGATCTCCCAATTTCAAAGTGATGAGCGTCAACACGGGCAGACCTTAACGACAAGAAGCAGTCAAGCATCCCCTGTTGTAATCTCCTTGTGATTTCTCTCCATATTCATTTCCAAACTGGTTTCTATATATGTGTGAGAAGATAGTAAAATTCTCATTTCATCCTCGTCTTTCTTTCTAATCAATCCTGCGTACAGCTAGCTACAACAAATGGCTGCCCAAAATCCATATTCGATCATCGCTCTCCTCGTTATTATGTTATTCAACCTTGCACATCTAGCTTTCACAGACAAAATGTCATCATTCACTTTTGACAGATTTGTCGATGATGATCATGAGAAGCTCCTGAGTTTCAGAGGTGATTCATCCATCTATCTTGAAGCTCTACAACTTACTCCTGAGACCCCCAATGATGCTCATAGTTGGAAACAAAAAAATGCATCTGGCCGCATCATGTATCATAAACCTTTCAGGTTCTGGATCGGTGATGGTGGGGACGAGTACAGATTAGCCTCCTTCAACACCACCTTTGTCATTAACATTTACAGAGAAAGTGATTGGGAGGCTGGTAATGGCCTGGCTTTTCTTATAGCTCCAAATGCTAGCATACCCGAAGCAAGTTACGGGCAATATCTAGGCCTGACCAATGCCTCCACTGATGGTAGCACTGCAAACCACTTCGTGGCTATAGAGTTTGACACGGAAAAGCAAGATGACATCGAAGATCCAGATCATAACCATATCGGGTTCAATATCAACTCCATTCGGTCAAAAAATGCCATCCCTCTAGACAAATATAACATCACACTCTCTCCTGATCCACCAGGAGTTAACTACACTGTTTGGGTTGATTATAACGGCACCTCCAAATTGATGCAGGTGTACATGGTGAAAGAAGGAAATCAAAAGCCTGGAGAGCCTCTTTTGAACGAGACCATAGACCTCAAAGAGTACCTGAAACAAGAGTCCTACTTTGGTTTTGCCGCTTCCACTGGTGATCCACAGATTGAATTAAACTGTGTGCTGAAATGGAGCTTACAGATAAATAATCAACCCGATGACGAAAATGATGAGAAATGGTGGAAGATTGGTGCTGGGGTTTGTGTCTCAGTAGTGATGATAATCTTTATATTTGTGGTATGTGGAGTTGTTTTTGTGAGGAGAAAGAGATCAAAAGCAAGTCTAGAGGAGGCCACAGAGTTTGGTTCTTACATCTTGAAATGGTTGCCTGGGATGCCAAGAGAGTTCAAGTACAAGGAGTTGAAGAAGGCTACCAGCAATTTCCATGAAAGTATGAAGCTCGGGGAAGGAGGATTTGGGATCGTTTATAAAGGCGTCCTACTCCTCAATGATAAGGCTGATGATGGTGGTACTACTACAGCTACGACTACTGAAATTGCTGTCAAGAAATTCTCCAGAGACAGCATAAAAAGCAAAGATGATTTCTTGGCCGAGCTAACCATCATTCATCATCTTCGCCACAAAAATCTCGTCCGCTTAGTGGGTAATTATCGAATATTTTGGTTCTTATTCTTTCTTTTGTCTAATCATTTTGCATAAAATTTAAGTCCATGATCTCGTTCATTGGATAAGCACTTGGCAATATGAATCATTTAATTTGAATGGACCACCAGATATTTCGATTGCATATTAATTGATTGCATTGTCAAATATGCTTATATAATAGTGGGGGGGGGGGGGGGGGGGGGGGTCTGTTGAGTAAACAAGCAACAGCAGTCAAACCCACATGCTTCCCTCTTGCAATTCCTTGCTTCAAATTTCCTTTCCCCCCCTAATTTTCTTCTGTTCATAGGTCACACAGTACTATACATATACTAGGTTTAGAAAAATAAGAATTGGTTAAGTGTTATCCTGACATAGTAAAGCATGAAAGGAAAGATATATCGCTGCCATTAATTTTTCACAGGCAAGGCGAGGCAATGACCTTGTCCTATGATTTTAAATTAATGTTGTATCTCATCTTGTTTAGCATTAGCATGCAATTAGCAGCACATCTGTCATTCTTTAGAAAACAAGCTACAGCAAGAACGACTTTATAACCTGTGTCTTTGTTCAGGGTGGTGCTATGAGAAAGGGAAGCTTCTATTAGTATATGATTTTATGCCAAATGGAAGCCTGGAGAAACACCTACAGAAGGGTCCAGAGCAGGACACTCTAAATTGGAACCGTCGCTACAGGATACTTGTAGGGGTTGCTTCGGCATTACATTACCTGCACAATGAGTATGACAAGAAAGTTGTCCACAGAGACCTCAAAACCAGCAATATCCTACTTGATGCAGACTTTAATTCCCGCCTAGGTGACTTTGGCCTTGCTCGAGCCTTGGAAAATGAGAAGAATTCATATAATGAACTTGGGCTAGGTGGAGTTCCGGGTACCATGGGTTATGTTGCTCCAGAATGTTTCCACACGGGCAGGGCTACCCCTGAATCTGACGTGTTTGGTTTTGGAGTGGTGGTTCTTGAGGTTGTGTGTGGTAAAGGTCCAGGGACAAAGATCCGTCACAACCAGCATCTTTATTCTATGGTTGATTGGGTCTGGACCTTACATCGTGATGGACGCATACTAGAAGCTGTAGATGAAAACCTCGGTAACGATTTTGTGCACGACGAGGCTAATAGACTCTTACTTCTGGGATTGGCTTGTTGTCATCCTATCGACAGTGAAAGGCCTAAAACAGAGACCATAATCCAGATCGTATCAGGAACTTTGCCTCCGCCTCACGTACCTCCATTCAAGCCTGCCTTCACTTGGCCTAGCATGAGCACCACTGACAGCACAACTGGTTCACTCTCCAGCACGACATCATCTTCTCGAAGTTTCGCCAGAACACAAAGTGTAATCAAATTGCGGAGGACCACGTCAAGTCTCCAAGTTTAGATCCTAATCTCTGAGCTTCCGTATTCTTGGGAAAGCTACAAAGTTCCTGCTTAAGGTAGCACGCCGTCCTAGTTTTTCCAATGGCATTGTTTTTGTGTCTAGCTATTTTTTCTGCATTTCCAGAGATCATGCTTCTTATTGATCTAGTTTTTCTAATTTTTGCCTCTTACATTACTGCGCTAGATCAAAACACTGTAATCACGTGCCTGATTTCCAGGAACTGTTGTTTGTCGTAGTTAAATAGCCGCCATTTCAAACATTATTGTAAGGAAAACAATAAGATTGCAGTACATCACGTCCATATCAGTTAGCAAGCATCTTGTGATCGATGTGCCAGAATTGATTAGCATTGATAATGCTGGATCAGATCATTAACAAATATACGTCCCTTTTTAGAAAATTTCAAACGAATGGAAAAATAAATCGAGTTCCCATTGATCTGCATCCTCGTAAGAGTTGAATTCGGTCTAAAGATGAAGCTCACCTAGAGTGCAATAACAAACAAACATCTCAGGCAGATCCTTGAAGCAAGGCATACTTCATCAGGAACTTCTTTTGATTACAACCTAGCATATCGCTCAAGCTACAATCTAGTTTCCTCTGTTTCAAAAGTTTGTGCCTTGACTCCAAGGTCTTCTTCAAACCATGCTGAAAGAAGTTGGGGTACTCAACAACTTCATCTATTTGCCTTCCCATTACTTCCACCAAGAACTTGATACGAGGTTCCAGTGAATTCTTGACACTCTTGATCAAAATAGGGGGATAACCAGTCACCAAAGCTGCTATTTGTCTATCATTAAATCCACATCCCCTTAGATATGCAAAATTGGGTTTCAGAATCTTGTTGACATCTCTACAAAGAACTTCAGGGAAGTTCATGACCACTGTTCGAAGATCCATCTCTGTCAGTCCAACTGACTTGAGAAACTCTGAAGTGGGGCGTAGCCTCTTTTCAACGCTATAACCTGTTATAAAGGGGTGTTTCACCAAGACTTTACCAATCATCCCATCTTTGGTAAGGCCAAGAGAAGCGAGAAAATCAACAATTTCTTTGAGCTTGGAATCAATGCTGTAGCTGACGAGCCTTGGGTTGAGCAATAAAATCCTGCCGAGTTGCTTTTCAGGGACCCCTATTGCTTGAAAGAATGCCAAAAGGGGGCAGAGCTTCTCTTCAACACTATGAGACAGTATGTGAGGGAACTTGGTGATGGCGGAAGCAACTTCACGAGGTTTAGAACCGAGGGTAGCCAGACACTCAACCATGGGGATGAGCTTCTCATTGAGACCAAGAGTAAGTATTTTGGGACACTTTGAAATAATTGAAGGGAGCTTTCTCTCTTGAATGCCAATGGTTTTCAGGTAAGCCCAGTTTTCAGATGCCCTATCGCTCTGGGTGTCTTGCAGGCGCTTGCACTTTCGGAACATTTCATGGATGGTGTTGTCATCAAAACCTCTATCCCTGAAGAACCAGAGGAGGCTGCTATTACCATTTTGAGCTGTGACCATTTCCATATCGGCTGAGAAGAAAAGAAGCGACTGTAATTATTATAAGAGTATAGTAGAGGGGCGAGAAAACAGAGAGAAGGGGAAATGAATTAGAATATCAAGGGATGAAGAGAACGTTAGGAGAGATGAGCAAAGAACTCGAATGGTGTAGTGTGGAAGGCCGTGCGGGGGTTGAAGATTAACTGAAGAGCCTGGATTGTGCTGGCCTCGCCGAGGCTGGTAGTTTTAGCATTGCAATGCAACAAACATGGTAAGTAATAGCAATTACTAAAAGTTTAAAGCATCTGATATGAGAAGAGAATGGTGTATGTATCGATTATCCTTTTGGGTGTGTGGTTTTACGATTACTTTACGTTATTTACTTTATAACAGGTCAATTGCAGTTGAATTGAAACAAAGAGAAGGCAAATAAGCGATGTTTTAAGAGGAAAGAACCCAAGTAATTTATAAGAAATGGATGGTGTCAGACAGCTCTCTGACTGTCGACGAACACCGCAATAACTTAAGAGAATTTAAGCCAAGGATGATGAAATAAGTAATATAACGAATTCCCATTAAGCAGCACTACATCTGAATAATAAATCAAATAAAAAGAAAATAAAATAATATGAATATGAAGACGAGAGAGCGGCCTGACCTTGAAAGCATGACATGAGCAAGTTTATCACTCAAACTGTGAGTGTGTGAGGAGAGCGGAGCAGCGCTGCGCAGCTTTTGATTTCCCTTAAAAAATATTAATTCCTGAGCTTGCACTTGCCTTATCTTCTTCTCCTGCGACTGTTTCTGAACAGTACTACCTCGTATTTCTATTCCAGCCAACCTGTAGTCCGCTACTACTACTCTACTAGTAGCATAACCGGCCCGGCCCGGCCCATACCGGCCTAGACCGGCCCGGCCAGGACCAGCCCAGGGATTAGTATTAGGAAAGTACAGCAATAGCCCTTGCAGTTCCTATGGAAATACCAATTTCGCCTCCTCGCCTCTTATCTGGTTCGTTTTGTAATGTTCGTTGTCAAAAACCCTAAAACTAAAATTAAAACCCCTTTCTCTCTCTGTCTCTCTTCAATATCAAATAGAAGCGAATCGAATCAATCAATCCATCCGGGAAATGGCATCATCATCATCATCTCAATTTCGAGTCTTGAAGCTACATTCTCACTCACACATCTCTCTGTCACAAATACTGCGTCGTTTCAGCAGCTCCATGAAAGGATCAACTGCTGGTGCTGGTTTCGATTTCGATGATGAAAAAGAGAGGAGATTGCAGAACCAGACCCCTCCGGATCCCATACCGAATAGGCCTTTAAGAGGTGAGAGACCTAACCTTAACAGTAATCATAGCTCTAGCAATAGAGGAGGGGGAGGACCTAACCTTAACAGTGATCATAGCTCTAGCAATAGAGGAGGAAGAGTACCTAACTTTAACAAGAACACTAACAGACCCGCCCGCCCTCAACCGTCTCACCCTCCCTCAACAACCTCTCCTTATAATCTTCAGCCCCAGACCCAAACTCATGATTTTAATCGTATCTCTGATGATGCTTTTCTCGATAAATTTAAACTTCATCCTGACCATAACAACAACGTCAACAAGGATGCTGCCACTGCCGCTGCCGCTGCCGCTCCTCCTCCTCCCAAAAATGAACAAGGAAGCAGCGCCTCCACTTCCGAGCCCTCACAGGATGCTGAACAAATCTTCAACAAGATGAAGGAAACTGGGCTCATCCCCAATGCTGTCGCCATGCTTGATGGCCTTTGCAAAGATGGCCTTGTTCAGGAAGCCTTGAAACTCTTCGGCACAATGCGCGAGAAAGGCACCATCCCTGAAGTTGTTATTTACACTGCTGTTGTTGATGGCTTTTGCAAAGCCCACAAGTTGGATGATGCCAAGAGGATTTTCAGGAAAATGCAGTCCAATGGCATCACTCCTAATGCTTTCAGCTACGCTGTATTGATCCAGGGACTCTCTAAATGTAACCTCTTTGACGATGCTATCGACTTCTGTTTTGAAATGCTGGAGCTTGGTCACTCTCCCAATGTTACCACCTTTGTTGGATTGATTGATGGCTTGTGTAGGGAAAAGGGAGTCGAAGAAGCCAGGACTGTTATTGGAACATTGCGCCAAAAGGGATTTCATGTTCATGACAAAGCCGTTAGAGACTTTTTGGACAAAAACAAACCACTTTCTTCCTCTGTTTGGGATGCTATTTTTGGGAAGAAACCTTCACACAAACCTTTTTGACTTTTCTTGTTCTAGGATAATGCTTTGTAAGTTTTCTTTTTTAATTGTCTTCCTCTACTCTGTATTTTTGGGTCTCGCCTAGGCGTTTCAGGCGAGGCACAACACCTTTATTAGCCTCAAGCGTTGGATTTCAATGAAGTGAAGCCTAGGCGAGCGCCCAAGGCATTAAGGCTAGTATCTGCTCGAAGTTTTTCTTTTTCGGTAGGATTTTTTTTTTTAACTTATTTATGTTTTGATCTGTCTATCTATTTTTTTACTTGATATTTAATTTTGTTTTTTAATCGATATGGCTTACTACTTTAAATTATTATTTTTTATTATAAGAGAGAAAAATACAACTTTATATGATTATATTGTAATATTTTATATTTTCTTGATCTAATCTCAACTAATAAGATATATATTTTAGATTTATATAATATAATATTTTTTTTAATTTTTTTTTAATTTATAGCTTATCTAATGCGTTCTGTACTTGTGATAATCACTTGCAAACAAAGCAATCTCAACAATTTGTACAGAAAAAGATTAACAAGACAAAAAGAAAGGAAATCTAAGAATTTTATTGCAATTTCAGAATTACATGGATATGTAACGAGTATCCTCACTCACATCACTCGGGGAATGACTCACTCGTATAGTGGAATCACATCAATTAAAGGTTTTTATTTTATCACCACCTCCGCTACTGAATTACAAATCTCTAACAAATAGTTTCAAATCTCTGCTTTGGGGAATGCTACATGTAGAATTACCATCTTCAAACAATATGCACTTGCAATATATTGCATTTGAAACGTGAAAGATATTTAACGCATTATGAATTTGTGATTAATGCCGGCTTGTACTTTGGGGTGGGTGATATTAGTTCATGAACTTGTAGTAAGCCATAAATTTTGACCATGTGGTATGGATTCATGATATAAATTTGTTGAACGACAAAGTCGAGAAACCAAATGAGTCTGTAAATGCAAAAGACGATACCTATTCCGATACCTCCTAACTCGTTACTCTGCAGAGGTAAGGTGAAAAGACAAGAGTATACTGGAGCGGATCCTGAAGGCTGTCCATGCAAAAGGTCATCTGGCAAGACTTCTAATTGTCAGTGTGTTCCTTTGGGGGTGGATTGCAGCAATCCCAACAGAACTTGCAAGTGCTATGATGAAAAAAAAAAGAGTTTGAATAGACGAAAGCATGGAGTTGCAGAGAAGATGGGTCCCGAGGGCTGCACATGCACCAAAAGGCTGGAGTTGCGAGACTCTAAAATGGGAATGTGTTGGATTCAAGGTCGATTGCAACGAGAGTGATTTATGCATCACAGAAGAAGCATTGAGCGCCAAGATGATTCATGCTTGGATGTGCAGAAGCATAGAGTTGCAGAAGCCTGCAGGTGAGGATGAAATCTGGGCTTCAAAATCGTAAGTTATAATCTTAAGTTATTAGTGATTTATAATCGTAAGTTTGTTATAAAACTGAGTTAAAATCTTGATTTAATCAGAAGTTATAATCTTTTAACTTTGGACTTGTGGGTTATAATAAAAGAGATTAGGGAGTTGGAGGAGGAAAATGCTTGTTTTTAATTGTAATAATGAGCAGTCTGATGCATCTGCCACAATATTTCATCGGCTAAATTCTTAATTCTTATAAAATCTTGTAAGAGAGATTTGGTCGGCCTTATTTATTTTTTCTATCCGCTTCACGTCAAACAGGTCCTTGGTTTCGGCCATCTCCCCTTTCCATGTTATAGACTCCCAAAAAAATAAAAAAATCCATATTATAATGCTGATTGGGTTGAGTCCAACTATTGACTCACGAAACTCTTATTCAAGATAAAAAATAAAAACTCAACAAACATTATTTAAAAAATTGAATTTGATTTCGAATAGCAACGTTTCTAAGAATTAAGGATGTCATTTTGCATTGATTGTAGTTTAATTTTAACATCCGTGAAATCAGTTGAGATGTGCACAAATTAATCTGAAAATTTATATTAATAAATATATAAAAAGAACAAAAAAAAGAAGGATGCCATTTTGCATGTTCTTTTACATTGACTTCTTCGTTTTTTTCCTTAAAAAAAAAAATTACATTGATGTATGTTACTTAATCTTGTGAGTCTGACTTTTATATAAATAGAAACAAAATGAATAGTAAGTCGAGGAGCCTATTACGGAGCAGTTTGGGTTTGGCACAGCTTTTATCAGCTATAAAATATCATTTCTAAGATAAGAACTCAAATGTTAGAAGAGTCACGATGAGTTGTTTTTGCTGTAAAAAAATATTTTTGAAAATTTTTAATTTAATTTATTTCAAATTAGTTTTTGTTATATTTTTATTAATATAAAAAAAATATTATTTTAAAAAACAACAATTATTAAAATCTTAAACACCATGTAAAATGGAATAATTTGAAAAATATCAATTTTATATCCATGAAAGGGTTATTTGTTAACATGCAGCCAAAAGAGAAGGTTATTATAATAATAATAATTAATTAATTAAAATCACGAAAAGTGCAGTGGCGTTAAATAATTGAAGACCAGGCAGAATGTGGGGTCGGCGCCGGCCCATCAACCCCGCCGTATTCATGACATAAGTTGCGACACACTCACTTATGCAATCTAATGTACATTGTACACTGTATGCATGTGATGACGTGTGGACTTTTAATTTATTTTTCTTTCCCCTTGCCAATTATCAATATTAATTAATAAACAAATACAAGAATCACAATTGACCTCTCTCCCTCTCTCTCTCTCGCAGCCGGCTGTCCTGCCTATATATACTGGATGGATCTCTTCCCTGCAGATATAGACTCCGATAATCAGCAACACATACACAAAGTCAATCAATCAAGAGGAGGAGAAACAAGAGCGGCCGTCGAGTTATCTAGCCAGGGGCAACGATATGATTTCAGTACTGATGTGTTCTCACCGGTCTTCAGGTATATGCATGGCGACGATTATATTTTACACGTGCATTCTTATCCCACTCCGTCAAATTAAACAGACTCTATATAGTATCATAGTACTACTCACTAGTAGCAGTAGCAGGCTTGAGCCAGTAGAGAATATTGAGTACTCTTGCAGCCGTCGGAGGTCTCAGCAGCGGCGGTTTCTAGTGGCCTGCAGGTTTGAGAAGGTGCAGAAGAAGGATGTGTCCTGTTCCATCTGCCTTGTGGAATTGGAGAAAGAAGATATGGTGAGCCAGCTCTCAAGGTGTATGCACGTCTTCCATACGGATTGCATTGACAAATGGATACAGGATGATCATTTCACCTGCCCACTTTGCCGGACCTCCATAGATTATTAACTTTTAGCCGTACTTCGTTGTACTCTCATTTGCATTAATTTGATCATCTGGGTTTGATTTCGATGGTGGGGGTTGTAAGGGAAGCAGCCCAGTTCAAGTGAGCTGTAGGGGCATAGAAATTCAAAGAAAATAAAATAAAAAAACTATATATCACTTCCTACTAAATAGTCAATTTTTGTGAGAGTTTTGGAGGATTAATGCGCAGCGGAGCATGAGCAATCCAACGGGAGCCGGCAACGGAAACCTGCACGCAGGCACAAACGTCACTGTGTGTGTCCACATGCATGCATGCATACATACATAAGAACGCAATTTTGGAAACTGAATGAACTGGACAAAGGCATTTCAATGTGTGAACTGATATATGCATTTGATGGCCATGAATTAGCAGCAGAGAGAATTACTGATTCTCTGAATTGATAAAACAATGGTTTGTTTCAACCTTCAAAAAATATCCATGTCCATAGACTGTACAAGCACGCCATCATCTTCCCACGTAACATCCTTGGCCTTCGGATCTTTTCCAATTAATTGCAGAGGCGCGTCCAGGCGCGGTGGGTTCTGCACACATACAGCATTCAAGAAATTTAGCCATGCTTAATCAATATCGCATTTTCCAAGAACCAAAAGCGAACACTGATTGGGCATGAGAACACCAGGAAAGAATTATTCATCAAACATAGATGGGAGCACTACCATGCAGCGTATGAGAGGCCAATTAATTCCACGGAAAAATGGATGTTGTTTGATTTCATTAGCACCAGCTTTTGATCCTAATCGGATGGAAGGGTCTCTGTTCAGCAACGCATTAATCAATTGTCTGCCAGAAAGACTAACCTGGAAAATCAAGAGAGGTCAGTATTAGTCCAGAAGCTTTAAGATTAATAATGACATGGACAAACCCACCTGCATTTATGCTTCAATATTAGTCATAAAGGAAAGAGAGATCTAATTTCAAGTTTTACTGCAATCATCCCTGACCTAGCGTTCCCTTTTAGAGTAATGATTCAATGTTCCAAGACCTCCCCTTATTGTGTTTTAAGAAAGTAAACTAGTACATGCAACAAATTAAGTTATTAGATGTCACCCAAAAAAAGAAACCACCATCATAGGGTGTTAGAACAGGAGTACTTGTTTCTTTTATAGGACATGAGAAGCACCAATCAAGAGGAAAAAAGTAATCAGGTTAGGACAGAAAAGGAAAAAAGAAGAAACAAAATCCAAGAGCAAAAGGCTAATTCTTTCCATTCTTAGAAAGACATTTCAGATCCAAGTGTAAAAATTCCCGATGATCACTGCTTCCTAGGAAACAGAAGTTCCTGGTGGCACCAACGTTGGCAATATTTAAGAAGAGCACTATTAAAAAGTCGACAAAATCTCAAGAACTAATTAGCAAAATAAATGCTATCTTACACAATTATGATGACATATTGCAAGTTAAAGATCTTACAGGGATGCTACTTGGAAAGGTGAGATCTTTGTGCAAAATGTTGGCAAATGTCTTTTGCCTGTTCTTTCCCCTGAAAGGTGTACGACCATATAGCATCTCATACAACAAAATACCTGAATTCCAAATTAAATAAACAAAAAAAAAAAATCATGAGAAAAGAGACAAGTCAAATAATGCATGATATTCAAGAGGCAAATAAAGCACAATCAGCACTTTTCTTCAGAATGCAATTATATATCTTTTACTGCAGGCCAAAAAACCAAGGCAAATTTTCTCACGCTGCATAAATCATCCAGTGACAGAACATGCAGCTTGCTAGCTATTTGTTTCAACCACCAAAAATGGAACATCAAACGTGACTTAGTTATAGAAATTGCAATGCAGCATGACAATGACTGTAGGGGCCAAAGCTCTTGAGCAGTCATTGAGCGGTCCCATCAAGAAGATGACAGCACTCACAAATCACAACTTTGCTTCTTCATAACAAGTATTATATCTAAAAGGGAATGCAATTAGTAGCATGCCATTTAGCCTATCAGGTATGCATGATTGCAAACAGTTACAATCACAGTAAAGAGGACATCATCATCAAACTGTCAAGTATACTTAAAGAACTTTGAATAATATGAACATGTGAAATCTGTGAAGAAAAAAAACATTATGATGCCATCAATCGAGGACAAGTTATGTAACATAAAACTGGCAGCTTCAGAGGCTTATATTTGCAAGAAAATGGCAAATAATATATATGGAAAGAAACAGTTGCCCAATGAACCAGTAGTGAAGAAAATGGGATACTTGTAACATTTGTGTGTCATGTGTGCACGATATGCTTACCAAGAGCCCACCAGTCAATCGCACTGCTGTGGCCCATGCCTGTGATTATTTCCTGAAGTCAAGAAACTCATAAGAACTCTTAAATGAATAAAAATGCAACGAAATGGTAGACATAATTCCTAGTTATGTAATAAACATGTTGTTTGATTGATTGACACTAGATGAATGAGCACATGCATGCTTGTTTCAAGTTGTGTTGAGAAAAAAATGAATACATGCATGCATATTTCTTTGCTAAAGCAAAACATTCAATCTTAGAATATGGTAAAAATTTGAGTGCAGATCTGAATTCCCGAAGAAAGAAGAATAGCAATTACAGTGTTAATAACAACATTCTTCAAAAAATACTGTATCTTTTGAAGAATGTTGTTATTAACACTGTAATTCTTTAGGAAAGAGACATGAACATAAAATTCTTTAGGGAAATCTAAAAGCTTTGCAGCCAATTAGAAACACTTGACCCCTCCAAATGGTTGTTTTAAACCCACCATAAATGGACATTAAACAACTCAACAGCAGACTCAATCCAGGAAAATTGCTCTGAAAAACTTCCAGTCTTTCTAGAACCTTGTGGAACATAACTTCCTTGGTAGTGCACATTAGATTATTTCAAGTAAACAATTGTAATAAAAGTTCAGAAAATATTAAATTCACCATACAGGAGCAATATATTCTTCAGTTCCAACAAAAGAATTTGATTGAGTTATTGGTTCTGCGACAAATGTTGGTGGTGCTTGACTCCTTGATCTTCTTCTTTTATTAGGTGGTGCATGCTTTATAATCTGCATAGCACATTTGAATTGTACATGTAAAATGAGTCTTGATTCCCAAAATACAGTTTTAGAAAATCTGTAAACTTCTGATTCCAGTATTATCATGGCATGCATGGTTAAAGAGAAAAAAAATCTGAAAAAGTAAACGATATAAATGTTTTCATGATTTTTTTTGGTGCAAGAATTGAATCATGTTGAGTTACAGAATTGTATTGTGAAATAGTAGAAGTGTAAGAAGAAGAGTGTCAAATACATAGCAGAGAAGACATATTCGATTAACGTAACAATAAATGAAGACTTAAATAACTTTCAAAAACATTGATTAGAAAAATTGGAAAAAGTATGAAGAAGGGGAAGATGGCCTTCCCACTATTCAAACATTTATAAAGAAGATAGGATGTAGTTGGTGTAATGAATAACAGTGGTCCATAGGTAGGAAGCCAAAATGAAAACAGATATGTAAGAAACGAAACATATGATTTTTTTAACAGGAAGACTGTTATACTTGTGGTTTGCAGGATGTCAAGAATGACAAATCAAAGTCACTCAAGACAATATGTCCATCCTTCTGAAGTAGAATATTTTCAGGCTTCAGGTCACGATAAACTATTCCTGTACAATGTCATAAAAAAAAAACAAAGTTAAAATAAGAACCAGAAATAAAAAAATTCCATACAATCAATGCAAAATATATATAATTATCATTAGAGAACCTTATTCTGTTGTATCTACGAGATGATTAAGCTTTTCTGGTTGATAGACCAACCTTGAAATTTAGGGTATCTACTAAGATGGTTTCCCAAAATAAATACTATATTGGCATAGAAGCATGACATAATGCCATTCAAATTAAACTTAGATAGAAACCACATATATTGTCTGTAAATGCAGATAATGTATTTCTTAGTTTAACCATCCTTATGAACTCAATGGCATATTTGATTGCGAAATCCCATCCAAGGCACTTGCACCCATTAGCACATAATACAACATCAAACATCATTTCAAGTTTATTTTGGGAGAAATGGGAAAGGTAAAGACAAACAAAGATTTGTATCACATCATAGCATTTATACAAAATGTTCAGAAGTATCAGATATGAAGACACTTGCATTCATTCCCTTGTAGTCTGGCATACTTAAATCATGACAACTTAAAGAAACAAAATTTTAAAATGAGTTCTTATCATTTTTTTCTGGCATTGATGGTAACACAAAATACTGAGCTCCAATCAAACAGGACTTAGGATGATAGCATGCTCCTAAGACATCTAACAATATTCTTGGAATTCTGAACAGCCCTTGCATGCATTCATCTTCATGGTCTTCTTTCGATTTGTGACTTGAAGAAACAACTAAAAGATAATAAACTTAAGCCAAAGCACAGAGAGTAAGGCATACACTTTCTGTTCACAAAGTACCTAAACAATGAAGATATTCCAAGCCAATCACAACCTCTGCAGCATAGAACCTGGAGAGTAATAACACTTGACAATTAA
The DNA here is from genome assembly GCA_018804465.1 of Populus tomentosa. NCBI lineage: Eukaryota > Viridiplantae > Streptophyta > Magnoliopsida > Malpighiales > Salicaceae > Populus > Populus tomentosa. The sequence goes on from CM031975.1 coordinate 18,592,766, forward strand.
CTAGAAGCTTGTTCATATAAGAGGTTGTGATGCAGAAGGCAGCAGCTAATATTGGCCAGGTCAATATGGTTTGGGGGACGGTTGTTTCAAAATTCTATGACATGAGTATTGTTTGGTAAGAGAGCTCAATAATAAGGAAAATCTAAGGCTAAAAATCAGCTTGTGGGTAAAGCAAAAGAAAATCCTGCACCTTTAGGTTCATTAACCACATCCAAATTCTTATTATAACTTACATTTAGTGCAAAGAAATTGTACCACAAGAAACAGTTTTGGTTTCAAAATTGTGAATCCTACAATTGGAAATGGTAAAAGTAGAAATGGCATTGGCATTTTAAGACATTAAATGGAGAACCAGGAGTACCTTGCAGATTCCTCATTGAATAATTTCATGGGTTGCTTGTCAAGCAATGCAAATAACTCTCCACCAGGAAAAAAGTCTGTTATCAGACAAATGTGTGTAGAAGTCTGATAAAATAAAGACATGTCAGTGTATTTCACAGTACACAATAACTCAGTAAATTTAAGCAACAAATATTGAAATTTTCAGCAAGGGCGGTAGCGGTTTAACTAGGATTAGGTGATGATCCGTATAAATGAAGAAGAAACACAAAAGAAACCACACAAATTCATTATAATATGAATTAAAAGTATGCATTCAAGCAATTTTTTTCATACAAACTTCTCCAAAAATGCACTAATTGACGTGTGCACGCTGCACATTTAGGTATTTACATGTGGGAGCGTCCAACAAAAATTTTTAAGCTATTTGTTGGAGTCATTCCATGGTGTGCAGTTTCAAGCTTCATAGGTGTGAATCATTACAAACAAAATAAAAATTAATTTACACAAACACAATACTTGCAAGGGTGAAAAATTGTAGACCTGTGTGTTCAACATTAATTAAAAGAAGGGTAAATTACAATGACCCCTATTGTGCTCAAACTAGATAAATAACCCAAAAGTTTAAAGATATAATGGAAACCCCTTTTGTACCCAGATTACCCATACTAATGGGTGATTTTAAAATTAGTAAGGGGTTTTGTAATATTTGCTTAAATATAGAGGGGGTTTCAATCATATTTTTATACTTTTGGGTGGTTTGTGTAATTTTACAATAACTTAAAGCTGTTATCCAATTTACCCTTAAGAAAAAAAGACCACAAAGGATTTTATTCAACATCGATTACCATGACATAACCTCTGTTTTGGCCATTACGGGTGGGAAAATCTACACTAGTTGCAATGTAATGGAACCTTAAACATTAAGGGTTGTTAAAACACTGCCTGGGGGAGCAGGTGTTGTGAAAGTATGGCCATTTTCTATGTAAAACTTACCAAACTTTACAACCACCAACAACGTGGACTATAATTTAACTAAATTATGGACCACTAAGTCAACCTATTGTTGTTTTCTCCAAACCCTTTGTTGGCTCTCTGAGTAACTGCAGAACCAGAAGCAGGAAGCAAGTATAAAATTTCATCAAATATGACACCTCAATGGATGATGGTCCCAACTCCCAAGTATTTCCCAGTGGTAAGATGTTTTTCTTTTACTAGGAAGTGAGCAAACATGTTGAATGAAATGATGGGGGGAAAGCAACCAAAATTAAAGTGCCCTTGAAACTTCCAGCATTTCAGCCAAACAATAATCTTCTACCATTTAGGCAACAGAAATAGTTAACTAGTAGCACAATTTGCAGTAGTAGACAACTTAAGCATCTATTCATCAATTACAAAACAATTCATAAATACAAAAATAGGAACATGGAAACTTGCATGTTAAAATTTCTGAAAGCAGGGAAAAAAAAGTAAAGAGTATCTCAAATGAGAATACCTGAAAAGAAGAATACAGTGTTGGAAGAAAAGGATGATCCAAGTGCGAAATGATTTCCCTCTCAATGCATGCTCGATGAACCTGTAAAGTAATGATAATAAGTGATGAGAATATACCTTTATGTTATCAAACATGAGTTGTTTTTGGCAGAGAAGATCTATGATGTTGCAGTCTCCATAACATTCTGGGATATTGTGGTAATTAAATCATGGGAGGTTTTGAAGCGTGCACATAGGCTTGCTTGCTTTCTGTGTATCCAAGTTAATATTTGAAATTTTTATTAGATAGTGCCATCTTCGTGGTTCTAAATTTTCAACCTTCAAAGGATAAGAAAATAAGTGTCAAGAGCATCATGTAGTTTTCATTCTTAGCCAAAAGTATATGTGATTGTTCAGCTTTGACCACTCTCCAAGTGTATGCATATATTTTCACATTAATAAATTTATATGTTCCCCGCATAAAGAATTCCCTTTTGTATATCTTATAAACAACAAAACATTTTCTATCACTTGAACATGGAACAAAACCACAACTGAAGGGCCATCAATATTGTACCACAAATGATATAGAGACCCTTGCACTTAGGACACAAAGGTGATTGGACAGGAAAATTGTATGTACTCAAAGTACTTTTCATACAGTGAAACTGTTTAAATATGGAACATTTCAGAAACAACAGCAAAAAGAAATAAAAGAAAAGCTTAAGCCAGTTTCAGGAATCATATATCAACAACACAAGTCATGTGCTATCACATAAGATATTAAATAAAATGATAAAAGTTGCTAGGTATCTCAGAAATAACTTCTGGTTCTTCACACCTTGTTACGGTTCAGCATTATAGATTTTTCCATTGCCTTCATAGCATACAGCTCCCCTGCACCTTGCAGTTCCACTAAATGCACACTGAAATACATAAAAATGGTTTAATGTAAACATAGGAAATCTCTATGGACATGTGAACAGCAATGAGCCAGTCACAGTTCAAGCCAAAACAATCAACAGAAAGCCAGCACAAGAAAAGGCACAGAACTGTCATTGGTGTGGTAAAAAATAAAGAAAAAAACTGTCATGATACTTTCTTCCACTACTTATTGCCAGTCTACATTTACACACTAAAATTTGATGGAAATAAAAAATAACTAAAATTATAAATGAAAAAAGAACCTCTCATGACAACCTATCGACCTAAATTAATAACAGCTATCAAGTTTGCTAACTACGAGTTGCCTCATTCATTAGTTTTGACAATCCTTCCTCGCTTGAATTTTTACAGCAGAGACTAGAAAATAAATCAAACCAAATACAGCTTTCCAAGGTACAATCACGATTCCAAGCAATACCAACATTAATCAAAACAAATACAGCTTTCCAAGGTACCATCATGATTCCAAGAAAAACCAACATTACCTATGCGAATAATAACAGAAAAGGGGAAAAATAAAAACAATTGAAGTTGGAAATAGAATGAAAGTCATAAATCACGACACAGATCCATGCACAATGCATCTATTTCAACCAAAAACCTAAAAAGAGAAGTCAATACCTGCCAGTATCACCACAGCCCAAGGGTTTTATGGGCTTGAAATGATGTAGACCAATCTTTTCTCCACGGGAAGTGATCTGATACCAAATGGATGGGTTTTAATATGAAAAACAAGAAAAGTCAATAAAGAGACAAGCAATAAATAAACTGCTTCTGATTTCAGAGCAGTAAAGAAATATATGAATCTCTTACAAACCAAATATGAAGTGCAAAATCAGTTCAATTCAACATGCATTCATCACACAATGAATAATGAATGCCAACAAAGCAATCAATATAATCCATCTACATAATAGAGAATCAAAAGGAAGACTTATAGATGTCTTTCATGATTTATGAGCATAACTATTCTCTATCTGACTCCAAAAAGAAAATAGAGCCTAAGCAAGTTGGCTAGCATGGATTATTTTACATTTAGAAGCTGGAATCCTTATCATTATTACTACTTCTGCTGCTTTGTAGTAAAGTCCACTTAGAGTAATTTATTAATTCATCCCTCCACTTAAGTAAATGAAATCAATTTCATAATTAAATGAACTAAAGCACGTGATAAGTATCTCTACTGCTTGGTCCTAGACATCAGATAGTACCACGCTACCAGCACACAATCTTTCTTTAGCATTTATTGCACCTGAATCCTGCAACTTATCACTTCCCCATTTCATTTTTCCAAAAAGAAAGCATACATTAATTAACATGAAAAAAAGCAGTATTTGTAATATCAGGCATTAACACAAAACTGATCGTGTTGTGTCACTGCATGAATTACAGAGTTTCACTTTAGATGTAGGTTTAACCCAAACAAATTGATGCACAATGTGCAATATGTAGAATTGAATTATCATTGCAGTATGAAAATGGTAGGTTAACTTGATTGATCAGCACCTTCTGAATTGCAGTCCAAGAAGGACTATTCTTTTTGTGAGGCCGTGGAAAGACAGGTTGAGAATGAATTGCCCACAAATCTTCAGGTCTCTGGAAAATATTATAGGACATAATGGCATGAACAATGACATAACTACAATTTCTCAAAAAGTAAATGACTTTTCAGAGAAGACAAAAAAAGTTTAGGTAGCATGAAAATGGAAGTCAGAGAATAAATTAACTGTTGAAAAACTATGCCAGCCTATACATCACACACCATTTAAATGAGCTGACTTTCTAATAGCATTGCAAAATGTAGTATCTAAATCAGCCCAATTTGTGTACTAAGACTCTAAAATTATACATATTAAGATGTTCATTTATAAACCCATGAACTCAAGGAATTTCTGTAATTTGAGCATAAATTAAGATTTCTGTAGTTTTTTATTCAAGTGATTCCCAACACATTAAATTATGGATTTCATAATATTCTGAAGCAGTGAACATAGTCCATTTCGTTTTATTTGTTTCGAAAATTTAGAGATTATCAGTCATCAATTTCAGTAACCAAGAAATTTGTTACACTGCATATGATCATCCTCGCAATTCATCCGTGTGCTATTGAGAATTTAAAACACAGAAAGCTCAAAGAAAGAGGCAGATAATCATTTGGACGAAGGTAAATGACATCAGCTAGTTATCAGTCCTAACCTGAAGAGGAAAGAGTACCTTACCAAGTTGGCATCAGGAAGTTCTCGAACAGCTTCATCCACATTTTCTGCAGTAGCTTTAACCTGATAAAGAAGCACATGTAAAAGAATTAAAAGCTTGTGGGTGTTAATGGACATGGCAGATTTCTACGAGCATTAGATCCACTATAAAATGTTTTTTCTAACATGTTTGAGAGCTAACCCAATTTCACATTTTCACACAACAGTTCTTCAAATTCATAGTTTTATGCAACAAATATACAATAATTTGGTTAGTTTCTAACTCCTTATGATTTTCTTGTCGTTGAGGCTAGATAGAGTATAAAATGGCAAACCAAAACATTAGTTGTTTATAAAATGATAAAGGGTGTGAGGAGGGTGGTTTCAATTGTCATTAGAGAATACAAGAGGAGACAAGTGAAACAGCCTAGTCTTAACTGTGAAGAGAACATAGAGGAAACTAGTGAATATCTAGAAGTAATCCAAAGGCACAGTTTAAAGCTATTCTGGGTGTCCTAATTACATCTCAACAAATAGTATAATATGGGGACTCTTATTTCTGTGTCCGGTCAATTTATCCAAATCACTAATTAAAAATCCTGATTTCAGCAAGCTAGTTCACTTTTTTAGCTTATCTAAAATAAGTGGACACTATGAAGTATGAGCCATGATGTCTACCGACAAAGGAAAAGCGACAGAAGGAACCACATACCAACTTAGAACTTTGTAGTTCTGTTGCCTCTGACAGGCGGTTTTGCAGTGGTTCCACATGATCACTTCCATCCAGTTGAACACCAATGAAGTATTGAAGTTCACCCTACATAAAAACAGGGGACTCATAGCTACAAATCAGACCACAAGATTCCCACATAACTGCTTGAAAATGAGGGTAATTATTGTTGGATTAAGTCCCACATGAAGGAGGCAGGAGAAAGAACGAGATAAGAGACAACTGTATAATGACAAAGTGGTTAACCATTTTAGTGTGGAATCAACCAACCCAACACTAGAGAGAGAGAGAGAGAGAGAGAGACAAGCAAAATTCTAAATAAAAACCCTACAACGTTATAGCCTAAGACTATTGGTGAAGAAAAAGGAAAGAGTGATCTTGATTCACCAAGGCCATCTATCTGGTAAGTGTGGACGTCCACTGATCAAATGTTCTGGATTGATTAAGAGAATCCATTCAGATGGATTTTCCTCGGTAAAATTATCATTACCTCAAAAAAAAAAAATGATTGAGGTACATGGTATTTTACAGGGATTGTGCACCAATAAAAAAAAAGGCTGGGGATGGTGAGAACACGAGCACAGTCTGCAGTAAGAGGATTGTCGGTTCACATGACAACCTCAGGAAAGGATAAATGGTTGCAAGTGAGGAGTGTTGGTGCAAGTCTCAGAACTGGAAGAAAGAAGGAAAAAGGACAAGATTAGGCCAAGGGCCAAGACACCAACATGATTAACCAGTTTAGTTTAGAGAGCCAACTGCACAATAACACAGACCAACAAGAATTACAGCCCAAGATCAACCAAGAAACTCAAAGAATTGTCTACAATAACAATCATATACCTTTTGGTCACGCATAGGCTGCAAGTGAAATAAGTTCCAGAATTTCTTTCCTGCATGAAATGAAACATAAAAATTCATCATGGTGATTAAAAAATAAAAATAAAATTTGACTACATATTATGTCTTTAATAAGGGGCAATAACGTGTCCTCCCAAAGATTGTATCATAGAAAATTTGCAAACAAATGATGAATTCTCTCTCTAATATTCAAGGATTAATGAGAAAATTGTGACATTTAGCTAAAAAAGGTGTGCATTTGCAACATCATGAAATTGAATTCATGTACTTACCACTCTTGGTATAGTTGATCAACTGAACAGTGATTTCTCTTTGTTCTCTTATAGCATCTCTTACCTTTGAGACAGTTGCTTGATCTGTCTCAGGTCCTTGAAGAAACCTGTATAATTGACAAAGCAAAGTAGAATAGTGTGTCAATTGTTGACAAAGTACATGGTGCAAAGAATAGAAGGGAGTTAAATTGGTGCTGTTATGTTTATGTAATTTGTATAGGAAAGAAAATTTTAAACACCAGTGTTCAATTTGTAGCAGCAAGTGTTTCCACAAAAAATTATGAAATATAGGCATGACATAATCATGAGAATCAGCATAGATCTGTTCTTGATATTCTTCTTGACTGGAAAACCAGTCAACTGTATATGAAGTCCCACCAATTCTGGTGTTTTGAAAACATTGCAAGTAATAATATGTTCTCTTAACTTTCTCCCTGCCTCTTTAATACTTTGAATCATTGATATCCAAAATTTTAAGCAGAAGTTGCAAATTTATAGTTTTATAATGGTATATTATTTCCTAAGAATTCAAAAAATATTTACACACAAGGGTACACTTTAAGGCATATAATTGAAAGATAAACTGAAGAAATGGTAGATTAATGAGGAACACAATGTAACATCATGTTTATTTGGGAAAGACATGAGAAGAACTTGTTGGGCATGAGTACTATATGTAAAAAATAGAGTACGACTTGAAGGAAAATTAAGTGGGAGGCACGTGCAAAAAAGAGAAGATAACACTCAATGAAGACAGAAAATTTACTGCATTTCATACCGACAGTTTCTTCCCAAAATTTCTTCTCGAGTGTATTCTGTTAGTTCAAGAAAGCTATCAGAAGCAAATATCTGCACAATAAAGCTGAATTAATATAACATGCTGGTGTAAGGCTGCAAATATGCAGATTAAGTTTTCTTGCAAGGAGTTTATTGCTAACATGGAGAAAGAACAGAGCATATATTTTATTTCATGGATTGATAAGAATGGACACTAGGGTTGATAACAATTCAAATGCAAAAAAAAATACGTTAAACATGTATTGATTTCACAATCCCGCTAGTTTGTAAGTCAGTTTTCCAAAGAGGGATGAGCATGAGGGCAATGTATCAGAAAAAGCCCATGATCTATTGTACTTGTTCAGTTTACTTGTTGGATTAGTGCATCAAGGTTGTGGAGCAAAGCTGGAGAAGTGCAACTAACTGACTTGGATGAGAAATCCTATGCGCATTTAACGTTTCCAGCATGGGAGACACAAGTGTGTATGCAGACACACTGTGGACTGTGATGTACAGAGATAGTCTAACTAGAGGGTGTGGAGGAAGCACTACATTGTACTATTCAGTTCTTTAGTCAAATTTCCTTCTTTTTTTTTTTTTTTTGTTTTTGATGAATTATAATCAAAATCCCATGCCTTCATTGACCTTGAGTCAACTAACTAATGTAAATCTTTGAGTTCATGTCATTCATAACTGTTCTACAAAACCTTTTGTGCTCTATCCTCACACATGAAATTTAGTGGAGCAATCAAACATGTAAGAAAACATATACGAGACAGAGTTATCCATTTCTACATTACAAGCTCCTCCTCTTCCCCTCATTTAAAAGTTTATGAGTTGATATGAAAAAAGCTTTTGAGTCCGGTGCTCTGGCGTGAATGCAAGAAGACTTTAGATAGCAGACTAGGTGGCCTATTCCTTTACTCGTGCACTCAAAACAGACTCTGAAATTCAAGATGTATTGGACGATGATGAGACAAACAGCAAGAAAGTCTTAAAACTGACTGGATGCCTTACAATGGGGTTATCAGGAAGCCTAGGATCTGTGATCACAAAATTCTTTTCAATGCGTTCCAATGTGGTAGCTAAATCAAATCCTTGGCGTGTATCCCTTTCCCATTCAGCACGGTCCCAGCTGTCAGAGCGTTCAATGTCTTTAGTCATCAAAACCTCAGGTTCAATAGTTGGTGGTTCTTCATGCTTTTCTGCAGAATGTGCAGACTTAGATTTGAACCTGAGAAGTAGGAAGGATGATATCGCACAAGTGATATATCTATTTAAAATTTTAGAGAATAATGTAGATGTAAGCTTTGTGAGGCAAACACAGCGGGAAGGTGGAGCAGCCAGACTAACCCCATCAAGGAAATGCGAGATGATTTTCTCAAGTTTTTGGCAGCATCAGGAAAGGTAGTGGGGGATTGAGAGACACTAACTGGAGTGAGTCTACCAGGTGCGGTGACATTGTCGAGATCGATGGATTTAGGGATAACATAATTGACGCTGTCAGAAGTTTCATGGCTCACGGTGCGAGAGTGAGATTTGGGATGCTTGAGAGTTTGGACAACTTCAGTCATGGAATCTAAAGCCTTAGCCTTCTGACGCGCTGACAAGTCCAAGAAGCAGAAGAATCACGAATCAATCTTCATGGATATACGTCTGTAGTTTAATCAAGAAAAAAAAAAGCAGAAAAATGGGGAAATCAATCAACTGTAGATACCATCGTAGCGGATTAAAGACTTGGGCAATCCATTTGGGCGCAAAGCCTTGTCGTTAACACCTTCCGTATATTTGCTGACCTCCACCTGCATTCTGCGCTCACCAAAACCAAAATGACGATAATGTTTTACTGCTAATCTATACAATTTTATAAAAATTCATCCAATTAGATTATTGATAATTAAGAGAGAGAGAGAGATTAAATATGAAGCGTACCCAATGAATTTGATAGTGTTGCCACGATCATCCTTGATAGGGGTGACGGTGAGAAGATTCCAGAAAGGAGTGCCATTCTTCTTGTAGTTGAGAAGCCTCCCGCAGTAACTTGTCCCATTCTTGACGGCATCTCGTATCTTCGCCACTTCATTATGGTCCGTCTCTGCGCCTTGCAGAAACCGGCTGCATTTGCAACACACACACGACGAGACGAGACGACTATTCAATTAATTTGTTTTAAAAATCAAATCACAGTAACTAATTCTTCGATTTAATCAACGATACCTAGCTACAGCCCTAGTCCTAGAGCCGGGTCGCCTACTCCTTCCCCTCCGTTTCCCTCTACTGCTCACCGTTTCTATGCTTTGTGTTATTTTATTTTATATACTTTTCCTAATTTATTCTTTAAAAAAAAAAAAAACGATGTTTTATATACCAGTTCCCTCCTCCTCCTACTACAACTCCTCCTCCTCCTCCTACCACTACTATGCTTTAACCGGAATCGGAATTTTAAGAGGAAAGGTTAACAGTTTTTTAACTGAAATTTTTAGTAGTGGATGGCTAGCTCACCAGTTCCGTCCGATAACTTCTTTCGAAGAATAGCCGGTCATAGTAAAAAAACCACTGCTTGCATACATGATAGGGTAGTCTGGTTTGGTGGCATCAGAGACCACAAACGTTTGCTGCAATGTTGCCAGAGCATTCTTCAGCTCCTGGGATACCCTCGGAATGATTCCTCCTGCTTCGCTTTCCTCTGATGTCCTCGTCGACTCCACCATAAATGAGTTTTTTTTGCTTCTATTTCCTCCATCCTCCTCCTGTTCTGATCTAGTTGCTATAGCTTTGAAACTACGTTCTCCTACATCTGACCTCACAGCTATTCCCCATTCTGCAGTCCTTTCCGCAATGCTAGCTCCGGTTAGTATCTTTTTTGAAGAGGAGGTGGGGGCTTGTCCAATAGAAGATGAGTTGTTATGATCGGATGAGGTGCCTTGATCTTCACCTTTTCCAGCTTTAACCGTAGCGCTGGTCCCAGTCCCGTTCGATTGATCTGTTATGGAATCATCATGATCAGAAGTGTTCTTGGACTTTTTTTCAAATGTCATCCACTTGTTCACAGCCTCTCTGCCGCTACCAGAAGTTGCATTAGTAGCTGGAGATGATCCGGATCCCTCCTCCACTACTTGGACATCTGTTGATCTAGTGCCAGTAACATTATTATCATTATGAGGATCAAAAACCTCCATTGATCTCTGCGCTTGATCGTGCGTGGAAGAATTCACCTTTGGTTTGTCCATATTTAAATTTCTGATCTTTAGAAATCACCTATGTGCCAAAATTATGGAAAAAGACAAGTCAGAGAAGAATGTTACACACGTTAGTAACCTGGCACATGCTCTATCAAAATAAATTGAAAGCTAGCTAGCTAGTGCTATGAACTAAGAATTGAGTTTCCAAATTCCAACAGAAAACATCGGGCTGAAAATTCTGAATTCAAAAGCAATTAATTTGAGGAAGCATCAAGCAAACAGTGCTGTAGAATTCACGGTGTGCTGTCCATGGATCAAGTAATCACAAAATTCTGGAAAAAATGCTGCTAATTAAAAATGGCAGTGAAAGGTACAGCAGAGATTCACGAAACTGGAAACAGTGAGATATGCTGTAAACGTACAGTTCAGTTGGATATTCTACAAAGATTTGATTGACTACTTAAAGAATAAGAAACAGTGTATGTATTACAAGCATCACTTAAAATCCAGCCATATGGATTCGTATAACAGTATTTTATATAGCTCTATTAGTACATTTAATACTGATAGAACAGAAGAGCTGAGCGGGAAATTAAGGAGAACGAGGGGGGATCATAGTGCCAAATGGACCTTAAGAAAACAAGAAAGAAAGGCATGGAATAGCATAGAGCGCGGGGAAAATTCATTGAGAAGGTTCTCACGTAATTCAGATCAACAGCAACAGTACAGAATTGGACTTCAAGGGTGGCTAGCTAGCTCTTCTCGTCGGCGATGAATCAGCCATATTTGAAGCTCGCTCGTTAATTAATAATTCACAGAAACTGGACGTTAGAACGCCACAGGGACCTAGGATAAGGGCTTTCGATTTTAGTAATTAAGCTGTTAGCTAGCTAATCGCCGGCCCTTTTATCTCTGTCAGCTGTGCAGGAGTGTACTACGGCGTGTGCGCAGTAAATGAAGTGATAGTTTCTTCCTTGTTTTGGTTCTAAATGGAAACAATATCAGGCGGGTGTGGTGGAAATCAGATAACGTTCCGTTTTCACCATAAATGGGAATGTCCCCAACTGTCTTGTCCCCTTCTACACGCAGTGAGTTAATATACCGTGTAGACACAGTCCAATTAACCACGACCTACCACTGCAGGTTTGGAGCGTGTAATGGATGAACGCTAAGATTTATTAACATGTTTACACTGGATATGTTTTCATATGAGGCCACAAATTCTCGATGTGGCGTTGTTTCGAGATAAGTTTCGCCATGGCGGTGCTTGGTGCGCTTTTTAATTGGAGTTTTTAAAATTTTTATTTTTAAAACATTAATTGTTTTTAATTTTTGTTAAATGTAATGATATTAAAAATAAATTTTAAAAAATAAAAATTATTATTTTAATATATTTTAAAATAAAAAATACTTTAAAATAAATCATTATTATTATTCTAAACATTCTAGATTTTATTTTATTTTTAATTTTTTTTACACATATAACTATGTTTGGAGAGCATCAAGTTATTTTGTTTTGATTTTTTTGATGATATTTGAAAATATAGTAATAATTATTTTTAAAAATATTTTTATTTAAAAATATATTAAAATAAAATTTTTTATTTTTAAAAAATTAATTTTTATATTAACATCAAAATAAAATACACACATATTTGTAGTGGTTATTATTATTATTATTATTATTATAAATATTCGGGTTAGTTTGATATTAGATAATATTTAAAAGTAAAATAATAATTGTTTTTTAAAATATTTTTATTTATAGATATATTAAAATAATATTTTTAATATTAACACATTAAAATATATATATATATATATATATATAAACACACATATTTATAATAGTTATATTAATATTTTTTATTATTAATAATATAGATATTCGGTCACTTTCAGTATAACCAATCGTATTTTTTGTGCTGCCAATTATGTATTTAAATCAAGTTTTCGAACTCATTCAATTGTCACCTTCCATCACCTATCTGTAGTCTTCGACGTGGCACAGTACTAATAAAGGAACGATGGATTCATTTCTGATTTCTCTGTATTATTTCTTTGCAAAAATTTCTTACGGGAAAAAAAAAAAATCAAATATTTAGGAATGTCCATATCAGGTGAGGTACGATTGTAGATGGCAGGAAAAAAATGCGTGGTGGTCCAGTAGTCGTGGCAGCAGTTGCAGCCACGAAAGTCCTTGGTACTCACGTGGCTACGTGCCGATATGTGGGTCTCGGCCTTACCCAAAGCTGAGTGGTGACCGTGTCTCCTTCCACAGATGATGTTTGATAATCTGACAAGCAGTCACTGTCCTCCCCCTCCCTCTCCCTGTATGTCAAGGCTAGCTCTGAAGAAAAATGTATACACGCGCTGGAACGTGTCGTGCTTCTAGTAGTCCAGCCCCTCATTTCTTCAAAATGCATACTTGATATCCCATTACATGTCTGATCGTTAATTTCTATGATTCTGTTTTTTTTTTTTTCCAGATATATCTACTTTACACTAGATTGATTTTTCGCGAGGATACGAGTAATGTTGATGTTGTTTTCAAAAATAAAAATAAAAATTAACTGTAAATTAAAAAATTTATACTAATTTTTAATAAAATAAATTGAAAAAATATACATACAAATAAGTGATAATAAATTTATTGATTATAGTAAAAAAAAAAATGAGCCATGAAAATAGGATAAATATGTTATATATTAGGGAAAAAAAAGTTGAAGATTTATTTTAGTTTGAAATTGGATATAAAAAATATAAAGCAAACAAGAAAAACATTATAAGTAATTATGGCAACTGGCAGTGATTGTTACCTTTCTTTTGTATTGCATTTTTATTATTTTAGTATTTTTTATTTCATATGGTCTTGTATGTTTATAATTTTAAATACTATTTTATAATTTATCGAAAGTAAACTATAATAATTAAATAGAAAGTAAAAAAATCTAAGTTTGACCTATGTTGCGTTTACATTGTTTTTTTTTAAAAAAAATTATATTGTTTTACGTGTAATTACAAAAAATCTTAATAAAAAAAAAAAAGACTAGGAAGAATACAATCAGAATTGAGGTGGTTATTGTTACCCCAAAATTTTGAACTGTGTTGATAATCAATGTTCCCACAACGGGACCAAGTTAATTCAGCCATAACAATATAAACAAATACAATCAGAAACTTTCCGTTATTATATTAATATAATTTAAGCTAATAAAATTCTCATTAAAAAAAAATCACCTGTATTGTATTCTCCCTGAAACTCTAAAACTCTTTGTTTTTTTAAAAAAAATTATTTTAAATAAATATTTTTTTTTATTTTTTTTTTATTTTAATGTGTTGATATAAAAATAATTTTTAAAAAATAAAAAAATATATTATTTTAATATACTTTTAAATAAAAAAATAATTTAAAAAACAATTATATTCAAATATTTCAATATACAATGGGCTCTATACGGCCCAATATTGATGGCAGAAAGAAATGGTCAGGCCCATTTATGCCCGGTGAAGCCGTCATGACCGTCTCGATTCCAAACAAGTCTTCGAAAAGAAGGCAGTGCAGCGCAGTGTAAGTATATTTTAATTCTTCTTCTTCATCATCATCTTCATTTGTTCTTCGCTTTTGTTTGTTGATTAATCTCTGCGACTGTTCATTTAGTTTTTTCTTTCTTTCTGTCGTTTTTGAATATTTCTATTATTATTTGATTTGCTTTAGTTTCTCTTCTTCGATTCACTCCGTCAGGTAGTTTGTTGGTTTCACCACTATGCTTGTACTGGTTGCTAGTAATACTTGGCCATGAGCATCGTTATTCCTTTCTTCCATTTTTGTTCTTTTAGGGTTTAGGGTTTAGGTTTTTGCTTCGGCTTTCAATTTCAAACACCTCTGCTCTATTTATCATGTAATAAACTGATAGAAAATTAATTAATTAATCGATAAATCTAATTTCAGCTTAGGGTTGTGGAGCTGCAAGTGGGCATGAGATCCGTCTATCCGTAATAATTAATAACTAACAATGGACACTGGTGGCAACTCTCTCCCGTCCGCTGCTCCTGACGGGGTTAAGAGAAAGGTTTGCTATTTCTACGATCCAGAAGTCGGCAATTACTATTATGGCCAAGGTCACCCCATGAAGCCCCACCGCATTCGAATGACCCATGCTCTGCTTGCCCACTATGGTTTGCTTCAGCACATGCAGGTTCTCAAGCCCTTTCCTGCTCGCGACCGGGATCTTTGTCGCTTCCATGCCGATGATTATGTCTCTTTCCTCCGCAGCATTACCCCTGAGACGCAGCAGGACCAGCTCAGGCAGCTCAAGCGCTTTAATGTCGGTGAAGATTGCCCTGTTTTTGATGGCCTCTACTCCTTCTGCCAGACTTATGCAGGTGGATCTGTTGGTGGTGCCGTCAAGTTAAATCACAACCTCTGTGACATTGCTGTCAATTGGGCTGGTGGCCTCCATCATGCTAAGAAGTGTGAGGCTTCTGGTTTTTGTTATGTCAATGACATCGTGCTTGCAATCCTGGAGCTTCTTAAAGTGCATGAGGTTTTTTACCATCCCTCTCTCTGCTATAGACGCTAACATAGTTTCTCAGTATCACCTTTAAAAATGCCCGGTTTTTTTTTTTTTTTCAAGGAAAGCCTTGGTTTAATTCAATCTCTTCTAATTGCTACTCCAAAATTGAACGGCACCTATTGTATCATTATTTTTTTCTCTTAGGTTTTCAGGTCTAATCTTATAATCAGAATTATTATTTTTTTTCCTTCGCAGCGTGTTCTGTATGTGGATATCGACATTCATCACGGTGACGGTGTGGAGGAAGCATTTTACACCACTGATAGAGTCATGACTGTTTCATTCCATAAATTTGGAGATTATTTTCCCGGCACTGGGGATGTACGTGATATTGGATATTCAAAAGGAAAATACTACTCTCTTAATGTTCCGTTGGATGATGGGATTGATGATGAGAGCTATCATTTCTTGTTCAAACCACTAATTGGAAAAGTAATGGAAGTTTTTAAGCCAGGCGCTGTGGTTCTCCAATGTGGTGCCGATTCATTATCCGGGGATAGATTAGGATGCTTCAATCTTTCAATCAAGGGCCATGCAGAGTGTGTTAAATTTATGAGATCTTTTAATGTGCCATTATTGCTATTGGGTGGTGGTGGCTACACCATTCGAAATGTTGCTCGCTGCTGGTGCTATGAGGTATGATTTTCTTGGTAAATGATCCTTTGTTGTTTTGCATTTGAAACGTATCTTTCTCAATTATTTATGAATTTGATTTGAAGTAATTCTTTTAATATCTTCTTTTAACCTACTAAGTTTTTGATGCGTCTAATACATGACAGACTGGAGTTGCACTTGGAATAGAAGTTGATGATAAGATGCCTCAGCATGAGTATTATGAGTACTTCGGTCCAGATTATACTCTTCATGTTGCCCCTAGCAACATGGAAAATAAGAATTCCCACCAGGTACTTGAGGAAATACGGTGCAAGCTCCTTGATAATCTTTCAAAGCTTCAGCATGCACCCAGTGTCCAATTTCAGGAAAGAGTACCTGATACTGAGCTTCCGGAGGTATCCTTTGCTTATTTTTATAAAGACAAAATAGGTGGCATTGATTCTAATTGTTCTCACAATTCACAACTAAGATTTTACAGTTTATCTACTTGGGCTTCACGTTAAAACTCCTTTTAATAGTCTAGGATTAACTTGTTTTATAGTTCACGAATAGAATCATATCTGCTAATTGATACTGAACATTATGTCATGATTTATTGAGAATGATCAGGCAGAAGAAGAACAGAATGAAGCAGATGAGAGATGGGATCCAGATTCCGACATGGATGTTGATGAAGAACGGTATCTTTTGTTCTACCAAAAAAAGGGAGAATAAGTTTTTATAGATTATTTTATGTCTTCTGTTTACTAATTTACCTTTATATACAGCAAGCCATTACCAGGCAGAGTCAAGAGAGAAATAGTTGAAGCTGAGCCAAAAGAGTCGGTATGAGGAACTACAAATACCTCTTTATCTTTTCAGAATTTTAAATTCATGATGTTGGCCTGTGAATGGACTTTTCCTGATTACTCATCAACTATCTTAACCCATAACCTTAACAAGATATCCTTTTTTCTGGTTCTGAAAGGGGAGAAAGAATTTTGATAGTTAACTTTTGAGAATTTATCCTAGGTGAATTTGGCAGGAAGAAGTTGCATCATCTGCTTTCTTCAATCAATGATAATGCTAATGCTGCTGTAACTATTAAAGCAAAATTATTTATTTATTTTTTTTTTGGGGGGGGGGGGGGGGGTTTGAATTATTATTATCTTCCTTCAACACAAGATCTTCTTGTGTTTTTTCCCAAAAGCAAGATTACAAAATATTCATCGGTACATATTCCAGTTTTGAATATTTTTCACATTCCTTTTCACAGGAGGGCCAGAAAGGAAGTTCTGGGCATGCTAGAGGCTTTGATACAACAATAGCCGAGAATGCAAGTGGAAAGGTGAGCTTAATGCGCACTCGTGCAATAAAATTCGAATGTTAAACACACAATGCGTTTCTGTTTATAGATTACTCAGCACACAAAATTCTCAAGGGGACTTGCTTCTATTGATCACAAGTTTTACTGATTAGCATAAACACATGCAGGCTCTGGATGCTGGTCCTAAGCAAGTTGATGAGGCAGGTGTGAGAGTTGAGCAGGAGAACGTGAACAAGGCATCTGATCAGATGTTCTCCAAGTCATGAGTAAAAAGTACCATTCCACAAACTGTTCTAAGTTTGTGTATGGTTTCTCGAGCTCTGCATATACGAATACAAACTTGTAAAAGCCTTGAAAACCTGAATGGTTTCATCTCTGAATGCGGGGTTATTTAATTAATGCAATGTGTACTGGATATTATGGAAACTTCGATTTGAAATTCAAAATAGAGAAAAAAATATATAATGGAATTCGACGATTTTTTTTTCTTAAATAATTAGTGATGAAAATTGTGATTGTTATACCTAGAAGCAGCATATTGTTGGATTTCCCAGCGTGTATGAAGAGTATGTTTGGGCAGAACACCCCTACAAAAGATTGAAGTCTTTGAAAGTCAAATTCACACCAGATTCATCGGTGACCCCCCCTGCCACTGTGAAGCCACCCGTACTTGGATTTCCCAGCATATATAAGAATTCTTAGACGCCTGAGTCTATGGAATCCAAATGGTCAGCCACTGGCCGGCTACGGTCAGGCCATCTTCTTACTCCTTTCATTCTCTTCAAGATTTTCTGACGTGTGCACTAGAAGCTATAATTCAAATTTTAACAGTTTTTTGTGGAAAGTAAAAGTATAGTTTTTTGTTTTTTAAAGTATTTTTTATTTAGAAATATATTAAAATATTTATTTTTATTTTTGTAAAATTATTTTATTCGGAAATATTAAAAAAATAATTTTTAAAAAAATTAAATTTTCGTAAAAAAAAAATTTCAAAAAATAGCCCAAGAGACTTTGGCTCCAAAGTCTACAAGGTTATGATACATGTAAGAATAGTTGACGGCCGTATGCTGCCTGCCATTGCACCAAATAATCTGAGAAAAATGTCAGGAAACCAAGCTGATTTGAGTGGTATATCCAGAGCAGAGCAACTTTGTACTTGCTGTTGCAGTGATCAGGTTAGCACTCACATCAAATATGTATACTTTGATAGATTATCAACGCAAATTTGAATGACAAAAATAGACAAGGACCACGAGAAAAAATCACACAAAAGATAAAAAGCCAGTGAAAGATGAAGCACCCCCAAGGCCAACCAGTAGCTTAGGGCACCATTGTTTGAGAAACCGACAATCCAACAGCAGGCACCGTCATTTCAGGACCCTTACTGTATCCTTGCTTAGGTTAAGTTTTCATCCTATTCCTGTTGCTGCTCTCAACTCAATTAATGGCATATGGATTGCAGGGGATGGTCCTTCCTCTCCCTGTGCTGCTGTCCAGCTCCACTGTCACTAAAACGATAACACAGCCTCTGCTAGCCTCAAACTGGTATTAAAAACTAGTAAACTTTTAGCATCAGCCAAATATCATAGCAAGGCAGGCTGACGCCTCATCCTTGTATAGAGGCCCGGTCTTTCTAACATGGGATGCTATCTGAGGGATTCTCTGGTTGCTAGGGCTCTGTAAACATACACCAAAAACATAAAATAAATCGGTCAGAAAACATGGTAGGAAGGACAGTGGTAATACACTAACAACTTAATTGACATTTAATTTCTTTCTCCTTTTCTTTTCATGCACAAGGAAAGAGAAGCAGGTGTTCTACTTTTTAAACCAGATTTTATCCTTGTTTTGATTTCCCAATATTACAGCACAAAACATGATTAATATTGTTGAAACTGCAGTGGCATTGATAGAGTCAATTAGAAGTAATGAGAACGAAGAAAAGCATGACATGACCATAAACGAATTGCATCGACGCGACCAGCCAGTTAGTTGCATATAGCAAGTGATGTTTAGTATGGTTACTAGCTAGTGGAAGTGCTGTCTTTGCTAAATGTTGTGTAGAAACCTGAAAGTCACGCTGATACATTCTCTGTCCAAAAGGCCTACTGGTTGCCCCCTGTGATCTTCAATATGTTCTGAAACAACTGGAACCTGATTCACACCATGCCTATCCATGATGATCTGCACTGAGAGAAGATCCATACTAGGCTTTGCAATCCAGGGTGCTTGACATCTTTTTCCATCCAAGGAACACAATTCAGATACTAAAAGCTCCTGATACAGAAACAGCCAATCAATCAAGATTAGTAGATGGTCATAACTCAGATGTGGTAATTGCAACAAGCTATTAACATGGCAGGTACTTTAGGAACTCTGAAGTAAAGACCAAGTCACCAACACCTTTAAATTGAACCTTTCTGTTCCTGTAGTATGCAGGCAGAATACCAATATTTCAGTAGTACCCATATCAATGAACAGATAAATTTAAAATTTCCATTTGCACCATAATTAAGCATGTGCATGTTAACAAAGATTTCTACCAAAGCATGCCTACTTGATAAACATAATGGAACCATTTACATTTTGTCTTCTGTCTTAATTTGATTTTAGAATCCTTAACCAAGTGATTTTTTTAATTTTTTTGGCCTTTTTTCACATTTATGACATCTAAACCTTTTCAACACAGCAGAACAAACAACTGCAAGTTATATGGGATGATGAAAATTTGTTCAAGGAAGGGTCCCATACCTTGGTTATCCTGTTTTCAGACTTTATAATTTTGCTATAATCATCAATGTCGGCAAGAGTCAGCAAACCAATTAAAAAATTATTGTCATCAACAACCACTGCACAAGACTGCTTTTCTGCAAGCATAAGACTCACTGCTTCAGTGAGTAAAGTGCTCATGAGAACAGTTACATATCTTGTTCTCATGGCTTCTGAAACTAAAACGTTCTTCTCGAAAACTCCAGTTTCAATACTAGAATCATCTATGCAGAGAGAACTTTCAACTTCACAAAGGTTATTTTCATAAGGTGCCTTTTCGGTAAGTACATAACCAGAGGAGAGTCCACTTGTCTTGGAGGAAGACATTTCAGGTTCTTGAATTGGACGCCTGTTTCCCTCATTGAGTTTTGTGGTACCTTTGCCATCCCTTCTTCTTTTCTGTCCAGATGTGACCCATGAGGACAACCCTACAGCTCCGAGTAGTGGTAGAACTATTCGATAGTCTTGTGTCAATTCAAAGAGCAGCAAAACTGCAGTAAGAGGTACCTGACACACCCCTGCAAGTGTCGCAGCCATTCCAACCTGAAACGGGCATCTCCCAATGATCAATGGCATTATGCTTTTTGACGGTTTAGAGTATTCAATCAAAAAAGGTTTGCATGTATGGATGACGAAATGTGCTCAACAAAAAATCATTTCAACAATGCATGATGATTCCAAGCTACCTTGTGGTAGGCATCTCTGTCCAGAGATGCCTTTGTGACTTAGTTGCCTTAGATGAGAAATTAATGCCTTGTGAGAGATTCAATCATGATAGCTTTCATTTATGTTGAAGGCATCGTGTAACTTAACAGAACCGTCATCAATCAATTAATACTCAAGCAGTTAGTTCAAAAGGAGTAGATGTGTTTTAGCTTCCATTAGTTTACAGCCAATAGATAAGAATTTTTTATCCTGATTACATATATTTTTATTTGAATATAGTGAGAACTTCCCAGCACTCACTGCAATTTTTTTCTTCTGTTCCACCTGGAATCTTGTTATCTTCCAGAGATGAATCTTTTTATATATTTACTGAACTATAATTACACAAAGAACATAGCAGCAAGGTTATGGTGTACTTGATTTCAGTAGAGATTAACTTCAGGGTGGGTCTGCTCCTGTTGAGACTAGTTATTGTTCATCGAACAGCCAACAAAGGGAGCAAAGAATTTCTGTGGTGATCTACTCCCTACCATTTACTAATACAACAATTGGCAGGAAACATGAAAGCTTTACATTCTCCTTTTCAGAAAGTGAACTAATAAAGCCACATCAATCTACACTTCTTTGTCCTAAGCAGTGGCTATATACATGCTGACAGGGGATTATTGAGTTCTGTGATGCATACCATAGAGAGTTATCATTGTGCAAGGACCATAAAAACCAGTAGATACGAACTTGAATATAAGAAATTATGATGCTGTATAATCATGCATTATAATAGTACCAGCCCATAAGCTTGTGGTGATGCCACTTCCAAGAAGGATAGTTGAAGTGTGGGATTAGACTGAGCAACTGCAATATTAATGAACTTCCCATATGCCATTCCAGTTGCAGCACCGATAAAGAGGGATGGGGCATAGTAGCCTCCTACTAATCCAGAGGCCCGGCATAAGGAGGTTGCAACTATCTTGACTCCTACAAGCTGAAGCAATAGGTCAGCTGAGAGGCCCTGGACAAATGGCCGAGATTCCAACAAAATGTCAACATTCTCAAAACCCCAGTATAGGATTTCAGGATATGCCAAAGCTATGGTGCCAGTAGCTAAACTACCTAGTACAGGAAACGCAGCACTTGGAATCCCAACAGTGCGGTGAAGACGATTGACAGTTGAGAGCATGAAGGATGTGCATCTAGATAAGGTCAATGAAACCAAGCCGCAGAGGATACCCAGCAAAAGATACAGTGGAAGTTCTGAAAATGAGATGAATAATAGCTAGCTTTTTTAGGCTTTAATCGTAAATGATAAAAGCTTGAATGATTAATTAAAATACAAGCAAAACCAACCAATCAACTTAGAAGAAATTACGTTGACAGCATGTGCTACTATTAATTGAATTTTTTTACTTACCACTCGGGGAGCGGAAGTCATAGTCGGGGACCTTAAAAGCAGGTTCAGAACCAAGACCAATTTCTGATACAACAGAAGCTACGACAGCGCTAAGTATAACCATAGAAGTGGTGTTTGTGAGTGACGTTGTTGAATCATTTGGAGATGGCCACAACACCGACTCCACAGCGAAAAAACAACCAGCAACAGCAGCATTGAATCCTGTTTTTCTTTTTTAAATTCTTTAGGAAATAGATAATAATTGACTTCTTTTTTGTAAAACAAAGCGAGAGATGGAGAGAGAAACAAACCAGACGAGATTCCAGCAGCAGAGCCAGCAGCTAGGAGCGAAAGTTTTGTTTGATTAGAATTGCGATTATTAAAGACAGAGAGAGAAGCAATTCCTTTGGCTACGGAAGCACCAATCTCGACGCTAGGACCTTCGGGGCCAAGGGAATTACCAGTACCAAGAGTGAAACAAGCAGCCAACGTTTTCAAGAAACTAGGAGCGGCGGCGACAGCAGCCACTGGTAGTTGTAGCCATCCTTTTTTATCGTTTTTATTAGTAGTACTACTACTACTGGTAATAATGGTTGTTTGAAGGCGGTTCAAGATGCTAACGATCAAGCCGCCACAAGCAGGGACGGAGACAACTCTTAACCAGTTAGAGTCGAGAGGCTCCTCTCTCAACCAGGTAGCACCCCTATAAGGAATTCCATCCCAGAACAAGTCCCGTATTTCATGCACTGCGTTGTTGAACAGCACTACAGCTATCCCAGTCAAAAGACCCACCAAGCAAGATGATATTATTATACCGGAATTACCATCACCACCACCACCACCACCATCATTTATCTTTCTGATCAGTTTTGGCTTTTGATTTTCTTCTTCTTCATCGTCTTCATTGCTTGCAGTTGCAGTAGCAGTAGCATTAACAGTACTAGTGCAATCTCTTCTTCTCTCGGCTGGGGTTAACGAGGCTGGGAGGGCAGTGGGGATCCCAATCTTTTTGTACTGGTAATAGCGATAATTTGAAGAGGAGGAGAACAATTGGTTTCTTCTAGAGAGGGAGAGGGAGAGGGAGAGGGAGAGGGAAGCAGAGATAAGCAGTCGTGGAGGCAATGCACTTCCCATTGATATCCAATTTGATATTACTTTCTTCTACATCCTCCACCTATCCAATTCATATATCCTATCCATCGTCATTATCTTTCTTAAGTTTTACCAACGGATCTTCTCTAATCCATTCATACTCCAGATAATTAGTGTTTTATATATATATATATATATATAAGCCTCCTATAAATATTATTCAATTATTTATCATAATTTTCTTTCTAGTTTTGATAGATTTTATAAAGTAATTTGAAAATAAAAAGAAAATAAGTATTTATTAAGTTACGATGTATAATTTAAATTCTGTATTTTTTTTTAATTCTAAGTTTTCTCTTTCATATTTTTAGCAATTTTTTATTTATATAATGAAAACTAAAAACAATTAAAATAAATATCCTAAAACTTATTAATGATTTGGAATAAAAGAGAAATGTAGCTTTTTAATAAAAACCTCCTTCCTCATGCTTTTTTTTTTTCACGAAACATGCATGTTTCATTATTATAAAACTAACAGTTTATTAAATTTTAAAAAAAAATTAATTGAAAAAAAAATTATGAATCAATAATTTTGACACAAATATATTGAAAACATAAGAATAATAATCATGTAAGGAATTATATAAAAAAGTATACAATAAAAAATTAACAAAATAGATATTTCTCCGGCAGGTAAATGTGGGTAAACATTGTGCAATCAGCACTGATCATGACCTTATAAAACATCGTAATGGCCCTGTTTATTTTTCAAATATTTATTTTGGTCCTCAAAGAGTGTGGACGACCCAACTGGTTGAACCTTGACCAAAATGCCGGATACTCTGTTTTCGTATCAGCAGCACTACCTCAGGAACACAAAATGAGTGTTGGGATTTGTTGATGTTAAAACCAAGGCATCGGAAGCTAAAACAAGAAAATAAATAAATAAAATACGGTATCCAATCAAAACCATTTTCGAGATGTTCTCAGTTGTAGATAATGTATGGAGCATGGAATGGAACATTTCATCGCATGCCTATCTAATCCCAGATACAGAAGACAGAATAATTATGCCACCCATCACAAAACTCAAGAAGCAGCAATCAGATGATAATAAAGACATCAAATTGTTGAGCAGATCAAGTCCTAAGACATGCACATGCCAAGTTACAGGAAGGCATCCTTCTCGAGCAACTTTAGCACCTCTTGCTGGTTGTTGAGTTTAGCAACGTCAATGGGCGTCTTGCCATCCATGTTCTGAAGTGTACTGTAGTTTAACCCAAAGAGAGATTCCATCATGACAGGAAAAATCACATGAAGCCATAAAGGGAGGGCATTCCTAACTGAGAGCTATTGACTTACACTGCAGCGCCATTTTCCAGTAAAAGGGCTACACACTCCTTCCTTCCATAACCAGCTGCATAATGCAGGGCCGTGTTCTTGTTCTTATCCAGTGCATCAACAGTTGCCCCAGCCTCCAGAAGAATTTGGGCACACTTCACCTGAAACAAATTGAAACCAGCTGCTTGTTGCTTACAATAGCAATTTGACCAATTTGCATAAATTTCCAGTAATGTCTGGCGGCCCAATGATTCTGGGGCCCAAACCAAGAGGTCAGCTATAGCTCACTGACCAATCTAACATCTAGCCTTTTATCATTGTAAGCCAGCTAGGGAGTTCAAATTTTGCACTGTGCCATGGACACCTACCAAGTACCAGCACAGGTATTCATGAACTCTTTCTAGCAGCATCCCATAATAGGTTCCTGAAGTCACCTCTATCGATTACTTGTCTTTTGATAATAACAAAAAAGCCAAGATTAACCGCTGAAGAGGGGAGGGGCAAAAAGCAAGAGTCTACACCACACACAAACAACAGAGCAGTAGTTTAGAAATAATGATACCTCCCCATATCCGCAGGAAAAATGCAATGCAGTTCTTCCCTCTGAATCTTCTTCATCCTTGTCAGCACCAGAGGCTAGAGCATTTTTCAAACCCTAATTGGAGAGTGCAGATAAAACGTTGAGCTAAATTTGCAAAAGGTATCTCCAATTGATCTGACTTACATAGATAGAACAGGGAAGCATTGGATATTTACATGGAGGCAAAAGAAAATGTTATTGAACATCAACGGGAAAAACAAAAATGATTCACCTCCAGCAGACTTTAGAGAAATATTGAATTCTCCCAATTTAGTCAAAATGACCACGTTAGCGGTCATTGGACTTCTCTAAAATGAACTAACTAGCATTTGGCCATGTTAAGATATTTACAAAAGAAATGGAAGAACAATGGGGACCATAATATCCAACAAACTATTCACAAGATTAATGGAAACATGAATAACGAGTGTACATGAAAGTATGATAAAAATTATATATAATACACTAAAGTCAAGGGCCATATAAATGCTCTACATCTTACCAAGTAAAGCAATGTCACTAAAATCTTTAGAGATGAAAGAACAAAAGGAGCTTCAACGAATTGCATGAACAAGTCACGTATCTACAGCTACCAACAAAGCTCAAAATGTCAAAAGCTGTGCATGGGCTTAAAAGAGAGTGATGAGAAGAAACCATCAAAGTCTAAGAGAAAGTTCCAGGGGTCATCATTGTCTAATAATGCTGACATGACGGTAAGTCTTGTGGGGTGTTGAAATAGAAATCTGTGCCTCTATCCTCTCTCATCATATCAAATTGGGCACTCCTAAGTTAAAAATTAAGTCCACAAAGCATTAGCAAAACACTTCCATTAACAGTGATTAGACAATTTTCAATACTTTCAGCCAGTCTAGGCTGCGATCGCTTTAACAGATAGATAAGACGCAATGCATTTAATGGGAAAGAAAAGCAAAAACAATTTAAATGATGTAATTAAAAATAAAAGTGGCATCCATCAAGGGAAAAATAGATAAAGGTTAAGCGTGTCAAACCCGCAAACAAGGCAGCAGGCAATCAAAAGCGAATTGCACCCTACCTCAGCATCACCAACACTGGCACAGTGATGGACAACTGATTCATCCTCATTTACTGCTTCTTCTGCTTCCTCGTGTCCAGAAGTTTCCACAGAAGTGCCTGCTTCTTCGGAAACCGCAAGACCCATTGCTTCACCCAACTTCTGGAGAACGTCTTTATCATTCCAGTACCTACGCAAGCATACTTTGGTTGTCAGTAAGTTGAGAAAATAAAACCAACTTTAACGATCCATCTTTGCTAATATCAAGGCAGGAGAAACATAGCAACAATCTTCTAGTTTTTCCCCATTTTTATAAGCAAGTATCAGTACAATACTAGATATTATGATTACCAACCTCATCATGGCAGCCGGACCACCGGACTCTATCTCTTCTAAAATAGGCTTTAAAGAAGGATCTTCTCTTATTCGTGTCATTCGCTCCTCAATCTGATCCTTTTGCGATGGGTTTGTGAAACTCTCAAGCATTTGAGACATTGATGGATCCTGAGGATTGATGGGGAAAAAATTAGCCTTTCATCAGGACTTACAATTAAACAATGAATAGGAACATGAGAAAAGCCAAAAAAAAAAAACAGATATACCTGCATTAATGCAGTGCCAAGGTGCTCAGCCATAGTCATAAATTGAGGATTCTGCATAACCTGTTGCATAGTTGAATAGTATTGTTGAGTATCAAAGTTAGGGATAGCATCTTCGGCTGTCGCACCTTGAAAAGTCTTCTGGAGCTGCTCTGCCATCTGATTGAATGAAGGATCTTTGGCTATCTGCTCGGCTAACTCCTTGATGCTCGGGTCCTACATATATCAAAGCATAGACATCTATAAACCCTTAGGGAAATATGGAAAAATTGTTCAATATTAGATTGAAGTAAGAACAAGTTAACAAAATGAGCTTCAACGTGAAAAGTGGATTTAGCTTAGGACATGTGGGTATATTAGAAGGCAAGACCTTCAATGCCAAAAAGATAGCTTATCTAATGTTTTTACGCCGCAAATGAAATTGAAAACAAAGCAAAGAACTGAAGAGTAAGAATTAGTAAAAGCAATGGAAATTAACAAACATACATTAAGCAGGCCAGTCATAGCAGAGAAATCAAAAGGATTAGGAGGAAATCCGGCAGCAGCAGCACCTCCCAGTCCTGGAGATTGAGAAGTAGCTCTTCTTTGTTCCCCGGAGGTTGAGGAGGTTTCTGCTGATTTAGATGAGGAGTCTTTGCTGTTATTTTCTGCATCCGAAGCCGAACCTGTTTTCTCATCTAATAACAAATTGGGATTCGAGTGAGCGAGTCAGTCGAGGTTATCTCGCAAGCACAATAACAACAGCAGCAACGGATCCATCCAGGAAATTGAAAGGACGGTAGAAAGCATACCAGATGGAATAGTAGCATCCTTGTTCGTGGTCGCCATGACGAACAACAAGCTAAGCTTAATGAAAATTATGCAATCGAAGAAAGGAGAGGATAGATTTTTTTCTGAAGACCATAGACAGAAGAAGAAATCGAATCGAATCGAATAATTACTTTTTATACATAAATAATATTACTTTGATAATTATAAAACTAGAAGTAGGTAGGACTAAGAGGATTACCAGGCAGAGGCAGGCAAGCAAGGCAGAGTGTATGAATTGATGGTTTCCAGAAAGGTATCTGCCACCACACAGCTCGAGTAAGAAGAAGAAGCGTGCACGACGACAAGAAAAGGATTTGATGAATTGAATACAAACCAAGCTTATTGTTAGTAGGCCATCTCAATCCTCATCTTGTCATCGAACCAGTGGCTTATGTATCGGTTTCTGCCACCGCTGTCTTCCTTTTTTGTTTCTTTTCCTTACTAGCAGGCCCGAACCCGATGACCGGATTCATGAATCGATGGGCCGACAATATTTGAGATTGGGCCTGTGTACATTTTCTGTTTACCCTTCACAGTTGCCTTATTTTGCCTCAATTTGAGCGTGAGGTGAAACAATTTGAGTCTGCAAATATCTTTTTATTTTACATCGCACTATACTTTTTTTTGTTCTCTAGAGAATTGATTTCCTTTTCAAATAATTTAAGATTTATTTTTTATTAAGTGAGTGTTTGGGAGTTTGTTAACTTCTATTTTTAAATGGTTTTAAAAATACATTTTACTTTAAAAAAACATTGAATTAATATTTTTTTTAGTTTTTTTCAATAATTTTAATGTGTTGATATTAAAAATAAAATTTAATATATTTTTAAGTGAAAAATATTCCTAGAAAGCACCGCATAGTACCCAAATTAACTTCCTACATTAAAATGATTTTAAGTTAAAAATATATCTAATAAAAATGATTAAAAGCAGTTTTTGTAAAAAATAAATATGATTTGATTTAAAATTCATAAGTTAAAAGATTAAAAATTAACTTTTAATTAAATCATATTTTTACCCAAATTTGTCATAAATTACACTTCTGCTAACAGTGAAACCTAACTCTTGTTCGATGATCATTTCGCAGCACAACCAAGATAACATTCGTATAAAAAAATAATAGCCATAACCTATTTATTATTCATCATTGAATTTAGATTTTTAATATCCATACCCAAACCATTATATTTTAAATATCCATTAACCATCCATTTTTTTTTAAGTACAATTAAAATATAATTTATAAAGTTTTTAGAATAAATGATTTTGATTAATGTATTAAAATGTATTAAAATATAAATACACCATTAACAATAACCACATGAGTTAAATAATAATATAACTATTCTTCAAACATATCATGTTTGACAAAAACAAATAAATTATTCCAACATGGTACTAAGAAGATATTAGAATTTGTGAGAAATTATATGTAATATAAAATCATAATTATAAAATATCAGGGTTTAAGATTTAATGATTAATATAGACCATTTGTTTAGAAGGTCGCGTCTGCGTTTGAAGCAAAACACAGAAGCAACCTGTTTGGTATTATCAAAACACAATTTACTGTGTACGTAAGACCCATGCAAATTTTATTTAAACCGCAGGTTTGTGGAAAACAGCTCTCAACTGCTTTTTGCAAACCTGCGGTGTCCGGTGGAAATTGAAACTCCATTGTTCATATGAATAGTGGAGTCACTTTTCACTGTTCTGGCCGGACTGGGTCCAATCAAAAACTAAATGCATTGAACCAGGTTCGACCCAGTTAAAAAAAATTTAATTTTTATTTTTAATTATGTTTTATTTGAAAAATTAGAAGGAGATAGCTTGATGACATAGCATTTATAAAATTTGATTGCAATCCCAATTTTGTTCTTGATGATATTTTACTTGATGTTGTTGTGTATTTAAGAAACCAAGAAAACTGTAGTCCTTGTCGGATGGATTTCGTACGTGATGAAATTATAGATTGTTTAATGGAACAATAAACAATCTTTGATATCAGTATTATTTATTTGATGATGTAATAACAGTAGTTAAATCTACAATATTTAAATTAAAATCTATTAATATATATATATATATATATATATATATTATTTTATAATCTCAATTTGAACCACAGTTTTAACCAAATATATATAAATACCAAATCAACCTCAATCAAAAGTATTTTTTGTAAAACAATTTTTTTTTTCAAATCACAACCACAAAAAGCTACAATAATATCAAACACACATGATTAGCAATTTCAAACTTTGAATTTTGAGTTTTGATTTTGAGATTTTAAGTTGAGGGTTTGAGGTCGAGGGTCATGAATTCAGGATTGAGGGGGTTTAGGGTTTTAAAATTTGGAGTTCAAGGTTCAGATTTAGGATTTAACTAGCTATTTAACCAGCGCTCCGTCGCATATCAGATATTTTTTTCAATAAAAACAATTGAATACACAGACTATTCCGACATGTTTTTTTACAAAAAAAAAAAAAAGATTCTTTAACATTAACTAAAAATAAAGCTGGAAAATAGAAAGATAGATGTAGAACAAGATATTTGATCTAGTAACATGGGTCATTTATCAAGTTGTTTCTAATGAATTTATTTATTAAAATCAATTTTTTTATTAAATCAAATGATAATAGAAACAAACAAACACATAGAATTGATAGAATGAAATAAAAAAAAATATATACAAGATTGCACATATTAGAAATATTATTAAAAAATTATTCAAAAATAAGTATTATTTTTATTTTTTTAAAAAAAATCATCTATATAAAATGTTAAAAAAAAATAGTTGTTGATGAATCATAATAATCTCTTCAAAAATTAAATACATAAAAAATAATTGTTATTTAAGAAAATCAAAACAAACAAAACAAAAAAAATGAGAGAATGAGTATTAATTGAAATGTAAATTATAATACACACACACATACATAAAGTATTAATCTTTTTAAGGGAAAAGAAAAAATGGAAAATAAAAGGAAAAAAGAAGTCAAACGTTATTGAACCTAGCAAATCAAGCCGGTGTGAATGGCCTATTAGAAAAGGGTCCCCACATGAAGACCTTATTTTTTAAAACATGTTGACGAGGAATAACAGAATGGTTTGAATTGTCTTCATCTTTAGACCAGTCTTTCATTATATATAGGAAAAGTTGTCTTGCACATAGTAATTATAAAGAGCAAATCTAGGGAGCTATGTATGGTAAGGTAAATTTTCTATTTATATTTAGCATTTACAACCTATATTTTAATAGGTATAAATAGATGCATGCTTCATGTCAACCTTTCTAGTGAATTGTATGCTACTTGATCTCAACTTTTCCATTGACAAGTTAAGGTATCAAAGGGGAATGAAGATTTGAAAAACCAATTAAAGCCAAGATAGAAATGTTCATGAAGAGTATATGTTGGCTAAAAGAGAAGTAGAGAAGGCAGTTAGGGAGAAGGATGTGTACAAGTTATTTTTGTATAAGGAATACAAAGAGTTTTAAGATACAAAACAAATTACAGTGTATCAAGGATGAGGATGTAAAGATCTTGGTATCAAAAAGATGGAGAAATTATTTTGACTAGTTGTTTAATGAGATTTAATTTAGAAACCTTGAAGATCTCATCCTAAAGGAAGCAAGAAACCTTAAGCATATATATGGGATATGGGTTTTGAAAGTATTGAGGCTATGAAGAAATTAAGATTCAAAAATCTTTGCAAGCTTAACAAAATAACTATTGAAGTTTCAAGATTCATAGAAGTTAAAGTCATATGGTTGATAAAAATTAAAGTTTCAACCTTAAGCATACATGTGGGATTTAGGTTTTGGAAATATTGAGGTTCTGAAGGAATTAAGATTCAAAAACCTTTGCAGCCTTAACAAAATAAATATTGAAGTTTCAAGATGTATAGAAATGGAAGTAAGTGGTTGACATGATGTTGAATGAAATATTAAAGAAGGCATTAGATGACTAGAAAACGTGTTTTGCTATACGAGATGAAGGGTAATACTTGAGTTTCAAGTTCTATTGTGGCATTAAGGTTATTTATAACTTGATGTAGCTATGAGGAGAGTGATGGAGCATATATTTTCTGATCAGAAAATCAATTTTATTTTATGCTTGAGAGATCGACCATGGAGTTATGTTTCTTTTTTGGAGTTTAATGGAGAGAAACAGAAATAAA
The DNA here is from genome assembly GCA_018804465.1 of Populus tomentosa. Taxonomy (NCBI): domain Eukaryota; kingdom Viridiplantae; phylum Streptophyta; class Magnoliopsida; order Malpighiales; family Salicaceae; genus Populus; species Populus tomentosa. Next base: position 18,624,494 of record CM031975.1, read on the forward strand.
AGAAGCCTCTATATGTCTTTAATTGGTTTCAAGAAGGATTTTGTGATGTGGTATATAATGTAGATAGAAGCTAAGGCTCTTAAGTTCTAAGGTTACAAACCTAAGTTATAGAGAAATTTAGCAAAAACTCTCTAATGTTTTATTAAAAGTTTGAATAATAATCTACACTCTCAAAATAAATTAGGCATCCTTATTTTTATTAGTGCTAAAATCCTTTATAGAAAATGATTCCCAATTAAAACTAAATCCTTTATAAGAAAAGATTTCTAATTAAAACTTACCTAACTAATAAATCCATCTAACATTAAAATTTTTAAATACTAAAGTATTGATTAAATTAAAAGTCCTAACATAATTAGGAACAAGAATCAAAATACAACAAGGAAAATAAATACAATCATGTGCAATAACTTCCGAGCCCTATTTGAATGCTTTTCAATATCCAATTATCATGAAATTTTAACTTAATAGAAACAGGGCCCTCAAAATCATCTGTCAAAAATTCAGCTTGATGCAATGGTCAGATTAAAAGTTATGCTTGATTTACCGAATTGTGTCTTGAACACTTCTTCAACTCGTCAAAATCTAAAAACATTAATTGTTAATGAAATAATGCAATAAATATTTTTATATCAATAATATTGAAGAAATTTGCCCATGTCAGTCCCCTTTATTTTTGAAAAACTCGCTCTCGAGTTATCCATTAGACTCGACCATTCCAAATAAATAAATACTTTGAATATAATATTGTCACTAATATATGTATAAGATAGATTGTTCCGAATATCTTAAATCCAATTATAGCAAAGTTATATTTACGTAAAATTTTTGAAGGCCCAAAAAATCAACGTCACATGAAAATTTTCTTTTGAGTTGATGGCAATATTAATTGACACGTTTGGTCATCCCTCACAACAACATCTTGACCATCGATTGGTTTGGTAATCTTAGATAATTGGTCCAGCAAGAATATGCTTGGTTTGGACAATAAACCCATATGTAAGTCATTTTTTATGTCAACTTTAGCCTCCTGGGCAATTCTAACAACTTGTTCTGGCTTTTCTTTTAGTGCTTCGAGACCTTGAGAATCACTACTTCATGAGCTTCTTTTATTTCTTTTTCACCATTAGTAGATGAAACATCAAGTAGTAGTTGCAGCAATGTTGTGTTATCATTGTTGTGATGTTAAAACTTTCCACTGTGAATAGTCGACACCTTCTCCATAATTTTTTTCCTTGCTGGTTTAGAAAGTTGAACAAAAGACAAATAATAACAATTCAATTGCTTATTTATCCAATATAAAATCTCGTTATAATCATCTTGTATAAATTCTAAAATTATTGATTGTTTCAAATCTTACCAAAATCAAATTAAAAGGATACTAATAAGAGTTCTAAAGTCTGAAAATTCTTATTGATTGTTTCAAATCTTACCAAGATCAAATTAAAGGAATACTAATAAGAGTTCTAAAGTCTAAAAATTCTAACCACTATGCTCTAACACTATAAGAAAGTGTGTACGACAAGTCTTTTCTTTTGATGATAAAGAATCTTGTTGAAATAAAAGTAAGCTTCTAGGTCTAAAGTCTGTTAACTACTTGATAAATTTTTTATTAAAAAATCTCTCATTATAAAATGAGATCTCATCAAATTCAAGAATAGGTTTGAGGTTGGCCTGCCTTAAGGTAAGTCTTCAGGTAAGTTCCTACCCTCTTCATAATCTCTATTTGTGTTACCTATTAGCTAAGCTAGATCTGACATGGTTTGCTTCAAATGATCAATCGTCTATTTCAAACAATCTAATTTTTGCTCTCGAGTCCGTATAATGTCGTGAAGAGCCTCCACTCTTGCATCGTGGAGTGGGTTACTAGTATTTTTATCCATTAAAAAAGCTAACCTACGTTGATAACAATAAACATAGCTTATCTAATGTTTTATTAAAAGTCTGAATAATAATCTTTAATCTTAAAATAAACTAAGCATAATCCTTTATAGAAAATAAATCTCAATTAAAACTAAAATCCTTTGAAGGAAATAATTTCTAATTAAAACTAATTGAACTAAAAGAATCTATCAAACATTAAGATTTTTAAATAGCAAAGTATTAATTAAATTAAAATTTCTAATCTAAATAGAAAAAAATCCAAATATAACAAAAAAAAAATAAAAACAAACCCGTAACTTCCAAGCCCTGTTTAAATGCCTTTCCGATCACCAATCTCCAATCTACAATCATTATAAAATTTTAATCCCATAAAAACCAGGTTTTTTGAATCTTCTATCAGAATTTCAAAATAATTTTAGTTTTAATAAACCAATATTTTTAAAATAAATATATATTAATTTTTTTTAATACTAATATATAAAAACGATCTTAAAAACATTAAAAAATTAAAATTAAAATCACTTAAATAAAAGGATTCAAAATGAGTGTTGGGATTTGTTGATGTTAAAACCAAGGCATCGGAAGCTAAAACAAGAAAATAAATAAATAAAATACGGTATCCAATCAAAACCATTTTCGAGATGTTCTCAGTTGTAGATAATGTATGGAGCATGGAATGGAACATTTCATCGCATGCCTATCTAATCCCAGATACAGAAGACAGAATAATTATGCCACCCATCACAAAACTCAAGAAGCAGCAATCAGATGATAATAAAGACATCAAATTGTTGAGCAGATCAAGTCCTAAGACATGCACATGCCAAGTTACAGGAAGGCATCCTTCTCGAGCAACTTTAGCACCTCTTGCTGGTTGTTGAGTTTAGCAACGTCAATGGGCGTCTTGCCATCCATGTTCTGAAGTGTACTGTAGTTTAACCCAAAGAGAGATTCCATCATGACAGGAAAAATCACATGAAGCCATAAAGGGAGGGCATTCCTAACTGAGAGCTATTGACTTACACTGCAGCGCCATTTTCCAGTAAAAGGGCTACACACTCCTTCCTTCCATAACCAGCTGCATAATGCAGGGCCGTGTTCTTGTTCTTATCCAGTGCATCAACAGTTGCCCCAGCCTCCAGAAGAATTTGGGCACACTTCACCTGAAACAAATTGAAACCAGCTGCTTGTTGCTTACAATAGCAATTTGACCAATTTGCATAAATTTCCAGTAATGTCTGGCGGCCCAATGATTCTGGGGCCCAAACCAAGAGGTCAGCTATAGCTCACTGACCAATCTAACATCTAGCCTTTTATCATTGTAAGCCAGCTAGGGAGTTCAAATTTTGCACTGTGCCATGGACACCTACCAAGTACCAGCACAGGTATTCATGAACTCTTTCTAGCAGCATCCCATAATAGGTTCCTGAAGTCACCTCTATCGATTACTTGTCTTTTGATAATAACAAAAAAGCCAAGATTAACCGCTGAAGAGGGGAGGGGCAAAAAGCAAGAGTCTACACCACACACAAACAACAGAGCAGTAGTTTAGAAATAATGATACCTCCCCATATCCGCAGGAAAAATGCAATGCAGTTCTTCCCTCTGAATCTTCTTCATCCTTGTCAGCACCAGAGGCTAGAGCATTTTTCAAACCCTAATTGGAGAGTGCAGATAAAACGTTGAGCTAAATTTGCAAAAGGTATCTCCAATTGATCTGACTTACATAGATAGAACAGGGAAGCATTGGATATTTACATGGAGGCAAAAGAAAATGTTATTGAACATCAACGGGAAAAACAAAAATGATTCACCTCCAGCAGACTTTAGAGAAATATTGAATTCTCCCAATTTAGTCAAAATGACCACGTTAGCGGTCATTGGACTTCTCTAAAATGAACTAACTAGCATTTGGCCATGTTAAGATATTTACAAAAGAAATGGAAGAACAATGGGGACCATAATATCCAACAAACTATTCACAAGATTAATGGAAACATGAATAACGAGTGTACATGAAAGTATGATAAAAATTATATATACTACACTAAAGTCAAGGGCCACATAAATGCTCTACATCTTACCAAGTAAAGCAATGTCACTAAAATCTATAGAGATGAAAGAACAAAAGGAGCTTCAACTAATTGCATGAACAAGTCACGTATCTACAGCTACCAACAAAGCTCAAAATGTCAAAAGCTGTGCATGGGCTTAAAAGAGAGTGATGAGAAGAAACCATCAAAGTCTAAGAAAGTTCCAGGGGTCATCATTGTCTAATAATGCTGACATGACGGTAAGTCTTGTGGGGTGTTGAAATAGAAATCTGTGCCTGTATCCTCTCCAATCATATCAAATTGGGCACTCCTAAGTTAAAAATTAAGTCCACAAAGCATTAGCAAAACACTTCCATTAACAGTGATTAGACAATTTTCAATACTTTCAGCCAGTCTAGGCTGCGATCGCTTTAACAGATAGATAAGACGCAATGCATTTAATGGGAAAGAAAAGCAAAAACAATTTAAACGATGTAATTAAAAATAAAAGTGGCATCCATCAGGGGAAAAATAGATAAAGGTTAAGCGTGTCAAACCCGCAAACAAGGCAGCAGGCAATCAAAAGCGAATTGCACCCTACCTCAGCGTCACCAACACTGGCACAGTGATGGACAACTGATTCATCCTCATTTACTGCTTCTTCTGCTTCCTCGTGTCCAGAAGTTTCCACAGAAGTGCCTGCTTCTTCGGAAACCGCAAGACCCATTGCTTCACCCAACTTCTGGAGAACGTCTTTATCATTCCAGTACCTACGCAAGCATACTTTGGTTGTCAGTAAGTTGAGAAAATAAAACCAACTTTAACGATCCATCTTTGCTAATATCAAGGCAGGAGAAACATAGCAACAATCTTCTAGTTTTTCCCCATTTTTATAAGCAAGTATCAGTACAATACTAGATATTATGATTACCAACCTCATCATGGCAGCCGGACCACCGGACTCTATCTCTTCTAAAATAGGCTTTAAAGAAGGATCTTCTCTTATTCGTGTCATTCGCTCCTCAATCTGATCCTTTTGCGATGGGTTTGTGAAACTCTCAAGCATTTGAGACATTGATGGATCCTGAGGATTGATGGGGAAAAAATTAGCCTTTCATCAGGACTTACAATTAAACAATGAATAGGAACACGAGACAAGCAAAAAAAAAAAAAAACAGATATACCTGCATTAATGCATTGCCAAGGCGCTCAGCCATAGTCATAAATTGAGGATTCTGCATAACCTGTTGCATGGTTGAATAGTATTGTTGAGTATCAAAGTTAGGGATCGCATCTTCGGCTGCGGCACCTTGAAAAGTCTTCTGGAGCTGCTCTGCCATCTGATTGAATGAAGGATCTTTGGATATCTGCTCGGCTAACTCCTTGATGCTCGGGTCCTACATATATCAAAGCATAGACATCTATAAACCCTTAGAGAGATATGGCGAAAGTGTCCAATATTTTAGAGTGAAGTAAACACAGGTTCACAAAATGAGCTTCATTGTGAAAAGTGGTTAGCTTAGGACATGTGGGAGAATAACAAGGCAAGATCCTCACTGCCAGAAAGATACCTTATGGAATGTTTATACTCGGAAAATTAAATTGAAAACAAGGCGAAGAGCTGAAGAGTAAAAATTAGTAAATGTAACTGAAATTGACATACATTAAGCAGGCCGGTCATAGCAGAAAAATCAAAAGGATTAGGAGGAATTCCAGCAGCAGCAGAGGCACCTCCCAGTCCAGTAGATTGAGGAGGAGGAGCTCTTCCTTGTTCCCCGGAGGTTGAGGAGGTTACTGATGCTTTAGAAGAGGAGTCTTTGCTGTTATTTTCTGCTGCCGAAGCCGAACCTGTTTTCTCCTCTAATAACACAGCAATATGAGACGGGATGGCATTGGATGAGATGCGATTCGAGTGAGGTAGTCAGTCGACTTTATTTCGTTGGCACAATTTATATAAAAAAAAAAAAAAACAGCAACGGATCCATCCAGGAAATTGAAAGGACGGGAGAAAGCTTACCAGATGGAATGGTAACATCCTTGTTCGTGGCCGCCATGACAGACAACAAGCTAAGCTTAAAGAAAATTATGCAATCGAAGAAAGGAAGAGAGATTATTATCTGAAGACGATCGACAGGAGAAGAAATCGAATCGAGTAATTACTTTGCTAATTAATTTTTATACATAATAAATAAGTAGAAGAAGGTAGTACTAAGAAGATTACCAGGCGGAGGCAGGCAAGCAAGGCTGGGTGTGTGAATTGATGGTTTCAAGTCAGGTATCTGCCACCACACAGCACAAGGAGGAGAGGAGAGGAAAGCAAATGAAGGAAGGGATTCGATTGAACTGGATACAAACAAACACGCTAAATGTAAGTGGGCCATCTCAATCCTCGTTAAGATCAGCGAATATGAATAGCTTATTTATCGGCCCAACGTTGTTTGTGATTGGGCCTTTTGATTTCTATCATGCTTAGTATGAAAAGCTTAATCCGGTAGCGTGATGCTTTTTAATTAAAAAATCTTAAAATAATGTTTTTAGATTTTTTTATAGCAGTATATTAAATAATAATTTAATATTGTTTTAATAAAAAAAAAATAATTTATCCAGCACAAAAATAAACAAACACAAAATAATAAAAAATATATTTTAAAAAAAATTATTTTTTTAATTAATCTATTTGTGTTTTCTAAGTTTCTTGATGTATTAGTATTAAAAATAATTTTTTAAAAATAAAAAATATTTTTTTTAAGTATTTCCAAGTAAATAATATTTTTAACTGCACGCCATTTATGCAACCTCAAAACAAACAAAAACTTAATTTCTTGACATATTAAAATGAAGAACTATCCCCCCCCCCCCTCTTTTTTTAATTTATTTAATGAGATACAAGAAAAATGTATATAAAATAAAACCTACGTAAAATAAATTGATAAAATAAAACTGCAAATTCTAATTCTAATCTACTATATATTCAAAGAGAAGAAAACAATTTCTTTAATTAGTTCCTGGAAATGCAAAGCCATAATTATATATAAGCAATGGTGGATTTGGCATCCTAGCATCCAATGTTGCATTGCATGCTTGCATATCAACTATAAAGAAGAAATCCAAGCTTCTTTCACTCTACCAAAAAATCGGTGAAAACCAATGAAATTAGTTATAAAATTTTTTTATCAATAACTTTTATTGACAAATATAATTTTGTTTTTAATTTTATCGGTCTATACCTATAAATCTTTGTTATTGATAATAATTACCAACAACATAGATTTTATTTTTATTGGTAATACAATCGGTATATATTTTAAAACATGTATTTATATTACTCTCCATTCAACTATGATACTATGAAATCAACAATTCCTTTGTTGACATCCACGAACAATTAAGTTTATAGTTCTCAATACAAGTATTAACTATGTAATCAAAAATATTTTATTATGGTTGGGTGTGTAATAAACAATCTTTTAGTTGTCATTCCCGGCTAAATAAGTTCACAATCCTCGTCACAATGACTGACTATATAATCAATAATTTTTTAGTTGTCATCTCCGACTAACTAAGTTCATAATTCCCATTACAAGAGCTGACTTTGTAATCAACGATCCCTTAATTGCCACCCTAACTAAATCCATGTACATATCTTTTTCATGTTTGATTCATTTAAGTCTATCTTAGCATTTAATTCTGCATTTTTTTTCTCGTTTTGATCATATTGTATGTATACATAACTTAATTTTTCTCTTTCCAACCACATTTATCAACTTAATACAACATGAAAATATTAACAAACAATATACTAACTTTAAAAGGTGAAATAATTTTAAACTATCGGATTCGGGTAAAATATGGAGGTGAAGAGTTAAGTTTTTGCTAAATATAAATATTAGTCTACCCGACCCAAAATAAATAAATAAAAAACTTTAAAAATTAAAAAACAAATTACATGTATTTCAAGTTAATTATATATTAAATAATTATAAATTATAGTATTCGAGTTCAGGTTATAGATACCCAACTAGTATTAAAACATTAATCATGTCAAGTTCAGCCTGATTTGGATAGTTATTTTGAATTTAAATTTGAATTTAGATATAAATAGCTCAAAACCCAACCCATAGATATTTAGTATAATTTATATTGTTATCCGCTTATCTCCACCATTTATAAGAACCAACCAGACCAAACCATTCGACATTTTGCTTTGTAACAACCTTGGTCCCATCAAAATTCAGGCACACCACGTGCGTTTTGCATCTGTAGCTTTTACATATAAGATTTAAAAAATATATAAATTTTTTAAAAAACTTTTAATTATACTTTTTAAAACATAAATTTAAATAAATTATGCTTGGTTAAACAGGTTGAAAAATAGATTTTTACATACAAGATAAATAATAAGCAAGTTTTTTCTATGGTTAGATGAAAACACAAAAACTAGCACAGTACATAATACATGTAATATTAAATAAAAATTAGAAGCTACCACAGCATCCACCCGTCTCCAGCTACAGGTAAGACAGCGGATTTCGGATGGTGAAAGAGGAAAGAAATCAGGAATTCAACAATTTGAAAATTTTTATTATTTCTATAAATAACTGAATCTGTGCGATATTTACAGGTTATTTGGCTCTCATCATTAAACAAGGACCAAAAAAGATTTTACTAAATGGGAAACCCCGAACATCCAAGGGTTTGAACCAACAGATTTAATTTGACTTTAAGATTCAATTGATTACTGTACAATTTACCAGCACCTTGAATAAAGCCTTGTTGAAAATTGGCAAGGAGCTTCTGCAAAATTAATCAAACATCAGAGAACATCTTCACCCCCAAGCCAGCCCCCACCGTATGTGAGACTTCATTTGTATGCCAGCAGTCAATTCTCTTCAGATTCTACATACAGGTCTTCAACTTGAAAATCACCATTTCACCCCAGAAAAGGTCTCCTGTCCTAAAAAATTTTCAAACAAAAGCAGCAATTATCTCGGCAGAAAAGGATTCACCTCCCTTCATTCAGAGTCCAAGTCAATAGAAAGATACGGTCGTGGTCTTACAGAACGTTTTTGGCGAGGAAATGAGAAGGGGCTGTCTGATCTTTGTCGACTTGCCTTTTCTGATCTGCCATCATTTATACCAAACGAAGAAGCTGCAGAAGTGGGTACAATCAGAGTTGAAAAACTGTAAGAGGAACGTTAAGGCTTAGAAAATGAACATGGGTGTAAGACTTGCACACTTTCCTCCACAAGAATAAACCAATAATGATAAAGCTTCAAGAAAAGGAAACAAACCAGTGCCAGCCAAAGAATCCAGAGAAGATGGCATCTGCTGTCTTGAATTCAGTCCATTAGTCGGAGGAACCAAATCAGCATAATTGCTAGAAGCACTACCACCAAGCCTAAGAGAGATCCAATCCTCAGAACGGACACCATTTGACACATCAACTTGATCCCTCATATCAGAGTGCATTGATGCATCTGAAGGCCCGGTTGGAAGGAAGATTTGAAGACTGGGATCTTCTCCACCAAAAGCCAAGGGATTATCAAGCAAGCCATCATTCACATCCATGTCTGATCGACCAATAGAAGAGTCCGGGATTAAACATGTAGATCCCATGACAGTTTCCGGAGCTAATGCGTAGCCATTCATTGACAAGGGGCAGTCAACAGAACCATGTGGCAAATCAACCAAGGCATCAGAGACATCTGAATTAAATAATTGAAATCCTGGGCCTGCTTGGTTTCCTGAAGCCAGTGACCAGAGGGGCATCCCATATTCGTCATTAGCATTGAAAAGACCCAAGCACGAGTTTCCACCAGTCACAAGTGTAGGATCTTCTGGAAAAGGATCTGCAATTCCAGGAGAGGGCACAGAAAAAGTAGCATCGCCATCATTTTGATTACTCTTGTAGACAGATCCAGAGGAAATTAGTATATCATTATCGTCATCTGAATCACTAAGAACAATGACTTCTGCATTCCCTAGTGGTACAGGTAAATTTTGGTCAGTGAATCCATATGTCGTATATGGATTCAAAGATAAAGAATCAAGCTCCATTCCATTGCTTGTGAAATCATAATTTCCACCAGCATCTTGATTCACACTTTGATCTTCCCCGTCACGACCACTACCAGTGGCACTGCTGCTCATAGGAATAACTTTCTGTTCATGGTGTTCAAAGTTTTCTTGCAATCTACCTGAAGAAAAGGTGTTCATATCTTCAGGTTTGCTAACTTCCCAAATGCCATTGCGGTTCTTTCTGATTCCAAGTTTCAAACCAGTACCAGCATTACCTTCTGAAATACCTTCCTGTCTGGTCTGCTTCACTATTTCCACTTTTGGTTTGATTTCTCCATCAGGGAAGCAGGGAGTACTATCAGGATTGTGCCATTGTGCAAGTTCTCCAACATCCCTACGCTCAGCTTCAGTTTTTGTTTTCACACGCCAGGAACCATCAGGCTTCACCTCAATCTCTGTTATATCTTCTGAGCAATGTGTCATCTATACCACAAGAACATAATTTTTAATACATGAACACCCTAAAAATAAGGATTCGGATGAACAGAAAAGGATAAGTGATACCTTAGATGTGATGCGATTGAAATATGGGTCAATGATTATATTCTCCAGGGAGTAGTTCTTGAGACAGATGGGGCACTGCCACTGCATAGAGAGCAATAGTAGCTCAGATATATAAAACAGATATAACAGGAACCTCCAACCCCATAAAAAAAAGGTACATATATTTTGAAAAAAAAGATTAGCTGCTTGCTTGCCTTCCGAGAACGCTGGTTCAGCTCCACAAAGACTTCCAGGTCAAAACAGCCCAAGTGTGCACAAGGTTTGAATCTTCCTGCGACCTTCATTCTTGAACCACTCATCTACACATGGAAATCAATTTCAGCTACTAAGCTACTGCATTCATGGCAGGACTAACTCAATCCTAGTTTCTTGAAGCTCGCTACAAATAAAAAAAAAAAAATGAAGAATGCTACAATTTAATAAAGCAATTTGAATAATGAGGAAACAATAAACTTTGTTTAGAAAGAAAGCATTGAGTATGTGCGTCATTGGTGCAATTGAACATCTTCAAAAGTGGGACATCCCTAAGAACATAATATCACTAGAGAAAGCGAATTGCATTCAATAATAGGTTGAACATAACCCATATACAAGATAAGTTCTGGAATGGATGTCACAAGCATAACAGCGAAACTCCACATTATAGGTATTTTACTTCCATGAAACATATTGTTGAACATACAAGAAATATTCAAGACTCCAAAACCAAACTCTGGGAACATTATTTTCCTGTCATCCCAGTAGCAATGATCATAAACAGCATGCTTAAGGAAAAGAACTGCATGATCCTTTCCACTGTAGTTTTTGTCACTCCTGTACAGCCCTCCCAAACCCTACTAAATGCCTTTATGGTAAATAATACCCTGCCTACTTGTAGTAACCAAATACTCTCCATGAAAAAAATAGACGACAACCTATTCCACACACCCAACCCCACCAAGCATTGCAACAAAAGGTGGCTGCATCCCCTATTATCAAGATACAGACATCAGGTGATCAAATTTAGGAAACATCAATTCCCAACTACAACAGAAGGGACCAATATTCAAGATGATGATTATCTGATATTCACCCTGCATAGAACATTGTGCAGTGCAACATGCATGCATGGAATTATGGACTCGCAACTTGTATTATGTTGATGTAACATACAGGACAACGAAGATTGACACCAAAAGAATCTGCAACAACTTCCAGGTCACTGTCGCTATCAGCATTGTCTGTTGCAGTTCCCCCACCAACACAACGACAAACACGAGCAAGTGCATCTTCAAAACGCTCACCTTCTGAGTCCTTAGGGATCAAGTTGAGTATCTAAAACAAAAAACAGAATATGAAGCATGGAAAGATGATTCCTCAGGTAGAGCATGAGATGACACATGCTTTTATTGTAGCTCATTATATACAAAAGCAAAAATATGTGAGCCACAGCCACAAAATTTAGTTGTATTAAACTCACAAGCACCAAAATTGAAATATGCATACACTTGTACAGACACATACATATGCGGGTATTATATGTGTGTGGGGTACATTTATATCTGAATGCATGTATGTATACATATATGCAGCACAAGGAATGACAGTAAAAATAGCATATACACAAACGATGTCTAATCAGTACAACTATCTTAGTGATTTTTTGACGCATTCCCAACAAGATAAAAAATGACTATTTGTGATCAAGCTTTCTGATACAGCAAAAAATATCTGAAGTTTAATGTGTATATGATGTTGAAGGCTCTCAGATGCAAACCAATTTACCAGGCTTCAAATCAGTTTTTTTTTTTTTTTTTTTTGAGAGAGAGAGCTGCCGGCAGCCTTTATTTGTGTCATTTCAGGAAAAACAAATGCCCATCTGGATATCAAATTACAAAAGTCCATCTATCTAACAATTATAAATACGGTATTTCAAAATGCTTGAGCCACCTAATTATTTTCCCAATAAACATAAAAAAAAGAAATAAAAAGTAATGATACCAAATCAAAATATGATTAAAATTGAATAAATTCACCTGTTGAACTGTTCGACGCTTTACAATTCTAACTCCTAAGCAGAAGATTCGAGCATCACATCCGCTTAACGAAATCTTATTGATTCCATCTTTTACAAATGGTGTGACCTAGTTAAAGAACCCATAATTATAAAATCAGAAAGCAGTCTCAAAGCACAAATCCAACTGAGTCTGCAAATGAGCAATAAAATGATTGAAAAAAGAGGATGCGCCATCACAAAGAACAATATCTATCTAGGAGATAAAATTGCATGTGATAAAGGGTATTTATAACTACAAAGAAAACTTGTGTTGTAGAGTCAGAGACTCACAATTGGACCGTCATCACGACCATTAGCACCTAGCAATTGTGAGCCAGGTCTATTAATAGCACGAACAGCCAAGCCTGCACATCATACATAATTTTAAGACTTAATATGCAAACACCATTGCCAGAAACTGTGGACCAAAAGAAATATCATAATACATATTTCAAAATAGCATAAAGATGTAGCATCAAGAGCAAATGTAAAAATGGCTTTTCTGACAATGTTTGTAGGGGGGAAAAGGAATTTTTTTTCCTTTTTTTTTCTTTTTTTTGAGAAGGGCGGGCCCAGGGGGGCTGGCATAAATGCTTCTAAACAGCTACTGATTTCAAACATAAGGAATAAGAGAGATATCAACAGATTAGTGAAAGTAAAATTCATCTTCATACCATTGACCTGGAGATCTGTATCCTGCGGCCATTGCATCCTAAAGGGAACTTTGTCATTCAAAAGCATACACCAGGCCTAGATAGTAACAACATTACCAACAAACCATTAGCATATCAATAACTTACTAAAATATGAAATTTTATGCAGCCACCAACCTGAACATCATATTCTTGTTTTGCCAACAGATCCTTGTCTGCCCTAGTGAGCTGAAATGTCTTCTCCACACCCTGCACTGGCCTTGAACTGGAAAATGTTGAATATTAAAATATCAAATAAGGCACAATTGTGCAAGAATGAGGTCTTCATAACAGGTTGACCTCCTTAATTTAAGAAAGTTGGGATTGGGTGATAAAAGAACAGCCAACTGTAATACTAACTCCAACAAGTAAAGTACTATTATTGTGGTGCATGTAGCATGCGCGTAGTGTATCATCACATCAAAAAGGTAGCAGCACTGCTCTAATGAAAAAAGGTCTGGCCCAGGTAACAACCATAAGCACAGAACTCACCACATCAACAATCTTTTGTAGATACAAACTTTATCAACCAAACACTTAATATTACCAGCATAATACACCAGATATCTCCTCTCTTCTGCATAACTAAAACAGAAGCAAAAACTATATCCTCCAGATATTTATATCCTTCCCAATCCCAAAATTAAAAGGGGTAAAAACCACCTCACATGCGAAGAGGTGCTCAAGCTCTTAGAAGTTAGAAGAACATGAACCTGGTCTTTCCCTACAACCTGGGTCATGGAAAGAACCAATGCTATCATCTGTTTGTCTCACAAGCAGGTGCCACAAGGAAGACCATGACTTTCTTGCAAGTTACATAAAATTGAGGGCTTGTTTGAAAGCATGGTAGAGGTTGCTTTTCAAAGTGTTTTTTGCTTGAAAATGTATCATAGTAATGTTTTTTATTTCATTTTTTAAAATTCATTTTTGACATCAGCACATCAAAACGATCCAAGAACACAAAAAAAAATTATTTTGAAGAAAAAATTTTCAAAATTTCATGAAACTCTGGTTGCACCACTGCCCCAAACAGGCACTGAAATATATATAACACCATGATACGGAACATAAATTGTGTTTCAATAATATTCATTGCTGGAGATTCAGCAACCAAACAGTTTAGTGATGAAATCAGGCTCACAAAATAAAAGCATTTGAACATAATCTCCAAATGTTGAATTTACCAAGACAAACAGTAAATGCAGTTCAAATCATTCTATTGAATATCTTTTCAACGAATTATGTGAACATCAGGTAGTAATTACCTCCAACTCAAACACACAAGTGTTAGCACGTCAAATCATTAGTAAGATATAGGATGGCATGTATCTTTGACTTACCCATCAGCTGGAATATTTGTAGTAACCAGCTTCACAGGACATAGAGGATGTGCAACTGTAACCCAGAAGCTGTAGATGGAGACAGACATTAAAAAAAAACCTCCAAAAAAATTACATAAAAATGCAAAATAGCAGAATTGTAAAGGGATGGATTAATCAGGACACCAAACAAACAAAGATCAAAGATTAACAAAAACACATAGATATATTTCAAACAATACCAAGATACATGACAGCAAGAAACCTCATTAAGCTCCAGTTCTTGAATGTCAACCCGCATGCTGGAAGGGGAGACAAGTGCACACACGAGGTGCGCATGCACACAGCATTAATTTGTCTCTTTGGCCCAACAAGGCATTAAACTGTCATTCTTTAAAAGATTTATAGAGGACACCCGTAAAACTATCCCGATTACGCTAGACAAATAGCACACTCATTAGGATACTTGTGTTCTGCATAGAACTATCACACTTTTCATGATAATATAGGCAAACATATCCTATGTTTTACCAAAGCCTTTTCTTTGTCAAAATCTACATCCAAGGTTCTCCACAGACACAAAATCTTATTTCTTCCTACTTCAATCTTTCTTAATTCTAGCCTCTCATTTCTGACTATATGCTATTTCCCTACTTTTCCCACACCACTTTAGCCCTCACCATCCCTTAACTATGATCAATTTATCCTCTCTAATAGCTCATAAGACCAGACAATATACAAAGTAGCTTGTTCTCTTATCCCAGGTTGACGGCATCTCCAACTTGCTTAAAATATCACCATAATTCTTTCTTACCTTGAAAGGCCTCACCACTCATCTATCTAGACAAATTCATTTCCCTGCTAGCACTTGGCTAACATTTTTATGCACCAAGGTAGGGAAGCACGCTTTGCTTTAAACCAAATTAAAGAATTACATTGCCAACAAGCATTGTGATAGTAAAACAAGTTCAGAAATATCATGAAAGCATTTAATGGTTTGATGCGTAAATCTCAAAAGTTAAATTGTGGCTGAAATGTGATGTTACACTGCCAACAAGAAAGAAGCATGGAGCCAAAAAAGGTAATCTTGGAGAAGAAGGGGAAACATTTCATTCCACACATAAAACAGTAAGCAAAAGAGGATAGAACATATATGATACATACGGGTCAGCCCTGCTTAATCGACAAATCTCACAATAGAACACATCAGGAACTTGTGGGTTGCCCTCCATGGGTTTTTCTGGAATTATAACACAACCAATGTGTTGCCAGAAGTGACATTTAAAATCTTCACACTGTCAATTACAAGAAAATAAAAATTAATAGGGGCTAGGCAGATTGGAAAAGCTTTTAGGATAGAATTAAGTGCAAGAGTAGTGAAGAAAAAGGGGAAAAGAAAACAGCTTATGTATCCATTATTAATGCATGCTTCTTCTTCAACAATGAATAGGAATAGCACAAAAGAGTAGCAAATCCTGCCATTGTCTACACATGCATAGATGAGAACTATTAAGGTTTCTGCAAATGATCCATTAGCACTTCCTTTAAACAAAATATTTGCCGATAATTAAAATGATGCACTGAAAACATATATAACAGCACCATTGTGCCTCAGCAGTCAACACTGATTGTAAAAGGTTATTGGAAAAGAATGGTGTAAATATACTTCGGAGCTCAACATAATGTAATAACTCAAAAGAAAAATCACACACGGAGCATTAAACATTCTTGAGAAGCAATCAATTATGTTAGAATTTTGGTGAACAAAATTGTCAAAGGAGCTTGCTATACTGCGATTATTAATTTCCAGTAACTAGAAATGCAAACATAAAAATCCATGGGTATGGTATAATTATAAGAACGAAGTATAGAGATTAGGCTACATAAAAAAGGACATCAATTTAGATCCCACAGTAGCACATCCAATTAAGCAAGAAAGCAATTCATAACATGGAACCTGCAATCCATATGCTTAAAATGCAGAGCCTTGGTTTTAATCAAACTTAGACCATGCCTCAGATGCTTAACAAGTAAAAGAACTTCCAGCAAATCATCCATCAGGCATACACTACAGCTTATAAAGCATGGAAATTCACTAGAGAGAAGGATCTTTTAACCTTAATCATTGACTCTGTCTCCAATGAGCTTCCACATGGACAGCGAACTTTTGTATCTGAGTGAGATGGATCATCCATTTCACCATTAAACTTTGAATTACTGCAATCAGAAGCAACCTGTCCCCGTGATGCTAAATCAGTGGCCCCGGACACTTGCATTTTCCTGGAGATGAGATCAGAAGGTGTAAGTCAACAAACAGCATAAAAGCAAAACCTCCAAGAGCATTAATGGTTGTACAGAAAGAAAAAAAGTTAGCTAGAGGGCCTCATGAAGCAAGCAAATACTATAAAAAAAATTAACACGTTAAACAGAAAAGAGTAGACAAAATCTAACTGCAGACTCTAATCATGGAGTTGCAAGCAATGATGAACCTGTAAGTGTCATCCACTAGCTTTGCCACCTCTTCCTTTCCAATGGCACTCTTCTTTGCCCATAACTTGGAAACTACAGATAAAATAAAAACTCAAGTTTATTATTCCAAAACTTTCACAAAGTCAAAGCCATGCACAAGAAAGAGTTTGAACATGTTGATCATAAACTGGATGCTCAACAACCCATTAGAAACTCCATGATTATCAACCATTCATATCCACGCCCAATCATCAAGAACAAAAAAAAAGAGGGAGGGAGGGGGAGAAGATCCCATGAAATTGAAATCTGAGACGGACCATTGATGGGGATTTGGGATCACACCTCTCATATAAAAAAGTTCATGAAAATGAAAGAAAATTATAGCTATGGATATTAGATCCACACCATCAATTAAAACATATACCTAAAATTGGGGAATAATAATCAGAGAAATCTCATTGCTCAATCCCAAAAATTCAAATTAAGAGTTAATTGCACATTTTTTCCATTTAACATATATCAATAAGTTTCTAGAGTTGGCAAAACATCCATTAAAGCCTGCTGAATTAAGATTATGTGACACCAGAGTTATGAGCATTCCATTTTATTTAGCATGAAGAAGTTATTTGCAGAGATCGAATCCAAGAATCCCAAAGTGGTGGTATTACAAGTTTCCTAGTTGGTAGTCCCCATTAATTATGCAGCATATGAAAAAGATAACTATATGCGTATCACACAGATAGAGATAATAAACATTGCAAAAAACAAAAACAGAGCATCAAACACTAAAATCAAAAGCATTGACTTGGTAGCAGGGGAAAAAGCAATGATGATAGAATACAAAGATAAAATATTTCTCAAATGGCCTTCAATAAAGGGTTTCATGTCTCTAGTAACCCATGAGAGAGAGTACATGTTCAAAATTATAAAAACTGTCTCTATTACAAACAACAATATTGCAAGGTGGGCGTAATTTACCTTGTTCGTCAGAGAGAATAGCTAATATCCGGTCAACAAGGTCCTACACATTTAAAATTATGGCACAATCATATACACGAGTCATAAGCAGTACATGCCACATAAAGTCAAAAGCATATAGGGTTTATGAAGAAATCATTATTTCACGGGCAATGAGAACACAAAACCATCACGTGCACCCAAAGGCAAGGGATGGACTTGTAAATCTTAAGACAGCATATAGGCACAATTATTCTATTTTTTCACGGTCCAATTCAATATACTGATTGTCAATACAAATGAAGCTTAATGTTTATCCAGTACCATTACGTAATGGCAATTTCATGCATCCTATACAAGAAAATTAAGCCAGAGACAAGATGCACCATTTACCTGCTTCTTCCCCTGCTTTGAAAGACCTAACTGAGTCAGGACATCCTTGAGCTCTTTAATTCGAAAAAATGCCAATTTATCCTAGAGAGAGAGAGAGAGAGAGAGTAAGAAAAAGTGTTTCATAATCTCTTCGCTAAAACAACACGGCAAAAGATAGAAACTGCTTGATTACAGGATATTCTGATGCCTAAACAGCATGAGAAGGGAGCAGAGCCACAAAGAAAGACCAATGACTCCAATTCTGAGTTCAATAGTATAGGGGGCAAACTCTTATTAATTTACTCAATGACTCCAGTGATAGGAAGGACCATTGCAAGGTGCAGTGATAGGAAGGACCATTGCAAGTTTTTTAGGCCAAAAAAAAATTATATAGAATTAATATTAGAGACTTTTTGAAACAGAGTAGCAATTTTTGGAATTAATATCAGAGAATTTTAGCATAGAGAAAGCCTCTTGCAAATGAAGTGGTTTCCCTAAGTTCTATAGGAAATATCATTTCATACACAGGCCACATGGAGTCTTGGACTTACTACCACAAAAACAAAGGTTCAAGTTGTGAGGGCTGCAACCTGATAACTTATCTCAAAACTCTCATCCAGTGAATGTATGAGTAGAGTTTTCGGTTCCATAACCAAAAAAAGCAGTATGAGAACAATTGGTCCATACAACTTCAAAAGAAAGCACATACCACGACACTGATATTCAAAATGAGAAAGCACATGAGAGGTGATTTGAAGATGCAGCCCAAATCAATCACTAATATTCAGTAGAAATCATTTCAAACTTGCTTTGCTTTTTTAACAATGATGCGAGGAAGTGATATATAAATAAAGCACCCACTTGATAAATTCAAATGTGATTTCCATGATCAGACGGGCGAAGAATTAGAGCCATTTCAGCATATACCAACAAATCTAGGAGTTGCACCACCGTAAGGTATGTTTAGTGGTAGGCACATGGAAATTAATAAATAAAAATTAAGTTAATTCAACCATGACTAATGGACAAATATCATTCCTCTTCTGCTAATTGATATTTACCATATACAGTAGTACTGGTAGAAGAAACTAAATCAAAACCAACGACAGCACAGTAAAGTCAACTTCAATAGAGCAAATGAATTTAAAGAGCTGCTAAATTACCTTGCAACTAGAAACTAAATCCATCTTTCAACGTCCAAAAAACCAAAATTAGACCGCGGATTAGTAGATAAGCAAAGCAAGCA
Source organism: Populus tomentosa (assembly GCA_018804465.1). Classification (NCBI taxonomy): domain Eukaryota; kingdom Viridiplantae; phylum Streptophyta; class Magnoliopsida; order Malpighiales; family Salicaceae; genus Populus; species Populus tomentosa. Next base: position 18,644,083 of record CM031975.1, read on the forward strand.
CACCAGCTTGTACAGTCACGGAACAGCGATCGATCTATTGAAAAATAATCCTACCACACAACTTGAATAATCGGAATTATCAATCTTAGATGCAAAATCATTTAATTCCAAAAACGAACAGAGTAGAAAACAAAATCAAATAAAATAAAAAACACTTACGTATTTTGATGATAAAATTCAGAAAAAACAAAAAGAAGAAGAAGATAGAGATTGGGGATAAACTAGGGTTTCAAACGCGTTTTGCTTTTTTCAAGAAGGAAAAAACAACACACCAACAACTACCTTCTAATTACAAAAGGTCCCGGACCTATCGGCGATTATCAAATCCGGTTTTTTTAACGGGAACGCGTCCGGGTTTCGTTTCTCTACTTTTCGCGTTTTGCTCTGCCTGCGTGTCTTGCGATGATGCACGCCCTTACGTCGTCTCTCTCTCACACGTGCGAATTTCTAGAGGGGAATAATTAACATTAACAAATAACAAGCCCTTGATCATCTGTGGACCCTTGACATTTCACTATTCACGTTACTGTTAAGAGTCAATTTTTTCCTTCTTACTTTCCAAATTTCTTTCTTTATACAGCTCATTCACTTAACTTTATTCTTTTTAATTTCATCGTTGACACAGTTCTATATACTGATGTTTATTTTAATTTGTATGATCTCTTTACCTTATATTTTATTAAATATTTCTACATCAAATTAAAAATGAGTCGAAATTTGATTGTCGATATAAAAACTAGAGATCTAAGAAATTAAAATGTCCTAAACATGTAATTATAATAATATGTAATTTAATTGTATTTTACAAGTACTTCACATGCATCCCTTAATAGTCATTGGATCATCACATCTTCATTTTCTTGTGTATTGTATGAATTATGTGGGATGTGTATTATGAAAATATTGGGATTTAAGAATGTATTTTGATTAAAGATGAGCAAGAGGCCACTTTGAATGATTTGAAAGAAATACACACACTGTTTTTTTATAGGATTTAATATAAGAACAAAAATTATTTTGGTAGTGTTTTGAATAGAAGAAATACTACAAAAATCTTATTGAAAATAAATAAATTTAGTAATTGCACACTCTTTTCCCTCAATAAGTAAATATGGTTATCTTTACATGCTAATGCTATGTTTTTTAAATCGATGCTTGTCTAAAATGAAAATATAAATTAAGGGTCATTACACATAATGGCCTTTATATTTTTTTTTCATTCTCTTTAAATAAATTTATGATAATAATATTTAAATAATTATCCAATTATTCCTTTTTATTTCAAATAATATTAATGCTTGTTATGGTAATATTACCAATTTCTTTTTGAATAATTATATATAAACCTAATATATAAAACTTTCTACAAACTTTACTCATGAATATTCAACGAGATTGAAATATTCATTTTATTGCTTTTTAATTGTAATTTTCTTATATTTTTTCTCAAATTTATTTTTTTATATATTTTTTATACATTTATATTAAATTTATCAAATCATGATTTTTTTTATTAAAACTTACTTTTATGATAATAATAATTTTTTATTTAAATAACAGTACTTCTAATAAAAAAAATATATGTTTTTTTTCAATAAAAACATGTGAATAAAGGAACAGGTTTTTGGCTAAAAAGATACATTTTTCTTCATAATTAAGATTATTTAATTTTTCTTCATAATTTTTTTATTTGCTTTCAGTTTTTATTCAATAAAAAACATAGCTGGAAAATATTTTTTCTGTAAAAAAAAAAGATATTAACAAAAAAGAGGAGAATTTAGCCTAAAAATCACATGTTTTCCATGGAATTGAAATCATTGTTTTTCTTAATTATAGAAATCCATCGTTATTAAAAAAATTCAAAAAGCACTCAACAACACGAGATAAAATATACGCATATGCATTTATATTTTTCCCCTTGCAAAAAAATCAACTTTATATTTTATTTTTAAATTAATGCCAATAATGTTTTATAATTTATTTTTCAATTTATTTTATTAAGGATAGATATCAACTTTTCGATTAAACAGCATGTCTTGAAACTAGATAAGCTGGGTGTCAGCTCTTAAATAGATCTTTTATCTTCCAAAGCAATCATGCATGCATGCATCCATAGACCGTATTAAGAACTTTTTACCGCCAACTAGATAACTCACATTTATGCTCTTAAATAGCAAGTCTTTAATCTTCCAATGCAATAATTCAAGCATGCATGCGTCGATCGTAGTGACACTTGTTACTGCTAGTTGGATCTATCACTTTGGTGGTATTTGATAATTTTTTTTAAAAAATATTTTATATATATATATATAAATTATTTTGATTTGTTAATATTAAAAAAAATTTTAAAAAATATTATTTTAAAATATTTCTGAATAAAAAATACTTTGAAAAATAATCGCTACTATAATACTAAAAACTATCTTCGTATTAAGTTGCAAAGCACCATAATCATCAATATATACAAGCTTATTTGGTAGTGTAGTTGTGATTGCTTTTCAAATAAGTTTTTATGCCAAAATACATATTAATAATTTTTTTATTTTTAACATCAGCACATCAAAATGATTTAAAAACACTAAAAACATATTAATTTGAAGTTAATAAAAAAAATTAAATGTTTTAAAAAATACTTTTAAAATATAAAATAAATAGTATTTATAAAACAGTCGACAACTTTTCATATTATTTTTTGAAAGGATGAATTGAAAACAAAAGCCTTCTCTTCCATCTATCATGGGCAACCAAAATAAACAAAACCCCGAGTTCATTAAAACCAATACAACTACTGAAAGTCAAATACATAATAGCCAGTTGCATGCTAGCTAGTTGTTGGACTCATCTAAATTCTTATGCATCAGCAAATCTAGCAAATCTGAAAGGGAAAACCAAAGACACATGCGAGGGAGAATCCAAGATTAATTCATGTAATTTATTACAATCCAACATGAAGGTGGTGATCGTGACGAGCAGTGTAAGAATATGCAGTACGTAACAATCAAGAAAAGCAAAGGAAAATTTGCACTGGTTGATGATAATTCAGTCACGTAGGGTTATGAATAACAATAGTAGTTAGAGCTTAATTGATGAATAAGAGCAGGTGTAATAACTAGGAAATAGTTAGGAGTCTATTAAAAAAACAAAACAAACACCAATAAAAAAAATGATGATAAAATCTTGTACACAAACTAAATGAAATAAAATAATGAGGGAAAAAATTAAAACATAAATAAAAAAGGGCTAAAACAATAGCCATAAAAAAAAATACAAATAGAAAAGACACATCCAATTCGTAAAAGGGTTATCACGAAGCCCAATACAAGGAGAGATAAAGTGGAGAGAAAAAGAAAAAGAAAACACTAGAGCTCAATCGGTGCATTGTCGTGTACACATGCTTGACCACTGAAAAAAAGATGTCATGACACTTTCAACACTGTCATGAAAGATAGCGTTTGGTCCTTAAAAGACATCGTATGTATTGTTCAAAGAACAAGCGCCTCCCATTTACTAGTGCATGCATTACATGCCTCCTAATACTTTTAGTTTCTTAATTATATTTATATTTTTTAAAAGACTAAATTGTCTCTCATTTACATTGATTATGACTAGATAATCATGATGAAAATATAAAAAATCCACTGGATGTCAGTTTTGGAGTTATGCCTTTAAAGCAATATAGTCATTCTACCATGTTATCAAAATATTGAAAGATTGAAAACCCATGGACCTTATTTCAAAAAAATTTCTTTAAGGGTATTTAAATCATTTTATTGTGCATCTAAAATATTAAAAAACTTATTTGTTTTCAATCAATATGATAATGACATGGATCATGTCGTACGTGTACAACGCTGCGGTGATCGCCCACCACCCCCCTTTCATTAAGGTGAGGTAAGTATCTATCTATTGTGGAAAATATGGTGAGACAAGGAATTCTTTGTCTCTAATCGGAGAAAAATAGACCAGGAGTCGCCACCTAGTATTCTGGTTACTAAGAACCCCAACTGGTCTTTAGAGATCAGGTACGGAGACTGGTTGCGTAAAGGGAAGGTGTTAGCATCCCAACTACGCCCTACCTAAGGTAGGCTGCATTGTTTTGTCTAATAAAATCTAAGTCATGTTGTGTTTTATTGTTCAAAATATGCATTACGTGTAATGTCATACCCCGGGTTTTATTGTCCGAAAAAAAGAATTAAATATCCGGAATACGCATTACATGTAATGTCATACCCCGGATACTAAGAGATAAACAAAATAAAACTTTTGTTTGTTTTTGAAATTTTGGCCAATGTTCTCTTGACTTTAATAAACTGGTTATTAAAGGCAAAATGCATGCTAAACATTGATTTTTAATGTATATAAAAACACAATATGATTTTTTAGCTTGGAGATACTTGGTCATATGCACAAAAACATTTTCTTAAAATTTTTTTTTTGTATTTGGAAGTTTTGACGAAAACCAAGTATTTTAATATCGGATTTTGTATTTTTAGCAACATAAAAAATATACTGCTTGATATTAATCAAAATAAAAATACGCGAGAAACTTGTAAAATTCCAAACAAATATTTTTTTTTGAATTTTTTTTTCTTTTCTAAAAAAAATAAATTAATTAATTAAAATGGGTCGGATCTGGCCCAACTATCCCGGGCTGGGCCTGACTCGGCCCATATACTGTGGGCTGGGCTGATGTTCCAGCCCGTAACCAACAAAAGGGGCTAGTTACTATGCTGCACACAGTAACTAGCAAAAATATAATTAGCTAATTACTGTGCACAGCACAATAACTAGCTAATTAATTTTCATTTGCTGCAGAACATAAATGTTCTGCATGCAAATAAAACTGAAGCAAAAATAGACAGGGAGAGAGGAGGAAGTTACCTGGAGCGGCGGCGACAATAGTGGAAGCGGATGCGGCAGGGGTGGTGGTGTAGGTGGCGGCTGCTCTTTACTTCCCTCCTCAACCTTCTCTCTGTTTTTTTCCGTTGTTCCCTCTCTCTGTTCTGCTCCTCCTCTTCTTCTCTGGTTCTGTTGTGGCGGTGGCAATGTCGATGGTGTAGGATGGCGGTGGTAGCTGCTGTTGCTCTTCTTCTTCGGTATTTCTTCCTCTATCACTTCTTGTTCTTCCCCGTCTCCTTTACTGGTTTCCCCTTCCCTCCTCTGTCTTTTTCTTCAATTTTCAATTTTCTTTACTTTGTCGCCCCCAAAAATCACTACCGGCTCCCTCCCTCTTTCTCTTTGCTTTCTCTCTTTCAGTCTCTTAAACAAACTTTCGGTTCTCTCTCTCGGTTTCACTTAAAAATCCTGCCAGCCCTCACCCTTTCTTTCTTTTTTTCTTTCTCCCTCTGTCTATAATGTCCTCCTCTCTCTGCCGTGGTTGTGCTGCTGACAGCTCACGGTGCTGGTGGCAATAGGGAAACTAGGGGAGCTGTTTTTCCGGTGGTTCTCCTTCTCTTCTCAGCGTTGTCCACTTGTTTCTGGCCTTCTCTGTTCCTCTTATCTGTCTTCAAAATCTTCTTCCCCACCCCCGGTTTGTTCTCCTTCTCTATTCGGTTTTGTTTCTTCCATCTCTATCACTGCTCTGCTCTCCTTCTCCAAAATTTTGCCACACAGGTTCGTTCCTCTCCTTTTCTTTTTCAAAGCCTTCCTCCCCCCTTCTCTGTCTTTCGCTCTTTTTCTTCTCTTTTGCCCCAGCTTCCTTCCCCCTAGAATCTGTCTTTTTCTTCTGTATTTATAGGCAGCTGGGGGAGAGGTTCACCATACAAGCACAGGGCATGGTGACAGGGGCATGGGTCTTCTGCTTTTCGTCATGGTGGGGGGGCATGGGTCTTCGGTTTCTCCATTAACGAGGGCATGGTTTGTGTTAATGGTGGCAGGGTGGGGATGGCTTGTGTCTGGGTTTTATGGGCAAGTGGGATGGAGAGAGAGAGCGGAAAAAAACATTTAAAATCTTCTTCTTCCCTGCCTCTACATGTGCAGGGAAGAAGGAGAACAGTGTCGTTCAAAACGGCACTGTTTCAGTTTTTTTTTTTTTTGAGAAAAGAAGGAAAAAAATTTGAGAGTAACCCAAAAATGGGTTATGACAGATCATATGAAAAAGATTGTATTATCCTTAATAGCTACTTAACTGATTTTGTTTAAGAATGGAATAATAATCATTTCATTATTCCAATACATAATAACATGTGTTTTGGTGTAATACGAATGACTAATTGCATTTAGTTTTTTTTTTAATTCAATCTTTTTAGAATAAAGATAAATAAACAAAAAAATCATTATAAGTTTGAAAATAACAAATCCATCTCCAAAACACAGACACGCACATACATATTAAAATCTAAAAGTGAGAATCTTATGTATGCTTCATTTATAAATTTTTAGTATATGAATTATTTAACTTGTAATATCATTAGTTCTACGAAAATTAAAACAAGAGAGAGGGAGTTTTTTAAAAAATGTTATTTTGTGTATATGACCTGTCACACTTCTCAAATAAAAAAACAAAAAAAAATGATGTAATGGAAGGGCCATGTTTTTAATGGATGAACTATGGTATTATTTTTTTTGCACAACAACATTGTTTGGCAAAATAATACATGCTGAAAAAATATATGAAAAGTACTACAATTTGAACAAAAATGTGATTTTTAATCAAGTCTTTATCCAACGACATGATTTTGAATCATTGTTACATAACAAAATCAACATTTAGAATCGCACGTTCAATTATTATAAAAACCTAGCCTTTTCTTCTTCTTCTTCCTATAGTTGCTGCTCATCACCCATCAAAACCTAAAACACCCAGCCTCTCCCGCCCCAAATCATTGAAAACAACCACCTATCATCTATAAAAACACCGTAATCTTGTTTCCCCCGTCTCCTCACATCTTTCTAGTGTTTTTTCAATAAAATCTGTTAGCCTAATATCCTTATTTAGTCTTTCTGCCATAACCATTGATCGAACCACCATGAGTCATTGATAAATTAAGGTAAAATCACTACATTTCTCATAATTTTATGGGTGTCATTGTTAAATTATGAAATTCTTAATTTTGCTTTAATATTATTTTTGTGGTGTTTGATAATTGAGTATTTTGTTTTAATTGAGATAATTTAGAGTTTGATTCAAGCAATTAGGTATGTTTTTATGCAATTGATGTTATTTATGGAATCAATTATGTTCAAATTAGATGAAATAAGGTTTGTAAAATAAAGAAATTAGGGTTTGTATTGAGTTTTGGGATAAATTGGAATGATTAGATATTTTGTTTGAATTGAGATAATTTAGATTTTAATTGATGCAATTAGGTATGTTTTCATGAATGTAATATTATGAATATCGAAATAATAGCAATTAGGTTTTGCGTTAAGTTTTGGGATAAATTATCGTAATTGGATATTTTATTGAAATTGAGATAATTAAGCTAATTAGGTTTTAATTGATGCAATTGAGTATGGTTTCCATGCACTTGATGTTATGAATGTCGATATATGAACAATAATGGTCTCACTCATCGTTTTTAAGTATGTTGAGTTGCTTGCCCAAAACGTATAATGTTATTGATATAGATACAAGCGAAACATCGCATGCTATTAGTTGATGGGATAAATATGATGATTATAATTGGATTGACCCATAATCTTTATTACATAGTGCAATGGGATGCACGAAGAGATGAGATCTTTATAGAGATGCAATCATTATTTCAGATAATGAATATATGGAGTGCCATTGGTGTATTATGCAACATATCATCACACCAAACTCGGTGCAAGTTTCTTTATGCGAGAACATGGAGTATGAGTCATATGCACCATGGATGCAAAATGTTGTAAGCACTTCATGCATTTTGTAATTAATATATGATGCTAAATGTGTTTTATTTATGGATTAATAACTATATTTGCTAAAAATTTGGTTAATAATTTGTTACGAAATGGTCGAGAAACTGTCCGTGGTCTTCATGGGATTGAAGATAACACACTTGCTCATTATTATGCACCTTGTTAGTTTGACTCATGCCGTACTACATTTGAGATGCTTGGAGAGACGATGTTATATCGGTGTATGAGACGACTCAAACACTAGGAAGTCATGCTATTGATAAAGCTCACCCATTAGCTCATCATTGTAGACATAGATAGACTAGGATATATGTACAATAGAATTATGTTGTGTTATTTTCTTAGAATCTGTTTATTTTTGCATTTTAAAAGTATTTTTTTTTTTTTGTTTCAAATTATATTTTTTTTGTGTTTTTAAATCATTTTGATGCACTGATGTTAAAAATAATTTTTTTAAAAAATAAAATTATTTCGATGTATTTTTAAATAAAAAACACTTTGAAAAGTAATTATAGACATAATACCAAACGAGCTCTTAGTTATGCATTTGTGTTTTATTATTCTTTTATAATTGTTTTGAACTTGTCAAGGTGAGATTTTAATATTATCTTCCATATTATGAACATTCAAATTTATTTTCGATAAGTAGGTAGAAAATAAAATTATAAATTTACAAGTGAACATGTGATCAACAACAAGAAGTTGTTTATAATTGCAAAACAAAAATTTATAGGTTAATTAATACGGTGACATTTACGAATGAATGAATATGGCACATTATTATGTTGTGTTATTACAAAGATCAATTAACTAACATTGTAACAAACGAATGAAAACAACATGAAAATATTACATCAATGTAAATAAATTTTAATGTTGCTTTTTATGAATTTTTAAACCTAACAATATCCTGCCCATTTTTATTCTTTGTGTTTTTGGGGTTTGAATTTAATATTAACAGTATTTAGGGATTATAAGTTTGTATTTAAGATTTGAGGTTAGAGATTATGAGTTTAGATTTTGGAATTAAAAATTTACTGTTATTGTTGGGAATTATGACTTTGAAGTTTGAGTTTAAGAATTTATAATTTAAAATTAGAGATTATTGATTTTGGGTTTGAATTCAAGAATTTAGAGTTTATGGTTACAAATTATGAGTTTAGGGTATGGATTTAAAAGTTTGCGACCATTATGAGTTTAGAAGAGGTTTGAAATTAGAGTTAGTGTTTATAGTTAGGGATTAGGAGTTTGAGATTTGTATTTAAGGTTAATTCAGGGTTATAATAGTTTAAGTTTTGCATTTGAAGCTAAGATAGTTTAGAGTTTGTATTTGAAACTAAATTACAGTTAATTTGAGGTTATATTAGCTCAGAGCATATTTAAGTTAAGTTCAGAATGACATTCGTCTGTTTAAGTCAAAGACGCAAATGAGTCTACTCCGCAAATGACGCAAACGAGTTTCGTGTCTTCGACTAAATTTTACTGTTTCCTAATACTTTTTTCCGCAATGCTAATTTACCAAATTTTTTTGCCTGGGTGAGTAATAAGGGAAAAATACCTGGACTATCCGCTGAAAGGAAGAACTTAAAAGAAATTAAAGTACAAGGACAAGATTAAAAACAATTAAAAAGTAGAGGGAGGTACATAGGATTTGAGCTCTGTACAGTTTGCATACACACGAACTAGACTCTACTTCCTTTAGGCTTGAGGTTGTGGATCTCTCTCTCTCTCGTCTCAAAAACCGTCACCTTAAACTTCCTTACCCTATCAGATAGATCCACATTTACTGCTACACTTCACACACACAAGCGTACCAAAAGTAAGTCTCTCTCTCTCTCTCTCTCTCTGAGTCTCGCCGTTTGGATTCAATTATGGCTACCACCACCACCATTAGAAGAACACCAATTGTTTACGCTCTTTTAGCCTTCTTCTTGTTATTACGATTCTCATCCTCCACGGATACACCTCCTGAACAATCACCATCTCCATCTCCATCTCCTCAACAATCCGATTCACCATTACTATCTTCTCATCCTCTTCTTCCACCCCCCTCTCTCTCACCAGAAACCGGATCTCCCTCACCGACGGCATTGGCATCCCCACCAGCACCACCTCCTTCAGATCTGACGGTTCCTGTGCCCGCACCGGCTGAGAATGTTCCAGATCCGGATCGTTCGGTGGCGAGCGATATAAATGTGAAAGCAGGAAGTGGGAGTCAAGACGATGAAGAAGAAGAGTCTGAGGGAATGAGTGGAGGGGAGAAGGCGGGGATAGCAGCAGCAGTTATAGGGGCGGCTTGTTTGGTTGGATTTGGAGGATTGGTTTATAAGAAGAGACAGGATAATATTCGAAGGTCTGCTTATGGTTATGCTGCTAGAAGAGAGCTTCTTTGAATTTTTTTTTTTTTTTCACTCAAGATTTCTGCATACGACGACGATTCCATTTTAATCATTATTTATGTTAATGCGATATATTTCTTTGTTTTCTTTTCCAAAAAAAAAAAAATCAAATTAAAAAAATAGCAGTGAAAAATGTAATGTTCCACAAATTAGTGTTTTTGCACTATGCTCCTACTATATATTGGTTTGGATAGATTGCGTATGTTTGATTTTAGTCTGGAAGATAATGATAATTAAAAAGCGCAGAAGAAAAATTAAACTGAAGGGAAAAAAATGAATTTTTTTTTATATATTAATGCAAAAAAAATTAAATATATATTTTTTAAATATACAATTATCAAATTTCCATACATATACATATACATATACATATTATTTATTTATTTCATTCACTTCCCTTTTCTTATTAATTTGAATGGAAAATCTGTGTCAAAATGAAAAGTTAAAAAGACACCAGGCAAGTGTGATGTCTTTTCTCGTATTTCTGCACTTATCTCTTGAAGATCAAACAAAGTTCTTCCGCATGAAGACCTTAATCTCTAAGTGCGTCTACTCGAGTTTTTTTTTTATGTTTTTTTCATTTTGAAAACAAACTTCATACCGTCTTTGTATTTCTCATTCTGCAACCTTGTAGTAAGTTGAAAGATGTATTCCTGAGAAAATCAAAATCCTGGTCTGGGTTCAATAAGGACACCATCTCCTCCTAGACCATCTACTAAAAGAGCTCCAGCATCTGTACCAGCACCAATGACCAGGTCATCCCTGCAAAGAGGAGAAAATAGTACAAGCTAAAACAACTGATACATGCATCGCATTCAATGAATATTACATGTTTCATGATCACCTGCGAACCCCTTTTGGAAACTGAATATGGTGAATCACAGGGACACTCAAAGCCTTGTCTGCAAGATACTCAAATAATCTGCAGCCAAGATGGAGTTCGAACAGTCAAGACTAAGGGAGTGTTCACAAGACAGCGAAAAACCCTGTTGCAGATAGGAAATAACACAAAAAACAAATGAATAATTAATAGACGACTCATTTTTATCATGTTGAGTCACTAGGTACACCCTTCTGCAGGGATCTATCTCCTCTTCTGGTGGTTCTGTAAGTGAAACCCTAATTGTATCACCCAAACCATCCTGCACATCCAACAGAGTTCCTGACTTCTACAGTGACCACACTACATATAATGCTGTTCCAGTGATGATATTTAACTATGAAGAAATCAATTTTGATGGAAGAGCAAGATCACACAAATGGAATGCACATTTCAGCACATAAATTTCCTTCTAAAAATAAGCTACAGACTGATGCGTTTTAAACAATATGAAAGTGAAAGTTCAAAACTGCAGGATTCATCAGAAAAACGTATCATCAGGATTCTAAAGGATCCTCCATTTTTTTAGAGCTTGCAATTTGTGTTCTAAGGTTACCTGAAGAAGAGTCCCAATGCCAATTGCAGATTTCATCCGCCCATCTTCACCTTCTCCAGCTTCAGTGACGCCCAAGTGTAATGGATAATCCCAACCTTGAACATACATTTCCGCTACAAGTAGACGGTATGCCTGGACCGTGACAACTGGGTTGCTTGCTTTCATCGAAAAGACAAAATTATGAAAGTCCAACTTCGGACATATCCTAGCAAACTCAAATGCAGATTCAACCTGTTTGATAAAAGCCATATGATATGATGCTACTGCGTCTAGAAGTACAACAGAAAGAAGAAAATTGCTAAACATTATGGGAGAATAATTTTTCACCGTTCCCCTAGGAGAATCTCCATAGTAGCTCATTATACGATCTGAAAGACTCCCATGGTTTGTTCCAATACGCATTGCCCTTCCATACTTCTTACATTTCTCAACCATTGGAGTAAAAACCTGGCATAGTAAAAAATAGAAATCAAAACCTCAGGTCAATATATGTAAATAAAGGTAACTATGTACATGCTTATATTCAATACTTAAAACTGACGATTCCCGTCTTTACAGCTTAATGTTTATGATTCACTTAACGCAGAAGAGTGTTCTGCATATTCATGCTTCTTATTGAGAACTTTTTATGGTTGACCATTTTGATAGAGGAGTGTTCTGACCTTCTCAATATGCTCAAGTTCTTTCTCGTAGTCATCTTCTGATTGTACTCTAGCTTCTCAAACTGAACCACCTATCAATTGCGTTCATCACCTAAAGAAGAATGGAACAAGGCCCTTGTGGCTTACCAAAATTTCCTGGGTTGACACGAATCTTGTCAAAGCATTCAGCTACTCGCAATGCAACAGATGGAGCGAAATGAATATCCGCAACCAGAGGAATATTGTAACTGCATAAATACAACAGTTAGAGACAAGGTTGCTCCGCATAAAAAAAATGGATCGAGGGTTTCTTATAATCAATCAGACCTACTTTTATTTATTCGAAAAGAAAAAAAGCCTACTTTTTCTGCACAAGAGAGTTTTTTTATTTCAAAACAGGCATTGGCTTCTCTCTTCCCTTGAACTGTTATCCGAACTATATCTGCTCCCTTGTCTGCTATTCTCATCACCTACCCAAATAAACAACAGTTAATGTAACTGCCGAGAAAAAAGAAAGTAGTTCTGACAGACAGGCTCAATCAACAAGACTGAGGACTTCCATCAAATTGAACTGTGATGAGAAATCAATTAGAAACTGTTTTTAACAGACTAGTAGTGAAACCAGACCTGATCAATACCAGATCCAGTCAACATATCATCATCAAGATGGGTCTCTATATAAATGATCACAGTTATTTGTTTACTGAACCATGGGTTCACAAGAGACTCCAGTTATTCGTATATTAAGCCATGATTTTACAAGAGATTTCTCCTCCTCCTCCTTTTTGTTTACAGAACCATGGGTTTACAAGAGACTCCAGTTATTCGTATATTAAACCATGAGTTTACAAGAGATATTTTCTTTTTTCTTTTCCTTTTTAAAGTTCAGTCAAGGTGAGAATCCAATGCCAGTCCTTTAAGCAGATGTTGAAATAGGAAGAGTTACCATGGTTGGTCTAATCTCTTGCTACGCTGGAAGAGCAATCAAACACCAATGGTTCAATTAGAAAGAGCTGAAATGCAAGAAAAGTCAAAAGAACCTGTTCAACTGTCGCAGCAACATCCTTGGTGTCAGTTGTGGTCATAGTTTGAACCCTTACAGGATGCTCACTACCAAGAGGCACATCTCCCACCATTACAGTGCGTGTTTTCCTTCTGACAGTCTTGTCTATGGATTCACAATACTTTTTTCTTGGGACTGCATTCAAAGAACACAATATGCATCAGATATGTAACTTGCTTTGTTCTCGAAAGTGAAGAAAAACATTAAATTTTGCCCAAATAAGTTTAGCACATATAAATACAAATAAATCTGTTCTTCGTGTTTTCTGTGCACATGTATCTTTAGTACCGATCGTATTTGATCAACAATGACATTAAAAACAAGCATATATGCCTCAACTCATCACTTCTGATCATAGGGTATGGTTTGTTGTGGTACCCAATACAGGGCTCCCTTCTGAAGCAGGTTGAAGCTTAACAATCTCAGGACCAGTATTAGAGTTTTGAATCATTGAAATTCTTTTTCTACCGGATTTGATCATCTTTATATCACAAATTCTCACGAAATCCACGCTTTTTCCAAACCCTAAGCTTGATTCCCTCATCTTCAACCCTGAAAATGATGCTGGTACAGCCCCAGTCGCCATTTCTACCAGGTACCTGGTAATCACCCAACCAAAACAAAACAAGACTCCATAATTTATTTGTTTTCGTAGGAACACCAAAACAAAACAGCTCATATAACACATGTTTCTTTTTGCTTTCTTTTTTTTAATCACTTAAAACACTGACTCAAGAAGACAAAACAAAAGAAAGAATAATAATAAAAAAAAATTCCAATAACCAAGATCTTAATAATAAAGAAGTCAAGAATATTTCCATAGCGAGTAGTGAACTTAAAAGCAAGAGAAATTGAATGATATTAAATCATTAAGCTGACAATTATCTCCAAAAAATAAAAACAGAAATTAAGGTTTGATTGAGAAGGATCTGGAGATGAAGAAGAAGAATGAACCTGCGGTGGTAGGGAGTTCAGAAGGACTTGACTCTCTCTGTCTGTGTCTGAGGATTCGAGAAATCTTCTTCTTTTTTCCTAGTGAAAACAACAGCAGCAGCAGATAGAAGAAATTCAGATTAATTATAGAACCAGACGACAAATATTTATTTGTTTTTAACGAATTCATATTCATATATGTTCTGCTAAGCACGCGTCTGCAACACATGAACAACTAAAAAAAACAAAATACTGAATAACATTTAATTTTTTTTAAGGAAAGGAATACACCTTTTCTAAAAAAACAAAGAAATCCAGAATTTCTATTTAGGTTTTTGTTGGAGCAGATGTGAATATTTAGGAAATTATCAATTGCTTGCTGTTGATAACAGATTAAGAAATTGGATTTTGTGTGCTAGCAAAAACCAGACAAACTATGAATCTTTCTGAGACCGTTTTACCATATTCCGGGTGACGGGAGCACGACCCGCCAACGAACTACAAATATAACCGCTGGTGTTTATATATATATATAAACCTTTTTTGAATAATAATAATAATAATAATAATAAAAGAAAGCAAATGGATGACATATGCGTATACTTTATTTTTATCACATCATTTTCTCCAATAACAATTCTTCACTTTTAAAATTTCTTAATATCATACCCTAAACTGATTAAAACAGGTTTCATGCTTGCTTCTGAAATAGACCCATTATTTACGTCACTGTAACGACGTGAAAAGGAATTAACTTGAGATCTTGATGTTTTTGCTTCCTTGCAACTTGGTCCTTAACATTTTAAAGTTTTTTTTTTTACCCTCAAACTTTATTTTTTATCACTTTTTAGTCCTTGAATTCCAATAACAGAGAGAAAATGTCATCGAAAAATGGCGAAGAGAAAATTTTTGATTGACCATATTCTGGCCACAAAAAAGACCAAACTAGTTATGAATAAAAAACTTAATAACTTATGATCGTATTTTGCAACCAAACACATTTCAGTTTTGTATGAGCGCGCGCATTGGCAAATGATTCCAGTTTTTCCACTTTCTTTTTATGTCTTAAACATGTTACAGATCAATTGTCAAGATATAGCAGTAGTAGGAATGGAGTTTGTGTGTCTGTGTGAAAGAGTGGAGATTCGGGAATTCAATCTTAAAATTTTTAATGACAAACTCGAATCACAAAAATGACAATTATTGGAAAGCTGTCACCATGTTGATGATCAGCACAGGCATACGTTCAAATTCAGCTCGACCGATCAGCAATGTCTCACTCTCACATACCATTGATCATTGATGCGTCACAAGGTAAACACCAGAGCAGCTATATATATGCCAACCCCAAAGAGTACAAGATTATGATGCGAAACAACAATTACCCCGTCAGAAGCATCCTTGGGAGCAACAGGAGACTCTGCAACAGGCTTTGCTGGTGCCGGGGCTGGAGGAGCCGGTGGAAAAAGATCCTTAGGAACCAGCACTCTGTCGACCTCATAAATGGCAACCTGTTTGTCCGTGTATATAGTATTTGATATGCTTGTTTTGGTTAGCCCTGAACTTATTTTCACTGAATTATCACTGGTGCTTATCGTGAGTGGGAACTTGCTATCTGATCCTGCCAGTGTTTTTACAGGGTTACTTAGAGTCTGGAAATCGGAAGTTGAAAGAAATCTCGGTAGTATGTGAAATTGCACAAACTCGAGCTTTTCTCTATCGTTCAAGGAGCCTACAGCTCCGGCAACTTGGCTTGAAAATGCATTATCATTTGGTGCGAAGATGGTTATGCCATCGGTCGAGCTGTTAAGCTGGGAGAACAACTGGGTATCCACATGGGTAGCTTTCATCAGGCGGACAAAGGATAAGAAGCGGCCAGCTTTTAAGAGGATGTTGATGGTGTCTGTTGGGACAGCTGGGGGTGGCGGCCGTGGCACTGGTGCCTTCATCGGAGCCGCTATCGGTGACTGGGCCGATGATTGGCAAAACGTTTTGCTGCAATCATGGAGGAAGAGGAGTGACACTAATAAAATAAATTGTTGCATTTTTGGACAGCGGTGTGGCCTGTGCTTTGTAAGAAGAAGATATATATATATATATATATATATATATATATATATATGCATGCAAGCTAGGCAGGAAAAGGTGCTGTATGCAGTTTAGATTAAAGCCAGTAGCTAATCTCTGTCAAGAAAAGGTGGGAGGTATCCAGCTGCTAAAACCTTTGCTAGTTATACATTATCTAATTACATTGAGAGAGGTGACGAATACTAACATGAAAAGATATAAAATCATGACGATCAATTGTTATACATTACCTAATCTCTGTAAGCAACTGGTTTGCTTGCGAAGGCAGCAAAACCATGATGATAATTCTAGTGGGTGTAATGGGAAACCAAAAGGCGCTGCCTAATTGTGGAGCTGAGGTATGTCCGCATCAACAAGAAACTCTTTACTTATTCGCTCGGAGTCTCACATAGCTTAGCTGTTGCAAAGCATAAATGATAATTTTTTTTTTTTTTTTTTTTGGAGTTTTAAGGATTTTGTAACTAGAGTTTAGGATTTAAATAAAAATTACTTAAAGATTAAATGTTTTTTTCAGCTTTAAATAATTATATCAAAGTTGAGTTGTCATAAACCATAAATCGTTTAAATATTCGGCTTCTAATGATAATCCACATGAGTTTTTAATAAGAAACTTCCTAAATCTTTTTAACTTTAAGAGAGAGATTTTTATACTTTGAAGTACTAGTTTATTTTTTTAGGTGTTTTTGTATTGTATTTACCTTCTCATAGAAAATAAGATATATAGCATTCTAATTATAGAGAAACCTAAAAACTCTATAAATAGTAATGTATTAATTTGTCCATTGAATAATATTATTTATTATTTCAAGATGATTTTAGAAAATTATTCAATCACGTCTCTACTTGATCTTTCTAGGTCTAGAATTGTAATTTCTTGTATCAATTACATTATAATCTTCAATTTCTAAAACTTATTTACAATTAAGTTACATTTGATTAATCATCTTATTTTAATTTTTAACCAATGATTCTTATGTGTATGACCCATTATATTTTCTAATAAGTTGACCCAAATATAAATCATAATCCTAAATAAAATAATATTAAATAAATTAAACAATTTAATTTATTATTAATTAAATAATTGATTGATTTATATTTAAAAATCAAGTACAATATCTGACAACCTATCATCATCCAAAATATTAGAAATTCATAAGTGGTTTGACTTGACACTTCAATAAATAGTTCGATTCAGACATTATAACATAGATCATGTTTGATTTGTTAGATCATATTAGTTCTCAATATTATAATTATTGATTATTTAAATAAGATTTTAAAATTCATCTCATGTATCTTGGTTAAGGATTTTGCAAATATTTTTTTAGAACAGATAAAATATTTTTTTTAATTCACTTAATATGATGAACTATCTCTTGATTACTCAAATACCTTCATATAATTTATATTATACCAAATATTTACTTATTTGTTACTCTTGATTAGAACGAGAAATTTTATGGTGCTTATGGAATAACTAATGGTATCTTATTGGTTACTTCTTGTGTTCATTTTAAAGAAAAAAATCGATACAAGTAAGAGAAATAAATCTTAGGTGGAGATATTCTTATAACTTTTTGTGAGTCATGCATTCATGAGTTTTATTTTCTATTTTCTTTTAATGTCTATTTCTTTTTTTAAGATAGATTCAAAAAGTAACTAATATAATACAATTAGTTACTTCCTGAGCACTATAAGATTTATTGATCAAAACATAAGGGTCATAATCAAATCATAACCCATTCTTTAGTCACCAATTACATGGTGACTAAGTATCCCTTTATACTAAATCCTTAGTTACCCTTTTCTAGGAACTAAGTATCCAATTGATGTTATATCCTCAGCTACTAAAATTTTATGGCATTATAACCTTAGCCATTGCTACGGATCTATATCTTTGCTTGATGTTATTTGACTTTGAAGCACACAACAGCACATGAATTTCGTTTTTTTAGCTTAATATTGTTTGTAATCACCTCTCTACATATACGTCCGTAGTAAGATTAGATTCCGAATGAAAAGTAGAAGCTAGAATATATAATAATATTGATCAAGCAGGTTGACCCATAAAAGTTCTTTCCGATGGAGCAACACGAAATTCTCAAAATACATACTTACTCGTATAAAACCTGAAAGTAAAATTAAGGGAGAATATGAGCAAAATTAAATCCATTCTTAGTTCATTAATCGCAAACTTGAATGGTACAAATTAATGTTACTGACTGGAAATTGTCAATTATTCAAAAGCAGTACTGATCACCATAGATCTTTATCACCAGCACCATTGCAAACTCCATAAAATCATAGCATAGTAATGAAAACAAGAAAAGGAAACCATGTTACCCCACTCGGGGGTATATATCTCATGAAAAGATTGCAGCAACCATACAGCTGACTGCAAGGAGCAAGGCATTATTATGCAGAATAAGTGGAGTTAGAGCACCAGAAGTATCCTTAGGAGCGGTAGGACTTTCTACACCGGGAGCTGCCTTCCTTGGCTTTCCCAGTTCGGGTGCAGGAGCAGGAGCAGGAGGCTTAGGAGTAAAAATGTCCAAAGGAAATAGCACCTTATCAATTTGATAAATAGCAAGCTGGCTATCAGTGTATACGGTGCCGGATATGCTTGCATTTGTCAGCCCTGTAGTTATGTTCACGAAATTCCCTGTGGTGGTAACATTCAGTGTTACCCTGGGACCTGTTCCCGCCTGTGTCCTTACAGGGTTACTGACTGTCTGGAATTGGGAAGATGATATAAATGCAGGTAGTACATGAAACTTCACCAACTCAGTCTTGTCTTCATCGCTTAGAGCGTTTAGAAAGCCTGCTTTGAGGCTCGAAAATGCGTTGTCACTTGGTGCAAAGATTGTTATTCCATTGTTTGTCTTGTTCAGCTCCTTGTTTAACTCAGTGTCTTCTGTTGTAGCTTGCATCAGGCGGACGAAGACAGTGAAGTGGCCAGCCTTTTGCAGGATTTTAATGACGTCAACGGGGCCAGGTGATGTTGCTACCTGTGCAGATGGTGCCTGTGAAGGGGCCGTAGGCGGTGCCTTCACTGGGGTCGTAGGTGGTGGCATTACCGGGGCTGCCGCCGGTGACTGACCTAACGTTTTTGTACAATGGAGAAAGAAAAGGATGAGAGAGAATAATAAGCTTAAAGATTGTTGCCTCATCCTACACTCCTTGGGAAAAACGCGAAAATGTTCCAAATCTTAATTGGATTGCTACAAGCAAAAATGTTTGATGTTGTGATTTGAGGAGGACAGAGAGGGTTGGTTTTAATATTGGTGGAGAGAGAATCAAGTTAGGTGCAGTGTATAATGTCAGTCACACAAGCACAGAAACTAGTTATCCTTCTGCTAAAGGTACAGAGCATCAATTCGAGAGAGAGTACTGGCAGCTTGTAGTTAGCATGACAAATCAGGAAAACTAAGAGGATGTTTCAAGCAGGTGTGCAGACAAACAATTTAGACATGAATCTAGATGGAGATTGTCTTGTCCGTGTCAATCAGGAACCATAGCTATGTTAATGGTGTTTTCCAAGTAATGATGGATAAATCAATCAATTTGTTGCTGTAAATATATTGGAATAAATCCTTGAGTTCTAATTAAATCAAGTTTTTATATCTATATATATATTGACATCCTCTTCAATAGACTGTTTGTCACTTTGGAAAACGAAACTGCTCCTCAACATACAAATTATATTAAAATTACATTGGAAGAGAAGAAGTAAAGAAAAGAAGGGAAAAAACTTGAGAACAAAAAATAACCTTACATTAAAAATAATAATTCTGGAAGGATTTCAATGAATTTGTTTCTAAGAAAATAAAAAAGTACAAAATTAAAACTAAGACTGACTTGGATGCTAATTGATTCCAAGTCAAGATCAATACTCAATATTTACTCCTTGACTTGCACCTAGAATAATTAAGATTTGTAAATTCTTAGATAGCATAATTTAGTGAAATTCTATATATTTGGAACATAATTTTAAACGGAATCTTATTTTATCATGTGTATCTTTATTATATATTTCATATTATGATAGAAAATATTTTTTATCTGAAAAAAATAAATTTAATATCTTTTCAAACAAAAAACAATTAAAAAGCATTTAAAAAAAATTTGAAAATAGAACGTAGTTTTAAATAGACTCTTAGTTCATCATATGAAGCTTTATTGTATATTTGATAATGTGATAAAAAATATTTTTTTATCTAGAAAAAATAAATTTAATATCTTTTCAAATAAAAAACAATTAAAAAGTAATTAAAAAAATATGGTTATCTTGCTTTCACAAGTGGATCGTGAATTTAGTATGCCGACTAGAGTTAGGTTTTTTCATTTATTTTTTAAATTTAATTTTTTAAATTTATTTTTTAATATTTTATTTGCTAGTAATTTAGCTTCAAAACTTGGTAGCATAACAACATAGAATGTTTTTAAGCACCTACTATTTAAATTACATAAGAGGAATTATAAAGAGAAGTTATATGTTTTCACCCAAAATTTTGTATGCTCATGTGCACTGTAATGTACTAGAATCTTATCTGTCCTTCAGATGTGTTTGAGCAATATTTTTATTTGTATAGTTTTGATGTTCCGAGTCCTTGTATGAAAGTACAACTATTTAAAAAACCCTAATGATTCAAATAGTGTCAAATGCAAGTTTTGTGAGAAAACAACAAAAGGTGGAGTTTTTCGAGCAAAACAACATCAAATTGGTGTGTGTGTATATATATATATATATATAAAATGTTGCAGCATATAAAAAATTCCCTTATGAAATGGAGGAATTGAAAGCTTACATGGAAGGAAGAAAAGAAGACACAAAAGGTTGCATCATATGAACACAAATAATTTGTTGAAAGGACATATAGAAGAATAGGTAAAATATGATTGTTCCGTTATGTCAAATGGATGGACAAATAGAAAGAATAAAAGCATAATTAATTTTATGGTTAACTGCTATTTAGGTTCTATGTTTATTAAGTCTAAGTCTATTGATGGATCTTCTTTTGCAAAATCTGAAATTTAGATTTTATGGTAAAATATGATCTTCTTTATTAATTTGCATGCTGTAATTTAGATTTTTATTTAAATTATATGATTAAATTGGTTATATTTCTAAAATTTCATGTTCCGATTTTTGTTATTACAAATAAGTAAGTTGTTAGAGGCAAAGAAAAAACATTTGTATTGAACTCTATGTGTGGATCTTATGTTAGAAGATATTAGAAAAATTCCTCAAGTCAAGAAAACTTTAGAAAGAGCCATCATTATTATTGGCTTTCTTTATAACCACCATGGTGCATTGAATATGATGAAGGAATTTACAAAGGAGAGTTAGTGAAGCATGGAGTCACTCGATTTGCAACAAGTTTTCTTACTTTGCAACAAGTATACAAGCAAAAGCATAATCTTAGAAACATGTATACATCAGAAAAGTGGGCAATGAGTAAACGGGCAAAGGAAGCTAAAGGGAAAAGAGCAACTGATATCATTTTGATGCTGTCCTTTTGGAATCATGTGGTTTATATCCTTGATGGGTCATCTTGTGAGAATTCTTAAGCTTGCAGACAATGAGAAAAACATACATTTATGAAGCTATGGATAGGGTTAAAGAAACAATCCATAACTCTTTCAATAATAATGAAGAGAAATACAGACAAAAATATGATATCATTGATGAAAAATAGAAATGTCAACTACCATGAAACCAGATCAAAGGGAAGAGAGTATTTCCTATGAACCAGATCTTATGGAGAAGCACTAGATTCTCCATGCAGACACTCATATCAAGGGACATCCAGGTTTTGAAGGTGGAATTGGGCGCGATTGGGAAGGGTTTTTACCGGTCCGGCATGTCCGAAAAACAATACCTTGTGGACTTCAATATAAAAACTGTCTCTGTCAGACTAGGTCCAAGCAAACGGCCCACTAAAAATTATACAGACTAAAGCAATGGATACACTTAATATCAAAAAGGATAATAACAGTCTTATGTTGAGATTCTAGAGCAAATCAGAAGGTTCAGATAGCATCGAGGATAAGTAGAAAATAAGCCATGTCATGCAGCTTGTTTAAAATTCCAAAATATTACAAGACAATAAGCCATGCCATACAAGTTGTTTAAAATTCCAAAATATTACAAGTGAGGTAATGTATTATTTGAGTTTCAATCATAGTCAGCCTCAGAACACGTCCCATAAAATGATTTAGAACTATTGCATGTACATGGCTCAAAACTTGATATAAATGTTAAATCAATAGCAATGAAACTAATCCAAAGTCTTAATGCCTACGTGAATTAAGAGAAGCAACCAGAGGTCCAAATGTCTGGTCCACAGCTTTGTTCCAAGCAAGTTCGAACTCTGAACGAAATTGCTTTCCAAATATGGGCTCTCTCAACTGTCAGAAAATCAAAGTTAGGACTATTAGAAATTTATGAACACAAAGTTTTGACTTTTCAAAGGAAATACGGTTGAATTGAGCTTTTATGATAGCTAATATATTTAATGGTCAAAAGTTTCCATTATCATATGGGAAGGAAGACCTACACCAGATATGAAAACACAGAAGTTTGCATGGCAGGTTCCAGCATATGAAAGCACAGATCTCTTCTCGTAGATAAAATTTCAATCACAGTTCAGTGAAAAACTCTGTTAAGAGACAAGTGTGCCATATGACTAAAGACAGAGTCGAAGAAAACATCTTCAATCAATGGCATAGGTACAATTGTTGTCTATTGATGATGAAGGAGGTCTGTAAATCATTTTAAACACCAAATGTAACAGAAATACTAGACTCTAATGCCATTTGAGACCCCAGTATCCTTGTATCTCACTTGACAAGGAGCTCAATCACATCAGCAAAACACCTCACACATCTAGATAATTATCTCCTTCAACATGTTGGTGGGGGGCAGAGATTTTTTTTTAAAATTATTACCGTTTTGAAAAAAAAAATATTAGCAAAATAACACAGGTTAAAAAGTCAAGGTTGGAAAAAGCATTGTCCAAAGGCAATGGGTGGCTCCCTTGCCTTTGAATAGCATGAGTAGCCTACTTCAATCACTATTGATGACTTTTTTAGTGTCGTTGAATTTGTTTGTCGACATTTTTCCACGGGTAACAAAGGCGTCGTCATCAAAGCTTCAATGCCTCAAGAGTCCATTCTTTCTTTTTTATTTTCTCTCTCTTCCTTGGAATTAATGTCAACCTATTTTAACCATTTCTTTTCCAACGGCAACTAATATTGTTATTCTCAACCGTGATATTTACCAAATTGTGTTATTTGCCGAAACTTTTCTCTCTATATTATTTTGCCAATATTTTTTCCAAACTATGATAGAAAGGAAATTTACTCAGGGACACGATGTCAACTTTTGACAAATTTAAGCTTGCAGATAGAGCTTTGGGTTCATATAGACAGCTCAGCCCTGAAATTTCCATGATGGTTCCAAGGAACACAATTTCTAAAATCTAATTAAATTTCTTCCCACTTTTAGTTCACAGAAGCAGATGACAGAAAATTGACATTTTTGGGCCTTGGACAAAAGCTTATTTGTCCATGAGTTAGTCTACTTAATATAAAGCAACAATGAGAAATGATTGAAAATGTTGAGTTTGTCATATGGGCAAGAAATTTTAAAGAGACATCTAATTGGTTCCATGAGTTGATTGAACATCTCAAAAACCTGAGAAGCAACAAAAAATACTCCAGTAATGAGCAACCTTCCCTTCTAAACGAACCAAGCTAAAATTCCAATCAGGTTATATTTAAAAAGTGTGATGATACACAAGATCTGTAGGTCTTAATAATTTCTGTTTAAGCATTGAAACGCCTTCCTTGGCACAGCTCGATCTTGGGTTCTTAGTTAGTGTGTTTGAAGGTCCAAAATGCACCGTACTAATTCTAAAGCATCAATAAGGACCATATTTCAATTCTAGCAACCAAAAGTCTCGTGCATCATAGAACTGAAATCCAAGTTTTGATGACGATATGCATATAGTAAAAATGCACTCATAACAGATTATTATGTTATTTATGTAAGTATCAAACCCCCCGTAATCCAACTGATAAAATGAAAACAAACAAAGTCTCTTGTGGCATTAGTATTACCAAGCAACTTTGTGTTGCATCAGACAATTCTAGATGGTCTTATTGTGTGTGTAAACTACTAACCTATCTCTTGAAGAGAATGATTGGGGAGGACCAGATGTGGAAGTATTTCAGACAATTCAACAAGCCCATCTCATTAATAAATTTAACAGAAGAAAATAACTCTCATTTTGCAACTAATTTAAAGACACACTGCCCCTCCCTCCCATGCATGGAAATAATAAGGAAATGGGTTATCCAATTTCTCAGAGATTGATTGTTCTCATAAACAAGATTATTGATAAAAAAAAAAAAAAATCAAGCAAATGGCGAAAGAATCTACTAGGGTTTCCATTGTCAAGAAAATAATTTCAAAAACAACCTGGGATTGAGGATGTTCGGGTGAAATGGATTGATAGATGCGCTTTCGTTGCTCATAAACAATGAAACCCGCAAACGCAGCTCCCAATGCGGCGCCCAGCAGACGCTCCTGCCAATCCCCAACAACAACAATATATTACTATATGAGCATAATAATTTGTTTATTTTGAAGAAAGAAAGAGTGGATGATTACTTGAGCTAGGATGCTGATCATGGCGCTGCTGTATTATAGTAATAAATTGTTAGATTTTGATTTTGCAGAAAGAAAGAATGGGTTGTCTGCCCTGTTCTGCTTGTTCGGGTCGACAAAAACATAACACAGAAGCTACACCTACTATCCTATTGACTTGTTACACTATGGGCCTTCTTTTGCTTTGAATACTTGGCCCAGCCTCCTTTAGTCTCCCACAACCATGGATATAATGTTCCCTTTCTTTCTTTCCTTCCATCTTTCCACAACTACACTCTTTCGTGTTACTTGAAAATAGATGAATATCACATAACTAAGATTTCGTTTATTTTTTAAAAAAATATATTTTTTTATTTTTTTACTTCAAATAAATTTTTTTATTTCTAGATTGTTTTAATATGATAATATTAAAAATAAATTATAAAAAATAAAAAATATATTTCAATTCATTTCTGAAAAGTATTTTGAAAACTAATTACCACCACAATACTAAACGGGCTCTAAATCTAATTTACGCTACGGGTTGTATAAAAAAATTTAGAATGTAAAAACAAAACGTTCAGGTCACAAAATTCTTTTAACAATGTTATTAAATTTAATCTAGCAGATCAACTTGAAATCTTTCACCTCAACTTTTTTTTTTTTTTGAGTTTTAAACTGAAATATGTAGAAGTTACTATAATGTGAACTAATCGACTTGAAATTCAATCTAGAGGATTAACTTGAAATCTTTCAGCTCGACTTTTTTTTAACCTTCCCATAGAAGCTAAAAATAATGAGTTGCTCATACTTGATAAGCCTATTAATTACATGAAACCAATATTTGATATTAATTCTAAAAAATAGCTTGAGGACATGAACTTTAAAATGAATTTCATGTATACCAACCAGGTATGAACCATGATTGATCTAGTTGAAGGGATAAAACTCACTGGATGTAAATAGGTCTTTAAGAGAATGACTGGTGTGGAAGGTAATGTACAAATGTACAAAGCTAAACTAGTTTTCAAAGGTTACAAAGAAAGATAAATAGGTTGAATTTAATTAAATCTTATTGTCGTTAACTATGTTAAAATTCACAAGGATTTTGTTTGTTATAGAAGAAATAGGAAAACAAAACTTGAAAAATTAGAAAAATAAAACTTGAAAAAGTTCAAGAACCATAAACTTATATTCACATGGAACCCGAGTCTGAGGCTATAATATTGGATGTTCACCCTAAAACTTAATAAATATAAGAACTCTGTAGATGTGGTAGTACATGCCATGCACTAATAAGATATAACTTCTTATGGAAGCTGAAAATGACCAATTGCTCATACTTGATGAGCCTACCAATTATATAGAACCAATATCTAATATTGATTCTAAAAAATAGCTTGAGGCCATGAAATTTGAAATGGATCCACCTGAAGGGATAAAACCCATTGGATGTAAATGACTCTTTAAAAGAATGATTGACACAGAAGACAATGTACAAACATACAAAGGTAGACTAGTTTCTAAAGGTTACAAATAAAGCTAAATAGGTTGACTTTGATGTAACCTTATTGCCGTTAACTAGGTTAAAATTCATAATGATTTTTCTTGTTATAGCTACATATCATGATTATGAGATTTGACAAATGAATGTCAAAGTTGTATTCTTGAATGAGAACCTTCAAGAAGATATCTTCGGGACACAACTTGAAAGTTTTAAATCTAAGGAATTTACCAATAAATTATGCAAGCTATAAAAATCCATTTATAAACTTAAGCAAGCTTCAAGGTGTTGAAATATCTATTTTAATGAGATAATCAAATAGTTTGATTTTATCAAAAAATATAGATGAGACTTGTGTTTATAAAAAGGTTAGTAAGAGTAGAGTTGTTTTCCTAATATTATGTGTAAACATCATATTATTAATAAGAAATGTTATTTCTAATCCAATCGAGAGTCGCTAGAAGATAGTTAAAAATATTTTTAAATACTTAAGATGAATTAATAATGTTTTTTTTCTGGTCTATGAAGGAGATGAACTAGTAATTTATGGTTTTTTGAATGCTAGTTTTCAATAAGATATTGAAAATAGAAAATCTAGTCTAATTTTCTTTCACTCTAAATATTGAAGTTGAGTTGGAAAAGTTTTAAATAAGAGACTAAAGTAATTTCTACAACTAAAATTGAATGCACCTCTATATTTGAAGGGATAAAAAAGTTCATCAATAAACTAGTTGTAGTTCCTGGCATTGATTTAGTAGTCATTTATAGTGATAACAATAGAGTCATTGCACAAGAAAAGGAACCAAAATCTCATCAATGATAAAAAAAAAAAAAAAAATGTACTTAGACAATTCCAATTGATTAAAGAATTATAAAAAGAAAAGATGTAAAGAACCTTGTAGATCCTCTTATTAAGCCATTATCCCAATAAAGCATTATCATCAAGTAGAGCGATATGGTATTTGTTACATAAGTGATTGATGTTAAGGCAAGTGAGAGATTGTTAGTGTATATGCTATATAGCCAATTGGTTGGTTACACGTGACATTGACTTTATTCATGTAAACATATTTAATTTTAATAAAGGCTTGATTTATCTTTAATATTCATTAAATATCTAATTAATGAATCTAATATTTGATTAATAAATTTAGAGAAAAGATAAAGTCATTTGGACAAAAATGTTTTGCAAAGAAAATTAAAAACTTGTTATAGTGATGATATTTTTATTGCATCAAAGAATTGTTTTTATGCATTTCTGGTCAATACTTTATTAAAATTGGATATTAATTAGAGTTGTTGAGACAATTATATATTATATTATTTTTTTATGAAATAAAGTAGTTGTTTTCATAAGCTGAGATATGATAAATATTTAGAACTAATATGTGGGTGCTTGTTAGATGATATGTACAATGAACTAATTCACATAAGAATTTCATATGGAAAGATCATATGTGTTTATGAAAAGGCTCACCTAACAATTATGTAAGTGATTCTTAGACTTGAGATCACCGAGTTATCTTATATATGAAATGTTATACTTTGATTCTAGTACACATTGTCAAATCAAGGATCATAATTGAGCTAATATTTAGTACAACATGAAGTATATGAAGATATTTAAGTAATCAAGAGATGATTCATCACTTTAAGTGAATTAGAGAAAATGTTTCATATGTTCTTGAATAATATTGATAGTAAATCATTGTGCAATGTAAAATAAAATTTGAAAAGAGTTTTAAATCTTATTTAAAGAATTAATGACTCTGGTTTTAAGGGGGGGAAATATGATTTCACATAGTAGACACACTCCATGATATAATATCTAAATCAAAATATTATTGATGAATGAATAATAATTACACTGAGAGAATTAGTCATTGAAAGGTTAAGTCAAACCACTTATGATTTTCTTGATATTATGGGGATCATGACAGGTTCTTAGATATTGTACTTGATCTTCAAATATAAATCAACTAATTATTGCATTGATAATAAATTGAATTATTTAATATATTTAATCCTATTTTATTTAGAATTATATTTTATATACGGGTCAAGTTATTAGGAAATCTAATTGGTCACATACACATGAACCATTGGTCAGAAATTAAAATGAAATGATTAATCAAGTATGATTTAATTGTAAATAAGTTTTAGAAATTGAAGACTAGAATGTAATTAATATAGAGGATTGCAATTCCAAACCTAGAAAAAATTAAGTAAGGACTTGATTGAATAAATTTCTAAAATTATCTTGAAATAATATATGTAATATTATCTAAGAGGCAAATTGATAATTTTTTTCATTTATAGGGTTTTTGGGTTTTTCTATAAATAAAAAGTTATACTTTTTATTTTTTATAAATAGAGTACAATCCAAAAATACCTAAAATACAAAAGAAAAGAACTAGCAATTTAAGATATAACAACCACTCTCTCCTAAAAGGATTTGGAAGATTTCTCATTGGTGGTTTATGTGGATTATTGTTAGAGGCCGAACACTTGAAAAATTTATGGTTTGCAATAACATAACTTTGAAGAAAATTTTTGAAGCAAAAAAAAAAAAAAAAACAGAATCTAATATTCAACTAATATTTGCATAAACTCTAAACAATTTGAGATCTGCCAAACCAAATCTTGGGATTCCTAATAAGTTTTTTAAATTTACTTTTTATATTGCATTCATGTGTTTTAAGAAACCCAACACTAATAACCTCTTGGCATGTGAATTGACATATTCTTTTCCCACGAACTTTAGTTGTTATAATTTAAGCTATTTGTTGAGTTGATATATGCTTCCTAGGACTTTCTCTAGAAAATTATGTTAATAAATAATTTAGATTAGAAAACTTATGAACGAACTCTTTATTTTGTGAAGATTTTAAATTAAATCCAATGAAAATTGTCTCGATGTGACTTTATCAACTATACAGGTTAAAAAAAAACAAAAGAAAAAGTGTTAGGTTATCCTGGTCCACTTGTTAAATCTATGACTTGGTTATGAACTCTATTTGATCAAATTAATTTTTTATTTATATGATGAAAAAATATAAAATTCTATTTATCATTAATTTATTACTAAATGATAAAATTAAATGAAATTCTATATTAAATAATATAATTGAAAAAAAAATAACAAAAAAAAGTAAAAAAAATCTAATGGAACCTCTTAAAATAAAACCCAAGTGTGTGGATCCGAGTTTTTCTAAGCAAATGACCTATCCATTAAAAATTAAACTTGTGATCGCTTATCTCCGATTGCTTCAACCAACCAAGCTGCAACATAAAATTATTATAAAATAATTAAAGAAATATATTAACTTGGTTGACTTTCACGTGATCGTTAAACCATCTCCATATGTTTTAGTTGGCTTGTTAATTGTTAACGGAGCTCTGCACTCTTGCATTCGACTGCACGCGATGTGTTTGGAGTTTCACCAGCTGGGTTTCCTGCCAAACCTCTTCTGTGCTGTCCTGTTAACGTGTAATTATACCTAACTGGATCTTCATCTTCTGCAAATAAATGAAGTGGAAGGTAATGATGCTATATGAGATAATGGTTCTTGATTTATAATACTGAATCCAATCTGATCATTATCACAAATAAATGAAAGAAATCAAATGTGTGTAATCCATGCCCCTCAAAATGTGGTGTTCATCAGATCAGCTGTTACACATCTATTCTAACTAAATTTTAGTAGTATATATACGGTAATGAAATTTAATGTAATATAATGAAAACAGAAAATTGGTAGTGTATGCTTTTTTAAGTACTCTAAACAGGAGAAAAAAAATGTAGGAAATTGTTAGGTGTACATGTGGGTAAACCTTACTTGACCTATAGGAGTTATGATCAAACAGGTAGATCTTTTAAAGATTTATTTATATATTTTATCCGGATTGGACTTCGTCGAACGATATAGGCAACCATTCCTGCGGATTCATAGAGTTTTTTTTTTTGTTTTTTTGTTTTGATTTGCTATCCTTATGGTTGCGATGGCAGCATGCCCTTTTTCAAGGTGTTTTCATGGTTTCCTTCATGCTTGACTCTGAATTTCATCTCTCTAACCCAAGATTGGATGTTATCTTCCAAACTGCACTCATATCATCGAATGTTGGAAACGAACAACTTTACACACAGACACTAAAAAGATTGAAATGATTAACAGCTTGATGACTAGTTATAATTGTAAAATACCACGCAAAAATCACTAATGACACAAAAGATACACTCGATGCCCAAAATCAGAGAGAGAGAGAGAGAGAGTTGGTAAGAGTCATTTAGACTTAATTAGGGGATGACCACATCAAGCGTTAGGTTGATCAGAATTGGCTCGATTTATGTTGGTTTTGCGTGTGATCGTTACATAGTATACTCCCACAGTGAGAAGCACTGCAAATGCCAAACCAAGTACAACGCCGGCAATACCACCAGCCCCCAGCTGCTTTCCTCCTCTCGGGGATGTTGATATTTTACCTTGTGTTTGATCGGTATCTCCTAACTGCGCTGCTAGGGGAAACGGCGAGCAGCTAGACGATGCAGCGCATGGGTTCTCGGCATTCGGTTGTGTTTTGGGATGGAAGAACTCAACCGCTGACGGTGAGAAAGCCACGGGTTTCTCATAAACAAGGCCGTGAGGAGCTCTATCCTGGGCTCTTGCGATGAATAGAATGGTTAAGGAGGAGAGGCAGAAGAGAAAGAAAGAAGTAATGGAGACCATACTGTATTGTTTTGTTTGCTTTGAGCATCCAATTCTGAGTCGAAAGTCTAGCTGAGTGAAAATTGCAGAGTGCTTTGAACAGGCATTTATAAGGTCAGGTGAAGGGGTTGTTGCTTGGTATTGAATTTTCGGTGATGAAGATCAACCGGAGAAAGGAGGGAACAAAATGATTTGTGATTATTCCAATCCTTTCCCGGAGTAATATTGCCCTTGTCAATGTCTACATGTAATCTGTCACAAGCTTGTTCTGTGCATGAGTTGTTGTTCATGACGACGTGGCTTTCAAAATCATGTTACTTTGAGTGCCTTTCAATACAAGAACCTAGGAGAGCAGGACAAGCGACGGAAGTCATGATTTCTTTAATTAATTCCTGAAAACTACTTCAGATGAATCCATCAAGAATATATTCAAATCTTCAAGATTTTCCTCTCTCTTCGTGAACAAAAAATGGTACACAAATCAAATCAAATTCTTATATTTGTAATCTATTGCTCTCATCTGCTCTTTGTACTCAACTCCTCTTCTCTTCTCTACAAATTCAGGTCCGAAATTCAACTCCAACATAAATTATCTTCTCTAAGAAAATATTTCTTTTCTTAAATCTTTAATATTTAAAATCTCCGACATTTTTTGCGATTTGTAAGTAAGTCATTATTGCTTTTTTCAAAATTTTCTTTGTGTGAGTAGTACTATTCACATCAATCCTTTTTTTTTTAATCTATAATGAACTTCAACTTTTATCCAATATGTAATTATTCACCGGCAAAAAGCTCTTTTAATATTAAAAGTGTGTTTGATAGTATGACAGTGATTATTTTTTAAATAATTTTTTATGTCGAAATACATACTAATAATATTTTTTTAATTTTTAAAAATTATTTTTGACATCAACATATCAAAACGATTTAAAAAATATAAATTATATTAAATTTTAGGTAAAAAAAAAATGATTTTTTGAAAACGCAGGTTAAACCGCGTTCCTAAACCGCCTCTAACGATCCGAAATTTCCTCTGCATTTTACCATGTGTACGCCATTGAACAAAAAGAAGAGAAACAGAGTTCTGCAGCACATAATGGCACCCCCACCACCAGTTCAAAATCCTACTCCAAAGCCTCCATAGCACAAAGAATTCAAGGAATAAATGAATTATTGTTTCCTCATGGGAGTGGAAAAAGGGACACAAGTTTTCTGAAGCAGGAATTACATGTCTCTTGCAAAGAAAATCGCGAGTACATAAGCTGCCATGGGCTGCAACTCGAAGAAAAGATTCCACCTCTGGAGGCGCAATGGAAGGACACTGATTTTGTCACATTAGTATCTTGAGCATAAATGAACGAGCTCTCTAGCAGATTTGACAGAGAACACACCTATAAGATTGATCGAAGCCAAAGAGAATAGCCGAAGTGGAAAAAGCAGAGCACTTGAATCTGGAAATGAGCTCCAGATATGCTTAATAGTTGTGGAAGATCTTGCTTGCCCGGGACACATCTTCATGGAGGTAGGCACTGCAATTTAAATTTTCAGGGAGCAATGCTCGCTTTAAATATCTGCAAATATACATAGGCTTGCAAGGGTTTATTCATTGACGGGACATCTTCTGGCCCCATATGCAGCTTTTGCAGCTGAAAAGGAATTCAATATCTAGAAAGATTTGATGCATAATCATCCCGTTAAATCAGATTTTATCAAGGAACTTTAAAGACAATAGAATGTAAATCATTAGCCCACTTATGCATGAGGGGAGTTTATGATGACAAAGTTATAATATTTAATTTGTAAAGGTTTTTTAATTATTAATTAAATATAATGATAATTATGTAATTTTTTTTAATTTCTTCTTTAATTGAGCCTATATTCATTCAACTCAGTAAGTAAATTATTATAAACAGTAGTATATAAAGTATAATTTTTATAATATAAAAAATGCTATCATATTTAAATGTTAGGAGAGTTTAGGTCATTTTATATAATAATAATAATAATAATAATAATAATAATAAGTATACACACATATACAATGGATGTTGATGGCATGTTAAACATCCCCGGGGTGATATACATCATTGTAAAATAGTATTTGTATTTTTGAGCTCCTGCTAATATTTTTTTAAGTTTAAATAACAATAACAATAATAAGAATGATAACTTTCTCAAGTATAGATATCATAGTTATTAAACCCGACCCATGATTGATCCGGCCAAGGGGTCAAGTCTGAGGTCAACTTGAGAAAAAATAAAAAATATTTCATGTGAATAGATGTATATTTCATGTAACATTCATGGGGATGTACGCTATAAAAACATATGTAAGGCCAAGTATTCACAAATTAATTTTATATTTTTTAAGTTTATATATATATATATATATATATATATATATATATATATATATATATATATAAAAGAAGTTGGGTCTTATCTGGGTCACCTGGGTTTGACCGGGCTAATTGCAAGCCCAAATCATAACCATTTGAAACTCAGCCAAAGCCCTAGGTCCCAGATGAACCTGACAGACCAGGTCAGGTATTATATTGATGGCAAACACCTCTCCCTATCATTATACCTTAATTATCATTATACCTTAATTGTATCCATTTTATGTTTTGTGTAAGTGATAAAGTCGCAAAAAACTTCACACATGATTGAGCTTTCATTAGCTGAATCATGTGGTGGTGACTGACATGCAAAACAAGTTTCCTATCAAGATTGAGGATCCTCTTATGTTTAACTTAACAAATGTGTGAGGAATGTATGTATGTGGAGTAATAAAAAAAATATGGCATCTAATATGCTTAATGGGCATGTTTTTTCCTTCCTTCTTACTTAATGACTTATGGTATTTCTAGATACTAAAGATCATATAAGTTCACTTGATGGAGAGGGAAATATAATGAGGAGTATCTACTTTTTTAGAAAGTACTTAGTTAGTGTGTCATGTTTTCCATTGGTCGATAAGTTAGTGCTTAAGAGTGAGTTAAAAGAATGACAGACTATAAAAGTTGGTACAGAGTTATTTGTGCACAAGTTGGCATAAGAAAGTTTAAGAAAGATTGTTTGTTGATATGAAAGTGTGGCCTAGGTATAGGGTTCGGTTGGGCTAAAACTAGAAAGGAGAGTTACAGAAGGGAGGAAAGGAAGACTAAGTCTATTTGCGGAGAGGCACGTATGGGCCTGCTGCCAAATAACATGTTTTTTTATGTATATAGATGTGAATGTATGTATTATCATTTTTCCCTTAAGTCTTGTAAATAGATATGTTTGAAAGATTTTGATTAGGAAAAATCAGGGAAAAAAAACCTTAGTGGATAACTATTACCTTCATATGTTATGCTTGTATGAAAGTTTTATGTGGCTTTTATTATGTTTCATGTATAAGATCTATTCATGTTTGTCAACATTTGAAAACTAGAAAAGGATCCTTGATCCTTTTAGAGATAAGTTAATAAGGAGTAGCGTGCACAAGTTGGCATAAGAAAGTTTAAGAAAGATTGTTTGTTGATACGAAAGTGTGGCCTAGGTATAGGGTTCGGTTGGGCTAAAACTAGAAAGGAGAGTTACAGAAGGGAGGAAAGGAAGACTAAGTCTATTTGCGGAGAGGCACGTATGGGCCTGCTGCCAAATAACATGTTTTTTTATGTATATAGATGTGAATGTATGTATTATCATTTTTCCCTTAAGTCTTGTAAATAGATATGTTTGAAAGATTTTGATTAGGAAAAATCAGGGAAAAAAAACCTTAGTGGATAACTATTACCTTCATATGTTATGCTTGTATGAAAGTTTTATGTGGCTTTTATTATGTTTCATGTATAAGATCTATTCATGTTTGTCAACATTTGAAAACTAGAAAAGGATCCTTGATCCTTTTAGAGATAAGTTAATAAGAAGTAGCGTGCACAAGTTGGCATAAGAAAGTTTAAGAAAGATTGTTTGTTGATACGAAAGTGTGGCCTAGGTATAGGGTTCGGTTGGGCTAAAACTAGAAAGGAGAGTTACAGAAGGGAGGAAAGGAAGACTAAGTCTATTTGCGGAGAGGCACGTATGGGCCTGCTGCCAAATAACATGTTTTTTTATGTATATAGATGTGAATGTATGTATTATCATTTTTCCCTTAAGTCTTGTAAATAGATATGTTTGAAAGATTTTGATTAGGAAAAATCAGGGAAAAAAAACCTTAGTGGATAACTATTACCTTCATATGTTATGCTTGTATGAAAGTTTTATGTGGCTTTTATTATGTTTCATGTATAAGATCTATTCATGTTTGTCAACATTTGAAAACTAGAAAAGGATCCTTGATCCTTTTAGAGATAAGTTAATAAGAAGTAGCTAAATGTATGAGGTCAAGGGCTAAAAAGCTTAAAGAGGTATTTAATGAACTTATTCAAGATATTTAGGCCAAGTCAAGCTTTCATACTTCACTAAGAAACGATCATAATTTAATTCATATTATCCATGAAAGAGTTGTCTCTTTATTTACAATGCTTACGGTAGAAAGTTCTTTAAAGGACTTTAGATAATAAGCTTGTATAGAAGAAAAAAATGAGAGATTGTGGATTTACCAAATTAAGAAATGGTCAATTCTTCTAAAAGTATCAAAAACGATGGCTTCAAAGGGCATTAAAAAAAATAAAGTTAGAAAGTGCACTATTTATGATGTGAAGGCTCAAAAACACACTTAAAAAGAAATAGATAAGGCTAAAAACGCATTTTCTGGTAAGTAAAGGCTAAAAAGCACACTCAGAATAAAAGAGATAGGGCTAAAAAACACATTATCTAGTAGGTGAGGGCTACAAAACACCATAAGAAGGAAAGAAATAAAGTTAGAACGTGCACTATTTAAAAATGTTAAAAATTAAGACTTCTTGATGACAGAGTTGGAATTAAGAATTATTTTTCTGAAGTGGACCTTCTTCTTATTTTTCTTTGAATTATCTATGCCAAATTTCTTTTTCTTTGTTAGGGGCCTTTCTAGGCTTAGAAACTTGCTAGGTTCTTTTTGTTGGAGTCTAACTGAACTCTTCTTTTGCGAAAACCTTGTTGGGTCTTTATTTGTTGGGAGCCTTGCTAGGCTCAGAACCTTATTAGGTCTTTTTTTATGGAGTCTTGCTAGACATTTTTGTGTCAAAACCTTGCTGGGTTTTTCATTAAATTGAGCATTGTTGGGTTCAAGACCTTGCTAAGTCTTAATTTGATGGAGTCTTGCTGGACCTTTTCTTTGTCAAAACCTTGCTAGTTTTTTAATCGTTGGGAGTCTTGCTAGACTTGGAACCTTGTTGGGTTCTAATTTGTTGGAGTCTTGCTGGACTCTTTCTTTGTTAAAACCTTATTGGGTTTTTAATCGTTGGGAGCTTTGTTAGACTCAGAACCTTGTTGTATCTTTTTAACTATAGTATTGCTAGACTTTTTCCTTGTCAAAATCTTCATGGTTTTTTAATTATTGGAAACCTTGTCAGACTCAAAACCTTGCTGGATCCTTTTACTAAAGTCTTGATAAACTCTTTCTTTGTCAAAACCTGCTGGGTCCTTTTTGTTGAAGACTCTTTCTTGCTATACCTTACTAGGTTTAGGACTATCTTGAGCCTTGTAAGGATTTAGAACTTTTTTGGATTCCTTCTTTGTTGAAACCTTGTTAGGTTTTGAAAATCAAATTGAGTCTTGCTAAGCTTAAAACCTTGCTGGGTTCCTGTTTGCTGAAGTCTTGCTAGACTTCACTGAGGATTCTTTCTTATGCAATTCCTATAAAAATTTAAACAATGCCTTTAAATGTTACACATGCATCTTTAGTTGATTTTGAAATATAGGCTCCATTTCTTGCAAATCATCTTTTGATTGGTGGAAGGATTTTTTTGCTACCAATCTGGCCTCTTGGTTGCTTAGCTTAAATATTCAGCCCACTCAGGTTTTGCTTGTATGTTTTATAGCATCTTCATCGTATCAACTCGTTCAGGTTTTGCCAATGTAATCAATTGTGCTTGATTTTATTTGTTGCACGACCTCAACCTTTAAGCAATAAAAGAATCTCTCTTTAATTAACCATTCTTTCAAAAGTGATAAATTTTTTTAGCCATGATGTAGCCTCCTGATTAGATAATACACCCTAATTTGTGGTATTCTTATACCATTGCCTACTCATTTATTTTCAAGGAGAAATAATGTTCCACTGTCCTCACTTCTCTAGAGGAATTTATCAAATCATATGTTGCTAATGCCCATTTAAAATCACTCTTAGTATCATAGCCATGTGATAACATTTTTCAAGCATTTTAGCCATATTTCAAAAGCTTTTCATAAGCCCAATTAGCATCTCTAATAAATCTTTTAGTAATACTCATTTATTCGTGTAAGAAAAGAAATTTTAATTGCTTTTAATTAAATCTAATTGTTTTTAATTCAACAAAACTTTTCAATTTTATCCTTATTCAATTTTAAAACCAACCATAAATTTTTAAATAAAAATATCAATTTCAGTCTTCAAGTATGTTTCTTTCTCTTTTCCAACTTTCTTTTTCATCCAATAAGCAAACACTCATATGCGGCTCAATTTAAAAAAAAAAAAATACAGCCCATTAAAATTCAGTTGTCAAGCATCGCTAAGACATAAACAAAAACTGAAATTTCTTATCTGTGAGTGTTTGTTTCAAGTCATCAGATTATGTTACCTAAAAGAGTGGCATCAATTTGAAAAGTGCCACCTTCGTAAGGAGTGTCGACGGGATTAGGAAAAGTTCTGGTTAATCAAGAACAAGTTTTGGACTTAGGATCCACTTTGATGCCAGAAGCTTCCATGTCTGTGTCGTCTTCTTGAAGCCCCTTTTGAGCATGTCGACCATTCTTTTTCAACACACAAAATCGTAATAATACGAGAATAAAAGTTTGTGGCCTGAGTGAAGTCCATGGTGGTGACGACAGGTGGTAGTTGTAGTGGATAGTCGTGGGGCTTGGTGACTGCCCATGATAAGGACATCAGCACAGCCCCCCGGGCCCCCGCCATCACTTCTTCCTCTTCCCCGCCATGAAAGTTCGATATTTTCTTTCTTTCTACATGTTTCCTTCGACGAGTGAAAAATGTTGCTTTGATATTTTGAATTGGAGAATGGTTGGTTACATAGTCTATTTGTCTCTACGTTTTGAGTTAAAGAGAGAAAAAATAGACTTGATTTATAAATATACATGAATATTTTTATCTTTTAATTAAAATTTATTATTAGTTTTGACTTGATATATAAAATATAATTTTTTGAATGTGAAAAAGAAAATATTATCATGTTTATTTAAAGCTTAACATGTTTAAATTAATTTTATTACCTAAGGAATACTATTTATTACCTAAGGAATACTATTTACTTCGTAATAAAAGTGATTGCAAACTGCTAAAATTAGAAATAATCAATTAAATTCGTCTAATTATTGAAGATTTTGGTACTCTTTAAAGAGATAGTTGTCAAATAACTAATTACTATTTATTAAATAATAAAAAATA
Source organism: Populus tomentosa (assembly GCA_018804465.1). Classification (NCBI taxonomy): domain Eukaryota; kingdom Viridiplantae; phylum Streptophyta; class Magnoliopsida; order Malpighiales; family Salicaceae; genus Populus; species Populus tomentosa. The sequence continues at coordinate 18,682,861 of CM031975.1, forward strand.
TTTTAAATAACAATCACTACTATAATTTTAAATAACATGGTAATTTTCTTTAGAGCACCATTAACAAAAAAGTAAAAGAAGAATTATAAAAAAAAACTAATTGAAATAAAGAGTTTAAATAATTTTTTTATCAAATAAAATTTATTTTCATATATCTATCAAGAGTATCAAAAACATTAAAATATATTATTGAAAGATTTTTTCATCAATTAAACTTTTTTCAATATTTTTTTTCAAAAAACTAAAAGTATTAATATTAAATATACTAAAATAAAAATAATTTATTAAAATAATTTTTTTATTGGAGTGCAAAAAAACTATATTTATATTGTTTAAGAAATTATATCAACAATTTAACTCTTTTGTTATTGAAAATAATATAAAACTAGCAGGGATATCCTGTAATTTTTAGAAGAAAAAAAAAAAGATACAGAGAAGCATGGAAAATAAAAGAGAAATCGTCTGGAACTAGTTTTTATTAAAATTTCAATTATTATTTATATTAATATTAAAAAATAAAAAAAATATTATTTTAATATATTTTTAAATAAAAAATAATTTAAAAAACATCTTATTATATAAGATCTCCCTCTCTTCTCCTTGTCCATTAACCCAAGCTTTATAAAAGCAGACCAATATCCTCTAACCCCAACTCCTCCATTCTTTCGAAATGGCCACCAGCAACAGCTATTTTGCCAGACAAAAGTACCGATTCCTTTCAACTGACCTCAACCACCATGCGCAACTCTCTCACGACTCACCCTTCGAACTCGACGAGTCCGACATCTACCACCACACCACTACTCTCTCTATCTCCCCCGACTTCCGCAAGCCAGTCCTCAGTCCGCGACTCGTCAAGAAGTCAACTTCCGCCGCTGCTGCCTGTAGACTGACAGATTCCAGGGAAAAAACAGGCGGAAAACCGTCGTCGCTGCCGGTGAATATACCGGACTGGTCGAGGATATTGAAGAACGAGTACCGAAGGAGATCTGACGTTGTTGATGATCGTGGTGATGTTGATGATGATGATGATGTGGACGGTGATGCTTGTTTTGATGGCGGAGTGAGGGTCCCACCTCACGAGTTATTGGTGAGGCAGATGGCTAGGTCAAGGATCGCATCCTTCTCGGTTCATGAAGGGATAGGGAGGACTTTGAAAGGGAGGGATCTTAGTAGGGTCAGAAATGCAATTTGGGAAAAAACTGGCTTCCAAGACTGAAAAGAGAGGGGAAAAAACAAATTTGAGGTCTTTTTGAGAAAATAACAACGGCGATTTTTCATTTTTACAGAGAGAGGGGGGGGGGATTTCTTACGTTAGAATACGTATGTGATAGATGGAATTGCTCCATTTTTGAATAGTCAATTGTAGTGTATTTGTTTTGGTCGTCTTCGGTGTGGTAGTTTTTTTTTCCTGTCATGTGCTAACTTCTTCGAGATTGTACACGAAACTGGAATGAAGAATTGAGATGTTTTTTTTTTAAGGCAATTTTTTTGTGTTTAATTTTATTTGAGCATTTTGATATATTGTCTTTGGCCGGCGGGATGTTTATTTTCAGTACTTCGTAAGTTGAAATTGCAGGAGATGGGGACGTTTTGGGAATATTTGGGGTTGGTGAGAAAACCAGAGGAAACCAAGAACTGCCCCCTGTCTTTGAATAATATATTGGCCCCTGTCTTTGAATATTATATTAAAAATTTAATTTTAGTTGTTTTTTAAAATTTTTTATTTTGAAATATATTAAAATAATATTTATTTATTTTTTATTGTAGTTTATCAAAATAATCTGAAAATATTAAAAAATATTAATTTAAAATAAAATAATTTATTTTTTTCAAAAACAAAAAAAATAAACTCATTTCAATTATTTAATTATTTTTTAACATGATTTTTTCTTATTTCTAGAATTTTTTAAAATTTGGTTGTTTAGTTCTCAAATAATTATTCCTTTAGAATATTAACAAGACTTTTCAATTTTATTTTTTTAAATTAATTTTTATAATTTATTTTGGTTTGTATACTACGTCATATTTTTAATATTAAAAGATATCTCGATATTAAATTAATATTTAATTAAACAAAATTAACTTTTATTGATTAAAAAAATTAAAATAACATAAATCAATTCTAATACAAATAAAATAGCTCTTTGTATTCATTTTTTTACTATTTATGGGACATGGAAAACTACAATTTGGTCATTGAGGTTTTTACTTTTTTATTTTTGGTCCTTTTTTTATAGCTTCACATTTCAATCTTATAATTTATTTATTTTTACTTATATTAATCCTTGGAATTTAAAAGGAAAGAAAGAGTTGCTAGAAAACAGGAGAGGGGAGAAAAAGAAGTTGATCGACCACATTCAACCACCAAAAAAATCGTTATTGGTGTTAATGGATTCGTTTTGGAGAGAAGTGTTTAATGGAGGTGATGTTTCTCTTTTAGAATGTTGTAAAATACAAATCGCAACTTGTAAAGATTTTTTATTTGGTTGGTTTTTTAAATTGATTATAGACTTTTTTAAAATATTTTAAAAGTTTAAAAATTGAGTTTTTAGGTTCCCAAAAACTTGAACCCTAACTTTTCGGTCACTAAAAAACTCAGACAATAAGAATCAAATTTAACACAAAAGTAAAAACATAATTTTTTTCCTTTTACTATTCATGGAATGCGAAAAATTACAATTTAGTCCCTAATATTTCTACCATTTCATTTTGGTCCTTGTTTTTTAAGGTTTCAAGTCTCAATCCTAAACTTTATTTTTTTTGCATTTTAGTTCATGAAATTTAAGAGGAAGGAGAGAGACATTAGAAAATGAAAGAGAAAGTTATTGGTCCGCTACATTTTAACTATTAAAAAAATCAATTTTTGTGTTAATGAATTCATTTTAGAGAAAAAAGCTCAATGTAAGTAGTGTTCTTCTTTGAGCATGTTATAAAAAGTAGATTGGGACCTGAATTATTTTTTTACTTGGTTAGATTTTGATCTATAAACTCATTACAGGCTTTGTTTTTTGGTTTGAAAAGAGTTTATTGAGGTTTTTAAAATACCTTGGGATAATTTTAAATGAAAACATGTTGAAAATTAGGGAGACTTTTCCTAAAACTCAGACCCTAAATTTTCGGCCATAAAAAATCATGGTATGATTTTCTTAACCTAAAAAAAAACATTTTTTGACTTGTTTTAATCTGAAAACTTCTTAAAAATCTCATAAGAATTTTAATAAACCCATTTCAACCCCAAAATACCCTTCAATCATTCAAAAAACAAAAAATCAAATGAATAAAAAAAAAACACTAAATAAATAGCTATATACTTTTTATAGTGTAGTTATTAGAAAAACATTCACTCCATTTAACTCCTCTAAAAAAGACTATAGTCATTCACTCTAACAATAAAAAAAAGCTAATAGATTATGGCATGGTTATTTCATGCCCAAAATTTTGATTTTTAACCTATTTTTTATTCAAAATACATAAAAACATTATAAAAACCTTGATAAATCCATTTATGATCTCAAAATAACCTTAAATTGGTTTAAAAACCAAAAATAAATTTGAATCCAAAAACTTTCTCGAGGTCAAATCTACCATTTTAAGTAATAGAAATGCCAAAGAACACTCTAATGGAACTCACCTCATCTAACAAAACTTTTAGATGTCAAATCTGACTTGTTTCAAGGTCTAAATCAATGTTAATCGAGGCTTTTTTTATATCATTTGAATCTAGTGACTCACTCTCTTATCTCTCAAATTAGGAATTAAAAAATAAAAAAAATAAAGTTTTAAATAAAAATAAAAATTTCAAAATGTGAAGGGACCAAAAATTTATTATTTGAAAAGTTAGATGATCAAAGTAAACTTTTCATGCTAATTTTTAAAACAACCACTTATTTTCTCTATATTTTTTATTTTGATCCCCTGCCATATTTCACCAAACTCACTTAAATTGGCTATCAAATTAGTACTTCAAGGATAAAATAAATAAATAAAAGTTCAGAGTTGAAAAAAACAGAGCATTATTTGCATTCCACGTTAACCCGTGATATTACTATCAGAGCTTTTCTGTGGTTTCATAGTTTTTAAGATTACAATAATGCCCTTTTTTGGTTTTTATCAGAGAATGATCATACCCGTTCAGGGTGGAGAAGACCCGAGACAAATAATGTTGGATCCAAGTAATCCATCTACTGGTCAGAACCTCGTGTCCCTCTCTCGCGCACCAACGACACTGAATTGCAGAGACATTGAATCAAACCAAAAAGAAAAAAGAGACTGTTAGAGGAGCTCAGCTACCAAAAAATCCACACACCCAAAAAGAAAAAAAATAAAAATCCCTCTCCAGTCTCCTCTTCCTCTTTGGGCAAGCAAATATATTTTCTTGTCACATCCCAAGTTTAACTAAAGCCAGCTCGCAATTACTGAAATTCCAAATATGTCCTCATCCGATTCCAGCTCCTCTTACGCTGACGATCCCGGCCCTAACCCTTTTGATAATCAATTCAAATCCCTAAAACTCGAACAAGGATCCGATAGCACCATCATCCAAAAGGACGACGCTATAGCACAGGAAGAAGGAGAGCACGAATCGCTGAGTGAAAACAGCAATAATCACCAAGAAACGAGCCATGGTCAAGATGACAGAATTGACGGTGGCGACGTCACCAGTGTTGTGTGGAGGAGGACGAACTCTGAGGTGGAAGTGGACGGGCCTTCCAGCCCTAGCAGCAGTGGATACGCTGGCGAGAGAGGGAGCAGTGGCGCTAGTGATGATGATGAGATACTCGAGGTTGCAAATGATGGTGGTATCGATGGCGTTTTTGATTCACAAGCTGCTTGGTTGCCTGGTAAACGACATGTCAATGAGGTACTCTTTTGGTTTTTTATTCTTGGCATTAATATCTGATGATAATGTGAATTTGAATTCATGATAGCTGATTTTTAACAGATTGAACTTTGCTTCAGTTCCACGCCTTCAACTTCTAGAATTTCTAAAACTTGATTTGTGAATCTGTTGAAAAAAGAAAAATTAGTTATGGGAATTACCAGTTTTTGATATCGAGTATAAGTTTTATTTTCTATGCATAAGTATGCACTGACATTGTGGTTAACAGAGTCTCATAATTAAGACTACAGGTCTTTGTTTCTTGACCTCTTTGCATGGCCTGTGTGGATGCAAAAAATTTAGTCTCCGTTAGGGATGGATATTTTTTTACTTTTAGGTAGATTTCTCAGGCAATGGTGCTGGCTGATGGGTGAACTTTGCTTTGCTTTTTTTTGTTAGTTTTTACATTTCTAGTTATGGGAAAAAGCATCATAGATACTTTTAAATTTTGGTGATGACATGTAGACCAAAAATCAGTATTGCGGCCTTTCTTTTTACAAGTCAATATTGTAAAAAACAAATTTCCTTCAAAATATATGTTTTTGCTTAGTTTGCTTAAGATAACAGAAGATTTTATTCAGGAAAAAAAGAAAATGTGCAAAGTAGTTTTTGCTTAAGTTGTTTGCCAAACTTGACTGAGTTTGTTCAGCAATGTTCTTTAAAACGCATCCATTTGAAACCATGTAAACTAAATTTGAGGATTCTCTTGTGTTTTAAAATAGTGGGAATATGTTCTAATAGAAGAAGAAATAGAACAGGAACCAAGGGTCACTGAATTTCACTCACCATTGTGATGCAGGACAGCCTAGGGGGCTATTCTGGATCTGAAATTTAGGGCTGTTTTAGAGGCTGTGAATAGTGATCTTTTGATGGTTAATAACTATAGGATTTAATGGACCTAAACGTGTGTATTTTTAGGAATTCAATGGAGGTTGTTTGATGATTGGAACATGGGACTTAAGTTGCCAAAAATTGTAGAAACTATTAGTCATGCAAAGGGTTCATATTTTTTTGTGGAAAATATTTTCCTATATTAAGAACATTTTTTCCTGAAAAATGAGTTATTTTCTATTGTTTGGATGTATTAAGGAAAATATTATTTTCATTAATGGTAGTGAGATGGGAAAAGCTATGATACTCGTGATAGAAATAGTGATGATGGTTATGATGGTAGCATTTGTTGTGGTGGTTGTAGTAATAGTATTGGTGGTGGTTGTACAATAGTGGTTGTCGTAGTAATAGTATTGGTGGTGGTTGTATGATAGTTGTTGTAGTAGTGGTGATGCTGGTGGTGTACATGGAGATGGTGATAGTGGCAATGACAATGACAACGACGATGACTAGTGGTTATGGTTGATGGTGTGGCCTGTGATGGTGGGGTGGGGTGGTGGTGCAAGTGGTTAAGTGATGTGTATTATAGGTTAGTAGTACCAAGAAAATATTTTTCCTTAACGAGGTTAAATTTTTTTCTTCATACTGGAATTATTGACCCGTTGACTTATTTTTTAATTTTTGTTTTGATTTGGAAATTGGAGGAAAAATTTTATTTGTCACAAATATACCATAATAGGGTTTCTAGGAGTCATACTTAGAGGATAGAAAAACACAAGCTTCACACCTAGGGTTCTTAGGAGTCACACCTAAGGGAAGACTGAGTCATAATCAAAAGCAAAGTGGTGTAATTTTATTCATCAACTGTGATTAGGAAATTGATTACATAACCATTATATAAACATGCTAGTACTCCTAATCCAACAAGGTTTTGAAGATATAGAGTATTATCTCGAAATCAGTATATTGATTTGAATCAAAATAGCTTGTATAAAGTTTCTATTTAAAAGAGAATACAAGGAATGACGTTAGTAACCAAATCAAATCATATATCCTAATAATGATAATTCTGACGACAATAAAAGTAGTAATAGAGATTATTTCAACAATGACACCCTCATTCAAAAGCTAGATGCTAAGTGCAAAGAGAACATGAGTTGCTCAACAAAAGAAACTCTTGATTTAGGCGTAGTTGATCTTTTTTATTACAAGTTTGATATCATCATAAAGGTAGAATTGTTCAAGGAATATATGGATGCAACAAATGTTGCTGATGCAAGTTTAAGCCTTGCAATTCATTACTCCAGAAATCAATGGAAGAACTTTGACTTATCATGGAGGAACTAATTCTAATATCTAGAATTATTATGCTACCTATTGCCTATTCTTCCTACATCAATTTGCCTATGTTTTCATCTTCAAATTGAAGTTTCAATATTATTTTAGCCTTATATGAGTCTTCTGAAAAGCCAGTCTTGTGCATTGTGCCAATATGGCAATTATTTATTAAATCAAGGAGAGATTATTTGTAGTATCATGGTACAAAGACAAATGATTTGTAGAGGAAAGAAACAAAAGTACTTATCATAAGAGAAGTAGAAGATAGAAAGTAGATAATAGGAGCCTTAGGGACACATGCATGTATTGTGCATTATTTGAATCTTGTTTATCAGACACCAGTGATTGACATTGGAATCGATCAATGGTTAAGCATATTTCAGAATTTTCAACCATGTATGCTTACTGTTTTACCTACCATTGTACATGATAAAAAGAGGACTTGTGCAATATTACATCCTGTTTGATTAATAAATGAAGTGCAGGATGATGCTTCCATATCATGGAGGAAAAGGAAGAAGCATTTTTTTATGTTGAGTCATTCTGGAAAACCAATATATTCCAGGTTTGTTCCAAATGTTCACATCAGGAAGTACACAATTCTTATTCATAGTGATGCAAACAACAATAGTGTAATCTATCACCTTTTGTTTCAATGTTTGCTTTCCTGATCAAATTCTCTTATTTACCTCTAGATATGGAGATGAACACAAGCTAGCAGGATTTTCAGCTACACTGCAGGCCATAATTTCATTCGTGGAGAATGGGTACATGGATGAACTTGTGAACTCTCATTTTTTGCCATGAACATCCTTTGAACTGCCATTAATCTGAAGTCCATTCTATTGAGGACTTTAATAGATTTATTCATTATTTGCCTTTCAGGGGGGATCGTATCAAATTGGTTAGGGCAGGAAAACACCAGGTTTGTTTATATTTTATCATATGGCCTTAAAAAATTATTCTTATTCTTCATGTTCTAATCAATCCTTTGTTCTTTGCGACCTGGATTATAAAGTAGCACAATTTTTGTTCTCCTGTTATTTTAATTTGGGTAAGCTCATTCAATTTTTTTTTTCAATTATTAAGAAAAATAAAAGAATAGCCCCTTAATTTTAGGAGATGATTCCAAATATCTCCAAGTTAAGATGTTACTCCAAGGTTTTCATAGCAGTTTCTACATTCATGCTGGTGTTTTGTGGAAGTATCTTCTCGAAGCTCATTGGTTAGTGAAAAAATGAAGAGGATCTAAAGCAAACAAACCTATTTTATTACTTTTATCTTCCTTTTGGAGAGGATTTCTAATTAGGAGCATGAGAGAGATCTACTGAATCGACCGACTTGCAAACTCTGAATGTTTCTTTTTGGGTTCAGGTTGTTTTTCTCGTGAAAGGACCAATTTACCTGGTTTGCATCAGCTGCACGGAAGAGCCATATGAATCGTTGAAGGGGCAATTAGAACTTATTTATGGTCAGGTAGCAATTAATTCCACTACTTCACGTTTCCAAGTGTTACCTTTTTTATTATTTCCTGACATTTTCTTAAATAGATCAAAAACTCTCCTGATCTTCATATTTTCTCATTTTTTCCTCTAAATGGATGCAGATGATACTCATTTTAACAAAGTCAGTAAATAGATGTTTTGAGAAAAATCCAAAGTTTGATATGACGCCGTTGCTTGGAGGAACAGATGTTGTCTTCTCATCTCTCATCCATTCATTAAGCTGGTTCGTTCTCTACTCTTTCCACATGCTGGTGTTGGAAAATAAAAAAATATCTCTGCTTCAGATGGCTGGAGTACTTTTTTTCCTTGGCTTGTTGATTTTGTGAGGGCCTATCCCGTAGATGCAAATTTATTAATTAAGACTTCTCTACTTTAATCCCCATAACCTAAAGAAAAAACACATTGTTGTACATTTTAATGAACAACATGACAAAAATGCAAATCATTCTCTTGTACTTTGTAATACAAGAAATGTGATAAAGACAAAATATCAACCTTATAAAACTAGTATATATTATACCTACCCAAAAAAATTTTGTTAATAAGAACTAAGTTTGCTAAGTTTAAATAACCTATACTCAAAAGGTATGATTTGTACTTGTTTTGTTCTTTATACTATATCGACAAATTCTAACATCTATTAATTATTACCATTAAGTAGCTAACAACGAGATTCAGTGGCCAACTGCATGGATTGGTAAGTGCTAGGGATGACAATAGGGGCCTATGGGTTAGGTTTTTAATATATCTATATCCACATCCGGAACCAAGACCATATCAATACCCCACCCATTACCCAGAATGTAAGGAATCGGATATCCATACCTAACTCATCAGATTTCAAACACCCATTACCTCAGCACTATTTATTATCTAATATGAAAATAAAAAGTGTGTGTATATATATATATATATTTGGGGTGTGTGTTGTATGGTAAAACTGCAAATATCTTTTACATATGTTTGCCAATATATTTCAGGTCAGATTTGGATTGGGTTTCAAGTCAGTTTTTAGCAATATTCATACCCTATCCATTACCTAACAAGTATGAATTTTGGGTATCCATGTCTGATATGAAACAACAACTATCCTAAAAGAAAACACCCATTTAAGTCGGTTCAAGTGGATTTCCATCGGGTTCGGTTGCCATCCCTGGTTACTAGCAAAGCCGCATTCTTTGTTGAACTATGATAGAGGTTCTGTTCACCATTAGTTTTCCTTGGTATATGCATGCTTATGGTCATATTTCTTGAGGTTCTCTGATTTCTCTTGTTATTGACCATCAGTGAGCTGAAATTCTTGTGCACCTTTTCTTCCCCTTTACAAGATTGCAATTGTCTGATATTTTCTTATTTTTTCTTTTGATGAATTATTTAACTGATGTTTTCATTTCCTCTTGTTGTTAAATGAGATGCGAAGCGCACGTCTTTATACCTCTATTTTAAATCGGAGGGTGCTGATGGGGTTTATGTTGTTTCTCTTGTCAGGAATCCAGCAACCTTTCTTCATGCATACACTTGTCTTCCCCTTGCTCATGCAACGAGGCAAGCTGCAGGTGCTATATTGCAAGATGTTGTTGATTCTGGTGTCCTCTTTGCAATATTAATGTGCAAACACAAAGTTAATACCTTCTCTTTTCCCCCCATTTTTCTCTTCCCCCCCCCCCCCCCCTTTTTGGGCTTTTAGAAACATCAATCTCTAAAAAACTGCATTTATTTTCCAGTTTGAAATTCCTTTAGATGCTACAGCTGTTTATGACTTGGGGCTTAATTTCAGGTCGTAAGTCTTGTTGGTGCTCAAAAAGCTTCTCTTCATCCTGATGACTTGCTGTTACTTTCCAACTTTATAATGTCTTATGAATCATTTAGGCAAGTAAAATTGACTTTCAGTAGACTTTTGTTGTTTCATAGTCCTCTCATTGTTGAGAAATCCTTTAGTTAATACATGGTCTTGCAAGTTCCAACTTTGCTAGGCCATTCTCATTTTCATTGCCATTACAAATTTGCTCTGTTTCCCGATGGATGATTGAGCTTAATACTGTTTAATTTTTTTTTTAGCTTAATACTGTTTAATTTTTTTTTTAGTAGAACTTAGAAAATGCAAGAGTTGCCGCAAAAAAAAAAGGCATAGTTATCTTCTCCATTAAGTGCCCGTTTGGCACTGTGGTTCAACCTGCTTTTTGGAAAATTTCAATTTTTTTTTTTTTTGCTAAAATTTAGTGCGGTTTGTACTTTTTGGATCGTTTTGATGTGCTGATATCAAAAATGATTTTTAAAAAATAAAAAAACATTATTGGCATGCTTTTCGGCACGAAAAGCTATTTGAAAAGCAACCGCTACCACACTCCCAAACACCCTTTAATGCTTGTTATTGTTGTCTTAACCTAAAGATGGAATTTCTGAATTCTCTTTTGAAACTGTGGCCTGACATTCTTTTGACTTTATGCAGGACATCTGAATCTTTCTCACCAATTTGCCTGCCAAGATATAATCCAATGGCTTTTTTGTATGCTTATGTCAATTATCTTGAAGTGAGTGAAACATGGTTTAGCTGCATTTCTGTTTGAGCAAATTCATCATACTCTTGTTTTTCTGGACATTGATTGTAGAAGACAATCGATGATTGCAATTGTTTGATCCACATTAATAGTGTTTTTATAGTCCTAATTGTATAGCAATTGATGGGAGTTGACATGAACTTAATTTTGTGGCAGGTTGACACATACTTGATGCTGCTTACCACTAGTTCAGGTGCCTTTTATCATCTTAAGGATTGCAGGTAAGATGATTGCCAATTTACTCAATGACTTGTCTATTTTTGTATTGAGAGAAGTGGAGGGGACCTTATTGTGGTATCTGAGTCATGAGAATTGTTGAGAACAGTAAAAAATGATAGATTGTTCGTCTCCCAAAGAGGAAATATATGGAGATGCGAGTTTGCTAACTTTTTGTTTCACATGATCAAAATCTATGTGATATAGAATAATAGCCTAAAATGTAACTTTCTTTTGGACATGAAAAGTCAACTGATGCATCTTTCAATAAATTCCCAACGCATCAACTTAAGTGATAACCAGAGCAGCTTCTTATTGTCTCCTAATGACTGAAACTTTATAATGTACATTTTCATCATAAATTACACGTTTGGATTTACTTATACTAAAATAAATAAAAATAATTTTGGCTAAGATTTTTTAGTTAATACTAGCTGAAAAGCACATTGCTCATGCTTATTGCAAGTAGAGCCTTAAAATAAGGAAACAAATAATCCCACTAGTGTCAAGTCATTACTATTGTCATCACTTGTTTTAATTTTCTTATCATAGAAATTATGTTGAGATCAATAAAATTTCGCTTCTTATTCATAACTTCATATTTCCAACAATGTTAGGAAATTATTTTATGGGGCATGGAAGGGGTTGAGAATTCGAAATTACCTTGCATTTTCTATCTGAGTTTCAGTATGCAATCGATTTTTCTTCCCCATATGCTTTTTAATGAAATGAGTGAATGGTTCTTTTTATTTCTCTTCCATTCTATTTTGGACTCTAAAATTTGACAAATTTTATAGGATTCGTATTGAAATGGTTCTTCTGAAGTCGAATGTTCTTAGCGAAGTTCAGAGATCCATGCTGGATGGTGGGATACATGTTGAGGATTTGCCTAGCGATCCATTTCCTCGTTCTGGATCTGTTTCTCCTCGTTTAGGGCAGCATCAACAGCCAACCGATTCTCCTGGGAGATTCAGGGAACCATCTGTTGGGATTGGTGGTCCTGCTGGACTTTGGCATTTCATATATCGCAGCATCTATCTGGATCAATACATATCTTCTGAGTTTTCAGCACCAATTAATAGTCCAGGACAGCAGAAAAGGTAAAGCTGTGGAACCTTGGGGCCTTTTAGAGGTGAGCACTATTCGAAAATTCCGAGTTACTCGAATTAGTTTAAAACTAAAATCCTGTTTTGCAGATTGTACAGAGGTTACCAGAAACTGTATGCTTCGATGCACAATAATGGAAATGAGCCCCACAAAACTCAGTTTAGAAGAGATGAAAACTATGGTAAATTATTTTTTTAAAATTTCGATCATGTCAAATAATCACAAAGTACAAAATTTCAATTTGTGTATTTAAATGCTCCATAGTTTATGAAGCCATCGAAGATCCACTAGTAAGCATTTCTCTGTACTAAGCTCAGATGAAGAATATGTTTCCTCATCTTGTTAGACTTGCTTTTGTATATGCATTTTGCATAGATATTCTTTCAAGTTGGCAGCGGCTGTGGATTTATGGGCCAAGACATTTATTATAGCGCACATAACTTAGAATTGGAAAAATAATGCTACGTATCTTGCAAATTTAAGTTTTGTTTTTGTTCTGTTTGTTATTTTGTTAAGCAAACCTCATTTTTCACTATCTGGAATTCTACACCATAATCATGCTCCTTGATGTTTGTTTCAATTTTTACTTGTTTAAAATACTTTCATGGTGAAATTGTGTCTACTTTGTGTGACAGTTCTTCTCTGTTGGGTCACCCCAGATTTTGAACTTTATGCGGCATTCGATCCACTTGCAGACAAGGTTTGACATTTGCTGAAGTTCTTGGCTTTTGTGTTAAAAAAATGAAGTGAATAAACCATCATGTTCATCGAGGCAAGAAACCTTAGGTCCATGCAGCCACATAGCTAAGGCTAGCTTTATAAGCTGCTATCAAACAAGATTTTTCTTGGGCATATCAGATAACCTTCTGGGATCATTAATTGTGAAAGGCTAAAGGCCGAGCTTATTATTATTTTGACGTCTTCTTTTGATGTCCTCGTAGTGTGGAGGGTGACCTATTCTCCAACTCCAAATAAATTGCGTATTCTCCTTTTTTTTTCACTAATATATGTTCTTGTTCCATCTAAAATATTCAATATACTCTATCTCAATTATGTTGCCTTCTCATTTGATGAGACTAAATCTTTCTGCTGGCTGCGCTTCTTAAAATAACTCTACAAACTGATTGCATGATCCTTCTTGGTATCTTTTTGGCAAATAGTTTAGAGGCTGAACTTCTTTTATTGTATTCAATTTGCAGGGTTTGGCAATAAAGACTTGCAACAGGGTCTGTCAATGGGTGAAAGATGTTGAAAATGAGATTTTTTTGCTGGGAGCAAGCCCCTTTTCATGGTGATATCGCAACAAAGCATGTATACCAGGGTTTGTTTATTCAATAAAATCCACATCTAGTTTTTTCAATCTCACGCTAATTTAAGCGTGCCAATAGTTTACCAACAATTTTTATTTTTATTTTTTTAAAAAAAAAACCTGTAATAGGTTTGCTTGCATCCAATCGTAGAGTAGTCATTGCAATATTTATTAGATTTTGTTCACGGCAACTGGTGCAATATTAATTTTGATTTATTATCAAACTGGGTGCAAGTTGGGAAGCCATAACTTCCTCTCTTCTTCTTACAGCGTAGGCTTCCAAGCATTGTTTTCGTTGTTCTTGTTCTACCAAGGAGATTAATTGTGAACGTTTGGACATGATTAAGAATCTGCCACATGGTGGTACCGCAGCACAAAGTAATTTGGAATGTCTGTTATTGTTTTCCTTGACCTGCTTGTCACAGACGAGTGACTCCACCGTTTGCGTCATACGTTATATTTGCTTTGCCCTGCTTTCTGATGATTGCTAGGTTTGCAGAACATGCGCGGATTGCCGCATAAAACTGCTATGCTTGATCAAAAATGGTACTTCTCCTCCTGTCATTTGATTAGCAAGCAACGTTTGAAATTGAATCGATAGGGTTTCAATCTGTGCACTAATCTGATCAGTCCTCTTGTTCTGTTCACCAAATTGTTCCTGCCATTTAGTTTGTTGATCGGCCAGCCAAGGATTCCTGAAATTCTTGTTGAAGGATTTGCACTCGCTCCTCCAGTTTCTTGCAGTGCTCTTCAATGTTTTTCAGCTTATGATTTTCCACCTTAATGTTAGATCTTAAGGCTCTGATATCAATTGTTAAGATTACTTAATAAATCAAGAAAAAGATGAGGTTAAGAAGCAGAATGTTATTAGCAGAGAAGAGAGAAATGAGATCGAAATTGGATTGCAATCTATTCATATCCAATGTGATCCATACATTGTGCTTTTATGATCAATATTAACTACTAATAAATTAATCCAACTAACTCTAACTAACTAACAGAATTTTACAACCAATAGCAGGTTGCGTGTCCTTGACATTTGCCTTCCCACAACTGCCTTCTTCTTGTTGCTGTTTCCCACCATTATTCTGTCATCCTGAATCGTAACAATACCCCTTCCTTAAAAAAATTCTTGACCCAAGAATCTACATATCTAAACAACTAAGGGTCAATACTAAACTCTAGAAATTGCAATTGAATTTATGTCAATTTTTTCCATGTTGCGTCTTCAAGAAATGAGTTGGACCATTGAATTAAACCAACCACTACAGCTCTATTGTTTTTTTTAATAAGCTTCCTCTCTAGTGTGGCTACTGGGTAAACCTTGACCAAACCTATGGCCAGGAGCAACAGAGAATGGTGCATAATGTTGTCCTTCCAAGAATGGATCTAACAACATTTTGGGGAGATAACCCTAGGGATTGGTTGAGGAGGTGCAAGAAGTTTTTTTAAGCTCAACACAACTCCTTTTCAGCGATGGGTAGAACTAGCATCTTTTTATCTGGAGGGAAAGACAGAGATCTGGTTTGAAGGCTACACGTGTGGAGTGGAAGAAAAAACAAGTTCATGCCCAGGCCAGCATTTATGGTGCAAATGAGGACACTGATAGGTAATCGTCAAACCAATTATGTGAATGATAACCAGCAAAAACAAAAAGTTCCAGAGACCATGCATGAATAGAGGCGAAGACTGGGGCAGTGTTTCAAGTGTGGTGACAAGTTCATGCCGGGGCACAAATGCAATGTTAAGGAATTACACATGATCGAAGGTAATGAGGAAGAAGATAGAGTCAAGGTTTACCTAGTAGCCATACTAAAGAGAAAGCTTATTAAAAAAGATAATAGAGCTGTAGTGGGTGGTTTAATTCAATGGTCCAACTCATTTCCTGAAGACGCAACATGGAAAGAATTGACATAAATTCAATTGCAATTTTTAAAGTTCAGTATTGACCCTTAATTGTTTAGATCTACAGATTCTTGGGTTATGAATCTTTTTGAGGAAAGGGTATTGTTACGATTCAGGATGGCTGAATAATGGTGGGAAACAACAAGAAGAAGAAGGATGTTGTGGGAAGGCAAACGTCAGGGACACGCAACCTGCTATTGGTTGTAGAATTCTGTTAGTTAGTTAGAGTTAGTTGAATTAATTTGTTAGTAGTTAATATTGATCGCTATAAAAGTGCAGTGTATAGATCACATTGGATATGAATAGATTGCAGTCCAATTTCGATCTCATTTCTCTCTTCTCTGCTAATAACATTCTGCTTCTTAGCCTTATCTTTTTCTTGATTTGTTAAGTGATCTTAACATAGTCAATCGTCTTGCGTGCTATTGGCATGGGCAGTTTATTTTTTTTCATAAATACTGCTAATTTATGATAAATTAGAGCAACAAAAATTTCCGACATTTTCATTAGTTTTATTTATCAGTAATTAGAGCAATACACCTTTTCAGTATAGTTTAAACTTTAAACTAGATAGATGATAGATGTTATGTTATATATCGCATGTCGTGTCAGATTTTGTGTATTGTTAACTACATTTTATTTATAGTTAATTGCTGCTTAATTTAATTACAGTAAAAGTGATTTGAAAAAAATAATAATATCATAGCTTTGAATGTCATTAATCCTTATTCAGTAATTAGTATATTCTTATAAATTATCCATTCAAGATCTCTTTTGTATTTAGTTACTTCGTAATTGATATCAAAATACTAAGGAAATTTAATAAAATAGGATTACCCTTACTAATTTGTTTACTTATATACCGTAGTTACTCAAGAGTAAGAGGATGTTTATTTTTTAGGTAATTTTTGTGATTATAATTTTTTAAAAAATAAATTTTAAATTTTTTTTATTAAGTCTGATTAATTAGATTTAGATTCTTGTTTGATAAAAATTATAATTAAAATTTATATATAACAAAATATATATTATCCAGATCAGTAAAGTCCAAGACATTCCATTTTCAATTGTTCTAACTTATCTAGATTATCAGATCAGTAACATTGGTTACAAAAACTAAGAAAATAAATGTTGCACGTGTGCATAAATTAATAAATCTTAGTAATATTTAACTAAAAAACACGCATCGCTATTCAAAGAACTTCAACCGTTTTTTTTTTAACAAAATTCCATCACATAAAATTGATCATTTTGTCTCCAGATACTCTAACGGGAACAAATTTTGTCAATGATTGTTTTAGTAAAGTGTTCTTCTCAAATTGTTGAGTTTGGATGTTTATCTATTCAATTTTAATAAAATTGGATACCATCATAAAAATAAAAATAAAACAAAAGAATTCAATGATATTTGAAGCGATCATATGTTTTTTTTTTACCCGGATATTTTCATACCCTTTTAAAGAATGAGATTAATTTCGTATGAGGTTCATGGCTATTCATTCCAATAAATATATTTTATGAGGATTAAATTTGTATTTTTACCCTTATATAAATATAAATATATCTTAATTATTAGACCAATACTTTATTAGTATCAGTACGATGATTAACAAAAATGAATGCCGACTATTGAAATAAATACTTGTGTGCGTATTATAATTTCAAATAATTTTTTTTATTCTAGATTTTATGGTGTTAATTTTTTCTTTATTTATTTCTAGAACACACTTCGAATTTCAAAATAATGTAGTTGTCTTTGTCTAAATTATATACACACACAAATGATATTGATTGAAATAATTATATGGTTTTTATTTTGTTCAAAGGCAATATCCGATTTTGAAGCAGATCTCTCAAATATCACCAACGCCTACTTGAGGCACATCGATTTACATAGGAGTCAACAAGTGTTTTATTTTCATTGATTTAAAATTTTTTTCCTTAATTGTTATCGTATATTTTTTTCAACTGAAAGATCCTTAAATAGGACAGCCTTTTGAATTTGTGTTTACACAAATGTTGTGGGTTTTCAGTGTCTTGGATTTCAGTTAATTAAAGTTATCAGATTTTTTAGAAAAAGTCTACAAGGCAGTCTAACTTTTGTTAATTTTTATCTTTTTGAATTTAATTAAAATACTACAATATTTGGGTCAAATAATAAAGCAATAAAGTTTGGGTAACAATTGAAGTACACAGTACTAAAGATTTAGGGTGTGTATAAAATTATGATTATGATAGTGGTTTAAAATATTTTTTTATTTAGAAATATATTAATATATATTTTTTTATTTTTAAAAGTTATTTTTAACATCAACATATTAAAATGATATGAAAATATATATAAAAAATTATTTTAAATAAAAAAATAAATTTAAAATTTAAAGGAATGTAATTTACATCGCGTTCCCAACCACATTCTTAATTGAAGTAATGCTTATAATGAGTTTTGAAAAGAATATAAATCTAACCTCTCTCCAATACATGAAAATAGAAAAGTCTAATATAAAATGCTTGTAATTTAATTTAATTTTATATGAAAAAATATATAAATTTTTTTTATTTGAATAAGTTTAAGCATTTTAATTTAAGGTCTACTCAGTAATTTATATAGAATAATTAATCTATCTATCAAAGGTTCCTATTTAATATATATTTTTCTTTGATTCTTTGGATATATTCCAATTTTAAAGATGTTATTTAAAACCTATTTGGTATTCTTCCCTATTAAAATCTTGGATAATTTTAGGATCAAAGAAATATGGACGCATAAACGTATTAGTACTTGAAGGTCTTGATATAGAAAATGACGTAAATAATCTAGACATTATTAAAAAGGATAATTAAAGAAAAAAAAACAGAAACTAAAACAACCAAGAGAGAAAAATCCAGAAATAAATTGACAACAAATATTTGAAAAGAGTAAATAGTGATGGATTTTATCAAGGCACATCTAACAATGGGAACACCGCCCGGGACCACCAAATGCCTAACCTCGGCTAACATGGTTGACCACCGGCTTACCAACACTGCGAAATATACTTCGACAAATGCTGCAGTGGTTGCAAGTTGAGCTCTTTTTCCTTCCTAATTTGCTAAATAAACTTTTTGACTTTTGGCTTAATACAAACATAGTTCCACCATTGGAATAGAAGATCCCGTCCTCAAATGATCAAATTTAAAATTAGATGCTTTTTTTTTTCTTAGTAAGAAGTGACCCTACTTTGTAAAAGCCTAAACTAAGTTATCATTCAGTGTTCAAAAGCTACGTGCGATAGCTTTTATTATGGAAGCTGGCGGTGATGTATTTAAAAGTGTGGTAAAAATTATTTTTTAAAATATATCAAAATAATATTATTTTTATTTTTAAAAAATTATTTTTGATATCAGTATATTAAAATGATCTGAAAACATAAAAAAATATTAATTTAAAATGAAGAATACTTGAAATACCATTTTAGATAATATTGAAATACTTAACTTAAGTATTTACCACCTCGATCTGATCAAAGTATTTTGATACTTTTTTCAAAAAAATTTCAACTTCATTTTTTAATTTTCTAAACCTTTCAAATAATTCAAACTTGTGTTTCATTAAATACACATAATCATATCTAAAATGGTTGTTAGTAAATGTATTGGAATAAGTATATCCATATATGACATGTATTGTCATTAGTCTATATATATCTATATGTATTAGACTTAATAATTTTTTAGATCTTTCACTATTTCCAGTAAAATGGTGTTTTGTTCATCTTACCTACTAAACAAGTTTCATAAATTTCATACAATTCATAATTAAAATGATCAAAATATTTTTATTTGTGTAACTTAGTGATTCTTATTTCATTGATATGATCTAGTTTACAATGTCATAAATAATATGGATATTGATTATCTATCATGTTCATTTTGTTATTTATATTAAGTCTGAGCATTTCAAGATCAAGTATATACAAACCATTTGTATAAATATCAGATCTATAATAAATATTATTTTTATAAAAAGATCAATATTTACTCTTAATAATAAATCTATATCCATTCAAAATAGATATGATATTTCTAGAAAGTGTAGAATAAAATAACAATTATAAGTTCTAATATCAACACGCTTAGCAGAGTAAATGCAATAAGCCTTGCTATATTGCCAACTCGTAAATCCACTTTATCTTTATTCAATTATAAACACATATGAAGCATGAGCCTTTTAGCCTTCATGGTTGCAAAATAATATTTATAATTCCTTCTATTGTGGCTTTCCTTGCCACAATGATATCAGGTACCCTTGTCATTCTTAATGCCTTATGTAGGCTTCTAAGCTTAAACCGTAAGACCAAATCAATACTTAACTTATGGTCCATGATAAAAGCTCAATTGGTCCAATTTCTTTAAAATAATCAATCATCCTCAACACATAGGTATTCACCGAAGAACCCTCTATCCTCTTATTGCAAAATAATTCCTTGGAGCTCTCATACCTCTCATTACATTTAGTTGCACCAAACAACTCTTTGAGATACATAATTATTATATGAGCATCCACATTCTCATGATGTATTTGAAGTTCAAGTGACACGTTAGCTAACATCACACATGTAGCCTACTCATTATCATCAATATTCAATCCTAACTTCATTATCTCATCAAGTACATGATGAATCGAATTTTCAAGAACATATAACCTTCTTTCTTGTTTGAGAACAATTCTCACGTTGCAATATCAATCCAAGAAGTTTGGTCCTGTTAGTTTTATAGCATCAATTATGCTACATATGAATATCTTTATTTTTCTTATGGTAATCTATCTACTTATTCATGTAAAGATAACGAGTATTAATTTCAAGTATATATATTCATAACCAAATTTAGATAAGATCTTTAATTTTTCAAATCAAACTAATGTTGAATAATAAAATTAAAGTAAAAAAAAATAAAAAAATCTGAGGCAACTCGGGTTAATCTATTAAACTCATGACCTTAGTCATAAGACTTGGATAACCTAATAGAAAGCAATCCAAAAAAATAACTGGAGACAATTCGCGTTAACCTGCTAACTTATAACTTGATTCATAAGATTAGGATAACATCATAAAAAGCAAATCATGAAGCTCAATTCTTATTCAACCCATTGTTGAAGAATAAAATTAGAAAAAAAAATCAATCTAAAAAAATAATACAATAAGGCGTTTTAGGTTAACTCACCAAAATAATTAGAGTTATTATGCAATTCAATCTAATTTCACACAATATGTATACAAAAAGTAATGCACCATGAATCTTATAAGAACCCTTCAAAAATGCACGAGGAGATTTGGTTATTGGAATTTCGTTGGTTGTGGTGATTTAGCTATTGGAACTTTTTAGCTATTTTGTTAGTTGTTACGGTTCTAAAATGTGACATTTACTTGATCTTGCGGTTTCCAATTACGATTTTTTTTATATGTCATGGTTTTCAACGATGACTTTTTTATATATCATGGTTTTCAATTGTGATTTTTTTATATGTTGTGGTTTTGACACTCAAAATTTATTTGATATTGCATTTCTCAATCATGACTTTTTTATATATCGTGTTTTGAAAAGCTACAATCCCAAACCGTTTTATTTTACCAATTTTTTTTGCAATTATGCTATTTTATTAAAATTCTTAATTTTCTATGCTAATAGCCTAAAATCTTCACTTTTATTTTGTTTCTTTTATTGCAACTCTCGAATGATACATGCAACTTCATATATTATATTATTTTCTTGATTAAGTTTTCAATAATATTATTTTTTAAAATATTATATTTTTAACGTGATAATTTAATAAAAAACCATTTTTATTTTGTTTGTTTTGATTTAGTACTTGACATTAAATTAGTTTACATGACATGACATATCCATTTAACACTATAGTATATTTTTTTTAACATATTTTTAAATTATTTTTCTTGTTAATATTCTCAATGGTCCCAGTTAGCTTTACCATGTTAATATAAAAAAATTATTATATTATTTAATATATTTTTAATTAAAAAACAATATATTTAAAAGGGATAGATATGAGATTGGCACATCAATCTAAACATTTCAATTTAAAAAATATAAATACATTAAAATTATATTATATCATAAAAAATATTTGAAAATATTATAGAAATTATTTTTATAATTTTTTTATTAAAAAATATTAAAACAATAAAAATATTATTTTTTTAAAAATAAAAATTTCAAAAATCACGGTTGACACCGTCAAATGGTGCAAAAAAAAAGCCACAACAATATTTATGCTCTATTTAAAAGTGTTATAGCGGTTGTAATTTTTTAAAATAATATTTTTTTTATTTTAAAAAAATTATTTTTAATATTAATTTATAAAATAATTTTAAAATATAAAAATATTTTAAAAATATAATTTGAAGCGCATTCATAAATAATGACAAGCACGCAACAGAGGCCAAGTTAAATTGTGGGGATGTGTGCAAAATGAAACTGCTGTTTCTCTCGCTTTCCTTTCCATTTCCTTTCCTTGCCTTTCTCCTTTACCGTTTCAAGCTCTGACTTAGATCACTCACTGTCAGACACGCACACACTAATAAAATCCCTTCAAGTCTCTAGCAAGTAGCAAGGTTTCGTTCTGGTTAGGGTTGCTTTGTTTTTCTTCATTTCTGTAATTTTCATAGCAGCAGCTGCTCTCTAATGTCAAACCCACTGGGACTGGGAGAGCTCTCCTTCTTGAGGGAGCCCTTTGTTCTTGTTTTCTTTCTTATTGTCAAAAACTTCTTTGATGTGATCACTGTGACACTGATTTGAGATCAAATAATCTGAAGTTTGGATTTTTGCTCTCTTTCAAAGCTGCTGGTTTTTTTTTTTTTTTTTTTAAAGCAGTAGTTGGGGTCTTTTCTTGAAACTAAAAACAAACGCAGAGTTTTCTCACAAAATTACACACTCAGATTATGTTTCTGTTCATAGTATTACATATGTATTGTTCTTAACCTCTGCAAAAGAAGAAGAAGAAGAAGAAGAAGAAGAATTCCATCTTTCTTTTTGTTTAAGTTTCAAGATTCTTCTTTGTTAAGCTTAAATCATACTGTTCTTTTCCTTTCTCCTTTCTTATGTCTTGTAAAGAGGAAGAGAACCAAAGAATCTTAACCCCCATAAAGAAAGCAGACACCTCCTGATTCCTTTATTTCTCTGTGTTTGATTATTTATTTTGTGGTGGAAATGGCCATGGAAGTGGCCCCTCTGCACCGAGAGAGCAGCAGTAGTGGGAGCATAAACAAGCACCTTACTGATGATGGGAAGTATGTTCGGTACACAGCAGAGCAAGTGGAGGCTCTTGAAAGAGTTTACGCGGAGTGCCCTAAGCCCAGCTCTTTGCGTAGGCAACAATTGATTAGAGAGTGCCCCATTTTAGCTAATATTGAGCCGAAGCAGATCAAAGTCTGGTTTCAAAATCGCAGGTTAAGATAAAAAGAAACTAAAATTACTTAAATAATTTACTTTGACTTTTATTTTGATTCAATTTTTGGGGGATCAGGTCTTAAGAGGGACTGGATTAGCAGCATTTAATAAAGAAGTTTTACACTTTGACATTAAATGCATTGATGCCAAATAATTAAGTTTCATTAAGTATCAGACTGGTAAATTAAAGAGTACTACCAGGGTAGTTTTTTTTTTTTTTTTTAAAAAAATTTAGGTGGGAGAAACACTACATCTTTTCTGCAATTTGAATTTTGTTTGTTTGCAAGCTTCTTCCCTTTTGCTATTAGTGTAAACCTTCCTCAATTGGGTCATGATTTCACACTGGATTTATGTGCTTCAATTCATAGGATGCATTAGTTTGTATGGGTTACTCCAATTTGGGTTTTTGATAAGTTGAAGTTGGGATGTGTATAAAGAGATCACAGTGTTAATTTCTTCTGGGGATGAAGGGGTTTCCTGGGACACTGAGAGAAGTTGGGTGCTGTTTGGATGTGCAGGTGTAGAGAGAAGCAGAGAAAAGAGTCCTCAAGACTCCAGACTGTGAACAGGAAATTGACAGCAATGAATAAACTGTTGATGGAGGAGAATGATCGCCTTCAAAAACAGGTGTCACAGTTGGTGTGCGAAAATGGTTTCATGCGGCAACAACTGCAAACTGTAAGTCTCTGATCGTGGTCTTTTATTTATAAATTGTTGTTTCCATTCATTCGTTACGATGATCCATATTGCAAATTGGGTAGTGCTGGGGATGATCTTGGAATATACGTTTGGCATGATGACCCAAAGTATAACTAACACTTCTGGGTGATTCCAACTTCGATGGTTTTGCTATGTGTCACAGATTTTGCGGTGTAGAAGGTGCATTTTATCTGTGTTAATGATGTTGTTCTAATCTATGTATGATTTTTGTTGCAGCCTGAGGCCCTAGCATTAACTCTAGTCTAAACAAAGCCAACTTCCAGGGGAAGGAAAAATTATAGTAACTACATATCATTATTAGCATTATGTACTTTTCTTCATACCAGATTGTAATTTTAAACTTATCATGTGCCTCTATTTTCTTGTCACATTTTCTTCCCATGTTTGGTCATGCTCTGCTTGGTTCTTAATTAGTTGTAGCACCAATAGTATGTTTTTGCTGTTTTGTAAATATAGCTCTAACTGAGCTCCATGAATTAAGCATTAGATGTAGACATGATTTATTGAAGTTGATATTGGTACAGGCACCAACAGCAACTGATGCAAGCTGTGACTCTGTGGTCGCCACTCCACAACATTCACTAAGAGATGCCAATAACCCTGCTGGGTAATCACAGCTACCTGGATCTCTTTTCCATTTTGTTTTTGTGGTTAGCAGAATGCTTGTTTGTCAGTGTGCCTTCCAACTAATATCTTTTTTTTTTTTTAAGACTCCTCTCAATAGCAGAGGAGACCTTGTCAGAGTTCCTTGCAAAGGCCACAGGAACTGCTGTCGAGTGGGTCCAGATGCCTGGAATGAAGGTTTTTATTTTATTTTATTTTTTATATATGTGCGCGCGCGCGCATCTGTTCCACTGGTCTAGTTGATAGATTTTCTTTATACACCTTTTCTATCTGAATGAATCATTTAAATTTGTTGGCAGCCTGGTCCGGATTCGATTGGGATTTTTTCCATTTCACAAAGGTGTGGTGGAGTGGCAGC
The DNA here is from genome assembly GCA_018804465.1 of Populus tomentosa. NCBI lineage: Eukaryota > Viridiplantae > Streptophyta > Magnoliopsida > Malpighiales > Salicaceae > Populus > Populus tomentosa. Next base: position 18,707,663 of record CM031975.1, read on the forward strand.
AAGAGCCTGCGGTCTTGTAAGTTTAGAGCCTAAAAAGGTATTAACACTCATATCTGTAAATAATATAAGTTGTTTCTTGACATTGATTACTGGCTGGTTGTTTTAATGTGGTATATATATGCTATATGAATTTTTTTTTTCAAAATATATGACAGATTGCAGAGATCCTTAAAGATCGTCCATCTTGGTTCCGTGATTGTCGGAACCTTGAAGTTTTCACTATATTTCCTGCTGGAAATGGTGGAACAATTGAACTAGTGTACAGTCAGGTAATCAAGAATGGATAAAGGCTTGATTTCCTCTGCTATTCTTTATGGATTTTTACCAGAGCAGCTAAAAGTTGAAATTGGTTTAGATATATGCTCCAACTACTCTTGCTCCAGCACGGGATATGTGGACTCTGAGATACACTACAAGTTTAGAGAATGGCAGCCTTGTGGTACACATGTCTTCTATAGTTCAGCTCATTCGTATAGATTAATTCTTGATTGACAATTCAGCTTTAGTGTCAAGATCAACGCTGTATTCAGCTTTAGATGTCTCATTTGTACATCTTATATTAAGGTCTGTGAGAGATCACTTTCTGGTTATGGTGCTGGCCCCGATGCAGCTGCCGCTGCCCAGTTTGTGAGGGCTGAAATGCTTCCTAGTGGCTATTTGATAAGGCCATGTGAAGGAGGGTCAATTATCCACATCGTGGATCACCTGAATCTTCAGGTACAGTTTTAGACAGTTGGCATTATATGTCTCTTCATAAGTCAGAGGTAATTCTTTCATATTTTTTCCAGGCATGGAGTGTGCCTGAGGTGCTTCGACCACTTTATGAATCATCAAAAGCAGTGGCACAGAAAATGACCATTGCGGTGAGTGGGTTCTTACTGCAACCATCTTTCTTAAAGCAGTGTTTGAAGGACTCAACTATCTCTGCTTTTTATTTATTTACTATTATAATAGGACTTACCCTCAATAAGAATTCTTATCTGATCAATTTTTTGCATGGGATGCAGGATGCAATAATTTGAGTTTGTTTTAAATTGTTACTTGATTTGGTTGAGATGCCTTATATGCCTGTGAAATTGGAGGCTATTGCTCTACTAGTCGAAAATTAGGAACCTTTTCCTTTCTTTTTCAAATGTGGGCATAGTTCCTCTCTTGTTAAACGTTATTATATTGATATGTGGAGTGTTTATTTATTGGTCCGCTGTGTATGGAGTTACGGCTTTCATGGATAAGACAAGTTTCAACTCTACAGTACTGATTATCTGGTTGCTTTCAAGGCACTGCGTTATGTCAGGCAAGTAGCTCATGAAACCAGTGGTGAGGTGGTGTATGGTTTGGGAAGGCAACCAGCTGTTCTGAGAACCTTTAACCAAAGATTAAGCAGGTACTATGACAGTGTCTGTTAATTTAAGTGGTTTTCTTGCAAAGACATTCATGTGGACCAAATCAATGTGTATTTGAGCATTCAAGGTGTGCATATGGATGATTTAATTGTATATTTGTGTTCCATGTCAACTTCATGTAGAGGTTTCAATGATGCCATCAATGGGTTTAATGATGATGGCTGGTCACTGATGAATGCGGATGGAGCTGAGGATGTAATAATTGCAGTTAACTCAACCAAGAATTTGATTGGTGCTAATAATTCTGCTCATTCTCTTTCGTTCTTGGGAGGGATTCTTTGTGCGAAAGCTTCCATGCTACTGCAAGTAAGTTTTGAAACTATGATCACAAATTTTCTATTGCCTATTGAAACAATAAAGAAATATTTGAGGGTAATTGTTAACTACATTCTTCTGCATTTCCAGCAAACCCTGAATAAGCAAGCTTGTTTACATTTCCATTTTGAGTGCTAATTGCAACTGTTTAATAAAGTACATTTTCTGATCAATTTAATATTTTGCCATGACTTTGACGTTGCTTATAGTTTTCATCTTATTTACTTTCAACTTTCTATTTGTTCTTACTTCTGAAATCTGGATTTACAACAGAATTATTTTCAGGATATTCACCTGATGCTCTGTGGCTTTTTAACCTTCTTGCTATGTATGGACAATCTTTAAGTTCAAAATTTCCTTGTCAAAAGATGCCAAATTTTGGTTTACTGGTTTTTGACAAAGAGGAAATCTTAGTTTGCCGTATGGAGTTAAAAATTTGGAGGGAAATTGTTAAAAGAGAGAACATTTAAGGGTGAAGTGTCAAGTGTTTGGTAGGAATTGAAAAAATTAGGACTAATAGTGGGTCTCAATTTAAATCAAATCAATATTAAAATGAAGTTTTATCTTAAAAAAATCAAATAATATTATTTGTAGTTTGAAAGTGGACGTGGAATAAAAAAAGAATAAATATTAAATTCAAAAAAGAGAGGAAAAATCACGAAAACCAAAAAATTTTCCTTCAAAATTTCCCTACCTCTCCCCAAACCTTGAAATTTTCCTCCCCCCAAATTAATACCAAACAAAAGTAAAGGGGGTGAAAAGTTTGTGTGATTAAAAGTAAGAATTAGTGCAGCATCTCTTTGGATAAAACTGATTTCTTCTTTGCTTTTATCTGCTAGAATGTGCATCCTGCTGTGATGGTCTGTTTTCTAAGGGAGCACCACGCTGAGTGGGCTGATTTCAGTGTTGATGCCTATTCTGCTGCATTGTGGAAGGCTGGTTCATATGCATATCCAGGAATGAGGCCCATGAGGTTTACTGGGAGCCAAATAACCATGCCACTGGGCCACACAATTGAACAAGAAGAGGTATGTTATCTGATGCAATCATTTCATTATCATGCTAGATTGCTGGTATATTGAATAAATAGGAATGTGCGATTGCTTAAAAAATGGGATGTGTTATCCTAATCATATTGCATTTTGATTCCCTGTGGGTTTTTCCTTTCAATTTTATTTTTTTTCATATTGAAAAAGTAATAATAATGAGAGGTGTTAAGCTTTTTATCATCCTAGCATCAAGCTATTTTTCTGCAGGACCTCCCCTACAGTATCTTCACTGCAGTAGAGTTTAGTCACCTCCTTAACATATTCAGTGTTCAAATTGTCGTGATGGGTACTGAGCATTTGCTTTTTGTGTCTATGGTTGCTTCCTCTTTCATAACCTCCCACCCTAGTCCTCTGTGGGATTTCAAAAACATTGTCATGGTTTGATAGGCGAGTCTTCTGTTCATACCAAAATGTTGTGCCTGCTAAATATAGATCTTATCCTGCAATGAGTGCAATTATTTGTGCTGCACAACAAACATTTTCAAGTACTTTTGCTCCTAACTGAAACTTTTGCTCCAGTTGCTTGAAGTTATTCGACTTGAAGGCCATTCTTTTGCTCAAGAAGATGCTTTTGTTTCACAGGACATCCATCTCCTACAGGTGCTGCTTTTAGCATCTTTATTTATTTACCTTTTTCAACCTGCTATAGCATGTAGTAGTTTGAATTTTTTGTTTAAATGAGCGTCAAGGAGTTTTGGGGTTGCTATAGTTGCAATCTGCGCCCCATTTTTGACATGGCTAACCTTGACTTGTTCAACTTGGGCAAGGTAGCATAGTTGATGGGCCTACTTGGTTCATAGTTTTCCTGTGTAATTTATACCATTTTCCAGGGTCCAAACAGTTTCCCATTTCCTCCCTATTTACTATATCTTACAGAATTCAGAGAATTTCTTTTGCACTAAGGTTCGTTTATGCTGTACTTAGCTGCCTAAGAGGGGCCTGATTATGCTCTTTAACCAGACATGTATATACTAAAAAGAACTGGCTGCATGTGCTTTAATGGGTTTCCCTTGTTTTGGGCAGATATGTAGTGGAATTGATGAGAATGCTGTTGGAGCCTGTTCTGAACTAGTTTTTGCTCCGATTGATGAAATGTTCCCAGATGATGCTCCACTGCTACCTTCTGGTTTCCGCATCATTCCTCTGGAATCAAAAGCAGTTAAGTATGAGTGGATTTCGCCGTAATTTTTCCTTTCCACTGGCTCAACTGGACAAGATACTCATTCGCAAAATATGTTGCTTCATAAGTAAACATATTTGTCTCAGTTGTGTTTTACCTTGTGTTTACTCGAGGCCTTGCTGAAAGTCGCATGACATTTTTTTTTTTAATATGCCAATGTTGCTATACAGAAGGATACACAGGAGGTATTGACTACAAATTGTACTCTGGATCTAACATCAAGTCTTGAAGCGGGGCTGGCGATAAACCACGCTGCAGTGGATGGCTCATCGGGTCATAGTTTGCGATCAGTGTTGACTATTGCCTTCCAGTTCCCTTTTGAGAGCAATCTACAGGATAATGTTGCCACCATGGCACGCCAGTATGTACGTAGTGTGATTTCATCTGTCCAGAGGGTTGCCATGGCCATATCTCCATCAGGATTGAGTCCAGTTTTGGGACCAAAGCTATCTGCAGGATCTCCTGAAGCTCTAACCTTGGCTCACTGGATCTGCCAAAGTCACAGGCAAGTTCTGCTTAAGTTTTCATCATGGTTTAGTGACAATATTATATTAATATTAATATTAATACTAATGAAGTGCTAATGACCGAGTTGCTCATTATTTTTCTATAGCATCTTGTAGTGCATCTTCTATGATAATTTGAGCTTGATAGAACTTCATGACCTTTTCTTTTCTTGCTTAGTTACCATTTAGGAGCAGAATTACTGAGATCTGATTCTGTGGGTGGAGATTCTGTCCTGAAACATCTATGGCATCATCCAGATGCAATTTTATGTTGTTCTTTGAAGGTACATTTACATCCAATTGGATAACACAGTATATCTGTCAAATATTTAGTTGAAGTGCTTCTGAAAATTGCACATGCTACGCCAGTGCTCCACTACTGAGGAGATCATTCAATCTTCAGTGTCTGAAATAACATCAGAGATTTTTCATGTATCTGTGTTTTTTTTTTGTTTTGCAGTCGCTGCCAGTTTTCATCTTTGCCAATCAAGCAGGGCTTGACATGCTGGAGACAACTCTAGTGGCTCTACAAGATATCACACTCGATAAGATATTCAATGAATCTGGACGCAAGGCATTGTATACAGAATTTGCAAAGTTAATGCAACAGGTAAGTTTTACATGGAAATACGTTCTGTTTGTTCTCTTGACCACATGCTTGTCTACATGTTGAGAAACATTGGATGTTAGCTGTCAAGTTAGGTTCTTCACTAGAATTTCCCTCATCATTATAAGGCATTGTAAAGATCTGCAAAATTATAGGTGCTCTTTCTTGTGATTTTGAACTTAAATTCTATGGATCGATTTAAGATAATGCGCGGTTTTGTTTCTGTGTATTCCCCAAATTTTCATAAGCAAAGAAAGCAGGGATTCATAAGATGTAGTTGAGCATCTTGGTTAGATTAATGAGATCATTGCTACAGTATATATGGATCCTGTGCCTTTTTCTTCCATTATATTTGGCCTCAGCCAGTCTCCGTGTTACCTTAATTGGGAAAAAGTGGAAAATAAATTGTTTTACTTACAAATCCTAATCGATGAAACTTGTCCTTTTTCCCTGATCAGGGATTTGCATGCCTGCCTGCTGGAATCTGCATGTCAACAATGGGGCGTAATGTTTCATATGAGCAAGCTGTTGCTTGGAAAGTGCTATCTGCAGAAGAGAACGCTGTTCATTGCATTGCTTTCTCTTTTGTAAACTGGTCTTTTTTGTGAACTCCACAGTTCATTTATCCAACTATGCAGTCGAATACGAGAACAACGGTATGGTAGAGATTTTTGAAAATGAAAAGATAAGTTTTATAGTAAATATTTAAACCCAGCCGCAGGTTTTTGCCTTGTCCATGTAAATAAATATACCTTTTCCTTTCCAATATCACTGGAGCTTTTCTTGCACTTTCCAGGAATGTCTTAAAAGATGTCATTTCAATGTTTTGCTACTTATTACCTCCACATTGGCACTGTTTTTGGGGGTAAAGCCTCGAAATTGCACTGCTGGAACTCGGTTGGACTTTTCCTTGCTATCCAGATTGGGATTTCCGGGGGCTTTAAATGCTAGTTGCGCAGCTTCTGCTACTGAACCTTGCTGCATTTTTTAATGTCTGGTCACTCTTCTGTCTTCTTGGCTTTCGTGGGATTCTATCCAAGATTCATGTTTGTTTTATCCACTAACTCATTAAAGTAGGTCTTTGACTTTTGCGTGTGTATTCGCGCCCTGGCATTTTACCTTTTTTTTCCGAGAAAAAAACACGTAACTGTTTAGGATTGTGGCTGTTCCAAAATGTGACTATAAAGAAATTAAGATGGAGAAGCGCCAGATAGTGTTAGTGTAATGAGATTGTTAATAGAAATTGTTTTTAAAAGTAATATGTTTTTTTGGAATGCAATATTAAACGAAGCCAAGGAAATGTTATGTTTTCAGATTATAATATTTTTATATACCATGTTTTAAAATTATGATGGCCAACAAAATGGTTAAAAAGTTTCATAGCCAAATCACCTCAAATGCCTACAAAGACTACTAGCCAAATGTCCTGTTCTTTTATATATTTCAACATAAAATCAACATTTTGCTTTTTATATATTTTAACATAAAAACTTGAAGAGGCTCTTTTAAGATTTTATGGTGAATTACATTATAACTATAATTTCTGTCTTGTTTTTGTGGCTTGCAAATAAATTTTATAATAAAAGTTCACATTGAATTTAGGGTGAATTGTATAATAACTTCACTTTTTGTCCTCTTTTCATGTCTTGTAATTAAATTTTATAATAAAACATTCGTATTTATGGTGAATTGCATAACAACTCTAATTTTTGTCATGTTTTAATGTATTGTAATTAAATTTTATAATAAAAAAACTTGCATGAATTTAAGGTGAATTGCATAATAACTTCATTTGTGATTCTTTATAATTATAGGGTTAGAGTCTTTTTCATCCATTAACTTAAATATCTTGGTTCAAGTAATCATTGTATAGGTTTTTTTTTAATTGTATTTATGTTTAGCTTTTTTGAGTTGTTTCTATTTGGTTATGGGATCAAGAGTTTTTATTTTTTATATTCATATGGTATTAAAGCAAAACTCTAAAATCAGGTTTTATTTATCTATCTATTTTTAAATTTTTAAGATGTTTGATCATTTTTTCTTTATTTTTGAATTTTACGGTTGCCCTATATATAGAAAAAGTTGCTATTGTTTAATCAGAATAGTTTAAAAAAAGAAAGTAGAAATCACAATTGTTGAATTCTGCCACCAATATTGAAAGTTATGATTCTTAAGAAATTAGCAAGTTAGTGTTCTATCAAAATTAATGTGTTTACATTCCAGTTTGAATTTGTAATTTCCATGGATTTTAGGATCAGTTGAGCATACTTGGGGTTCGAGTTTTTGAGAAAATTACGAATAAATATTTGCTGAAATCAGTTTGTGTCATCAACCAATTCTGTTTTTTTTTTTTTTTCTTCCTATTAGTTTTGGCTCAGTATAATGTAATATGGTTTTGGGTTATCAGAGTCTTTCTTACATTCATTTTTGTTTTGGTTTTTGCTATCATTTTCATTAAACTCAGAATACTGAACCCTCACCTTCTTTAAGTAAAGTCTACGGCACGATCATCCATGAAGAAAAACAACAAACAGTAGGGGGGTCTCAAATTCCTGTCCTTGAAGTCACTGCCTCGCTGCCAACACAAACCTGTATAGGAGGCAGCACAAATTCCAGCAGCGGTGTGAGTACTGCCACCATACAGGGCACACACAAACTGACTGCTACCAGCTGAAAGGGTTTCCTCCAAGTTGGAAATCACGCTGCCGTCCTGATCAGGAGAGACCGAGCAAACCTGCAACCCGAGAGCCAACCACTCATGTTGTGACCTCAATCGATTCTGTCCAGCCCACCAGCACATCTAACGCAAATGATGGCCACAATGTTTCACCTTTTTCTGTTCTTCCATGAACCAATACAACCAGCTCATATGTTTTCTGAATGGAGGATCCCTTAGTCTTGCTAATTATGCTGGCAAGTCTAGCAGAATGTCGGTCGTAGACAATGGTGCCTATTACCATATGGTTGGTTCTTGTGATCTTCTTGATCACAGATTTGCCATTTCAAATCATGCCTCAGTCGGTAAATGGTCATAAATCACTTGTTACTCGTATAGGGGATAGTACCATAAATCCTCATCTAAAGCTTCAGGATGTTCTTCGTGTCTCTGGCTTCTCTTGTAACTTATTGTCTGTTGGAAAGATAACCTAAGATTTAAATTGTGTGGTCCTTTTCTTTGATGATTTTTTGTGTCTCTCAGGACCTTCAAACGAGGAGGCTGATTGGAGTGGGTAGATTGCAATATATGGTTTATCAATTCTCTTTCAATGTCGATTCTAGTGTTGCTCATTCAGCTTGAAGCACTAAGAATGCCACCTTATTCCACTTTTGAATAATGTTATTTTTCAAGATTTTATCTATAATGTGTGCCACAAACCTAACCAACTCGTCTACCTATTCCTACTAGTTCTAATAAAATTTTGTGATGTTTATCTTTAATTAATTACGATGTCTGGGCTATTATCAAACACATTATTTTTTAAGTATTGTTGGTGATTTTTCTAGGTGCACGTGGGTTTATTTAATGCGTCAAAAAGCTGAAACACTCAAATTCTTAACTTTCTTTTGTAATATAGTTCAGACACAATACAATCTTTCCATCCAGACTATCAGGAGTTCACCTCTCATGCCTTCAAAGCTTTTTGTGCTTCCAAGAGCATCGAGCTTCAAACCTCTCGCTCCCATACTCCACAACAAAATGGGTCGTGGAACACAGGCATCGCCACATTCTTGAAGTGGCTCATGTTCCTAGATTTCAAGCACATCTTCCTCTTAAATTTTGGAGAGAGTGTGTCCTTACAGCCGTATACTCGATCAATCTCACTCCCTCTCCACTCCAGCACCACAAAAACACCATTTGAAGTTTTACTAGGTACAACTCCCGCTTATGGCCATCTTCGTGTCTTCGTGTCTTCGTGTTATGCTCACAATCACTTTACATTGTTTGGTAAATTTGATCCTCGGGCTTCTTGTTGTGTTTTTCTTGGATATCATCATCGCCAAAAGGGTTACAAAGTCTATGATTTCAATACCCATAATTTTTTTTTTATCTCATTTGACGTTATCTTTTATGAGCATGTCTTTCCATTAAAATCAGATTCTAGTCAACTTTCCACCATTGTCTTGCCGCTACCTCTGTTTAAATCCCCCCTCGACAGTGTAGACCACCTTCAATCCTCCATTATCTCTATAAATAAAAATGTTGATACAGGTGTCAAGATGCACGTAAATTAGTCCAATATGATGTTAATCTAAAAAAAAAATATTGATGTCGTTATTCCAACTAACAAACCCGCAACATCTGTACTTCCTCTTGTGCAGCCTATGCGTTAATCGCCAACTTACGTCTAATCTTCAAGGCTTTGATTTCGAGCTTCCATCTTCGGTTAACTCCATTGCATATGCTTCTTCGATAGCTAACTCAGTTATTTCCTACCCTCTCTCCTTTGTTCTTTCCTACACACAATTTTCCCCATCTCATCAATCTTCCCTAGCAGCCATTACTTCACTCGATGAGCCTTCTACATTTTCATCAAGCATTAAAGACCCTCGCTTGCAGCAAGCTATGCAATTTGAAATTGCTGCTCTTAAGACTAATGGCACATAAGACTTAGAGCCCTTTCCTCCTGGAAAGCATGCCGTCGATTCCAAGAGGTTTTGCAAGACTAAATACAAAGCTGATGGGTTTGTTGAGAGATTCAAAGCTTGACTCGTAGCTAAGCGCTTTACACAAGTCGAAGGCATCGACAGCACCGAGACATTTGCTCCGGTTGCTAAAATCATTAGTGTTCGTTGTCTCCTTGTCGTGGCTTCCATCCAAGGATGGGAATTGCATCAACTTGATGTTGACAATGCTTTCCTATATGGTGACTCAGAGGAGAAATTTACATAAAAATGCCATGGGCTGCCGCAAACCTGGATAAACTCGTGTCTACTGTCTGCGCAAAACATTGTCTGACCTGAAACAAGCATCACAACAATGGTTTCATATGTTCCAAACCTTCCTACTTGATCTTGGTTTTCAACAGTCCAGAGCTGATCCTTCCCTGTTTACATGTAGCTGAGGGAATGCTTTTATTGTTCTTCTTGTCTATGTTGATGATGTTACCGTGGCTGGTCATGATTCCTAACAAATTATGGAGCTTAAGCAACGTTTCCATAACCAATTTCTTCCGATGAAGCAGAAGCTAAAACGCAGACCTTATGTTGGTGAACCAGTAGATGATGCATGTCAATATCGTCGACTCATTAGCAAGTTACTTTATTTGACAATCACTCGACCAGATTTAAGCTATTCCATCCAAGTCCTCAGTCAGTTCATACAGGATCCCCGCCAACCTCGCCTTGCTACTGCCATGCGTGTCCTATGATATATAAAGTTGTATCCTGGCCAAGGTTTCTTCCTTCCTAGTTCGAGCACATTACAACTAACAGTATACTGTGATTCCGATTGGGCCAGTTGTCCTACCACTCGTCATTCCACCTCTGACTACATCATGTTTCTTGGCGACTCTCCCATCTCCTGGAAATCCAAGAAACAAGTGAATGTTTCCCATTCTTCAGTTGAAGCTGAATATAGAGCCATGGCCTCTGCCACTAGTGAACTAATTTGGCTTCGTAGTTTCCTTTGATACTTGCAAATTAATTTTTCTTCTCCGACCCATCTACATTTACGACAACCAAGTAGCTCTTCACACTGCTACTAATCCTGTTTTTCATTAAGGAACAAAACATTGAGGTTGATTGCCATTTCATTTAGGAACATGTTAACTACAGGATCATCATTATTTCTCATGTTTCTTCTATGAATCAAATAGCTAGCATTTTTACCAAAGAGTTGGGTTGTGACCATTTCTTGCATCTTCTTCGCAAGTTAGGCAATTCAAGTCTTCATTCATTCTCCAACTTGAGGGGGTATCGAGGGATACACTCCATGACACTTTTCTTCCTGATAGGATTGATTGGGTTTCCTTTTCTAAATGTATACATCTTATTTAGCTCTTGGAATCACTTCAGGATATTCATTGTATTTAATAATGTACAACCTTATTTCTTTAATCCCATATTTCTATACCATATTTCTTTGCGCACAAGTATATCAAATCTATATCATTTTTCAATTCATGATGTAATATATTCCGTTTCACTATTCCTAAATTGTACTTGGATCTGTTTAGGGATTCCTTAATCCCATGTCAAACCTCTAATCTATACTTTAATTAAATTTTGAATTTACCAATCATTTAATCCCTTTTCAGCATCATAGATGCTATCTTAACTCATCAACTATGTTCTTTGATTTCAAACATGTACTATATTTTTAATTAATTATTTTCTTTAGGTCATCTCAACCATATTTCTATCATTTTATCAGCTAATTTTGATTAACTCATTAATTTCAAACATTTTTTATGTCTTTTTAGGGCTTTCAACTCATTCTTCCATTCATTTATATATTTATCATGTCTCTTTTTTAGCCACTAATTTACTCATTCGATGAAAAACACTTGTTTTATCATTTTATCTAACCATGTGTCCATTAACTTATACAATTATTTTATTTTATCATAAAGTATGTCCTTCAAACTTCTTTTTAATTCATTTCATACTAGCCTAAGATATTTTTCCATACTAACACATTCAATGCTATTTTTGGCTTTACAAGTATACATTTATAGGCCTGAGAAGTGGATTTACACAACAAATATAAATTTATTGTAAATAGTTTGAACAAGTTTGCTTTTCATTCGAGGACTCCTTGAGTAGTTGTTCCCATCTTTGAAAAGCCTTAATTGTCAAGTAGGATAGCCAAATGAAAAGTGTTATTAGTTGAATATGATATTGTCTACATGATGAGAAAAGCAATAAAAAGAAATGCAATTACCAACCATCTAGTCGAAAATATTATTGAAGACTATAAGCCCTTAAACTTCCACTTATCTAACGAAGATGTTTTGATAGTATTTCTTGAATAGTGAGTTACGGAACATGTATTTCAATGGTGTGGTAAATGTGTTAGTTAATGGGACAAAGCTATGATAATCTCTCCAAGTGGAAAGTAGTTTCTAATCTCAATCAAATTGCAATTTGAGTGTAGCAACAACATTGCAAAAGACAAGGCTTGTATTTATGGATTAGAAGTTGCTTTAGAGTTGAAGATAAAAAAGATGAAAGTGTACAAAGATTTTATGCTAATAATTTGTTAAGTGAAGGGTGAATGACTAATCAAGAACGAAAAATTAGAATTATACTAAGAATACTTCTCCAAACTTGCGAACGGTTTTGTAAAATAAAATTCACACATCTAAGGAGGGATAAAAACCAATTTATAGATGTATTGGCAACTTTAGCTTCTATAGCTATAATTGATTACGGAATCATAGTGCAACCAGTTTGTATTGAAATCAAGAATTCTTAGGCCTATTATTGTTCAGTTGAGGGCAAAATAAATGATAACCCTTGGTATCATGATAGACATAAGTTTATTCAACATCAAGAGCATCCCAAAGGGGTATCCAAGATAGTTAAAAAAAACTTCGAGGAGGATGAAAATGGAATACTATTTAGATGAAGAGCCCCAATATAAAAGGTTATTTGATGAAACCTTACAAAGATGTCTAAACTAAGCAAAAATTAAGAAAGCATTACAAGAATTCTATGAGAGAATTTGTGCTACTTATGAAAATGGACATATAAAGATCTAGTTATTTACGGATAATCATTAAAAGAAAATGTATAGAATACATCAAGAAATATCATAAGTGTCAAGCATATATATCTTTTCTATTTAACATGTCATCATGACTATTCACGAATGGGAATAGATGTGATTGGACCTTAGCTAAAAAATCTTGCAATGAACATTGTTTTATCTTGGTGGAAATTAATTATTTCACTAAATGGATAGAAATTTGTTCTTACGCCTATATGACTCAAATATTTTCCTTTTGAAAGATGTAATTTTATTCCATTTTCACTTGTATGGCTAAGTCTGTAGTTCCGTAATTCTACCTGATTTTCAGCTTTAGCAGTAGCACTGATATCATTTGATGTTGAGGTTATGTACAAGGTACTAGTTTTCTTTCCTCATGCCAAAACTATTGCTCCTTCCACGTGTCTCTGATAAAATTTATGGAATTGCCATTTTTATCAAGTTTTCCTATAGAGATCAGGTTCTTCTTTATTGTGAACTCCATACAAAGCCATTAGATGATTTTATTTCCACATCTCTTATGCCTACAATCTTCAATGGCTCTTCATCTACTCAATACACCACGCCATAACCACTGATAATATAATTCATTATATCTCTTAGTCGGAGTAATGTGGAACAAGGCTCTAGAATCTAACACCCAATAATCAAAAGGGATGTAAACAAAAAGTAATAATAATTCATATACATCCTCCATTATTGTATTAGCAGATTTATTCTCATCATTCTTCTTCAAATGGTTACTATTCATTTGAACATGACATATCTTCCCACTGCCAGTATTTTACTTGTTTTCTCTAGCGTATACCTCTTAGCCTCCCCTTTACAATAACCTATTAAGAACACATTTTGAAAGACTTTGAATTCTAGGCAAAGATCAAACATACATTGTTTTTTCTACCGATTGTTAGCTAGGATTTTTTATTGTTTCCTAAACACAACACATTGTTTAACGTAATTCGATAATTTCCACACATCCATAGAGCTGTGGATTTCATTAGCCGATAAAAAAAAAAAAACCACTGTACTCAATTCAAACTTCTTTCACACTCGTAGCTCTCTTACTCTCTTTTTCTTTGTGCGTTTTCAGCTCTCATAACCCCTTTTATTTATAATAGCTAAAATGGGGAACAAACCTCCTCATTTCAGTCAATAATGGCAGCCATAATTGTCACCATTCACGACATTTAGGTCACTCAACTGGCTGCAATCTCAATCTTGACCTTCATCATGCAGCCATATTAGACATGGCTGGTTTATACCATTTGTGTCCACACACAAGAAGCACCACCTTCAGGTTTTTACATGAGGTTTGTGAGCTTCCACTCTTGGGATGTGTCATTACACGTATCTCCTCGCGAATGTCTACACCAAAGTCATCCAATCAAATCCATTTCCTAAATAAGCAAATATACAGCACCCCATATGTTTACGTTGCAATGAGATATGCATCCATCCTTCTTTCAAGACACACATGCAACAAACATTAAACAAGACTGTCTTGTATTTCAGTTGGTACCACAACATGGCCAGTGTTGTCAATTAATTTTTTAATTCATAAAAGTTGTTTCTTCTTCATCGTGATGCCAGTGACCAAAAGTTCAAGAGAAAAGATGGCAATGCAGAGAAACAGCTGATGAATGCCATGGCTGTAGCAGTTTCGAACTGCAAACAATGGTTATCATCACAGCTGTCGAGATCATTGTCGATAAGGACTGTGATGCCAGCAGAAGCACAAGCTGCAGCAAATGTGATCGCGGAAGCTATCTGCATGGAAATGACACAAAATTGAGAACATAATTTACATGTAAATAGAATAACTTGCAAGATGGCATGGCGACGATGACTGAAGTGAAGTCAAGAAGGATTAAAAATGATCATGATGTACAAGTAACCAACAGCATCGTTTTAGTGGAAGGGAGTATTACTGCAACCCTTCTGTTCTCCAGTTCAATGTTCATTTTTGGAATGATCATCATGAACATATTTCACAAAAGGAAACCTTATGAAAATGTCTGATAAAACTTATGAGACGTATCCCAACACAACTAAAAGTCAAAGGCCATAAAATATGGCGTTTATGCTCTCTGTACAGGATTGATGATATTTTCAACAATCCTAGAGTACCATGCACCCAAAAGCTTTGAGCAGACACCATAACGACTATAGTTACAGCACTTGAACTTGAGAGATATTATAATGAACAATATCTTCTTCCCATTTCACTAAGAGAGATTAGTCAATAACATTTAGTCCAAGTAAATTCAAATATGATTCCATTCTGCATTAGGATGAAATGATTCGCTGAATGTTTCCTCTAATTATGGCCCAATGCAGACTCCGCTTCTTAATGCTAATACATTAGACTGGTGATAATGAAAATGTCAGTTTACATAGAAAAGACAAGCAATGGTAACTGTAGCTTAAGCTCATACAAGCTGAAAATCAAAAGGAAAGGGAAGGAAAACAAGGGGGTGGTAGTCGAATAATCAACAAATGCAGAAGATTGGATGCATGAATAGAAAAAGAAAGCCTTCAAATCTATAAGTGAAAAACCAAATAGTTCAAATTACTTCCTGGATACCAAATCTTATGAACGCAGAAGACTGGCCACGGGCACAAGCAAAATGCCTATATCCTTGGGAGTAGTATATTGCTGAGATAAGACTTGCAGTCATATATATCTTTAGGAGGGTCAAGATATGTGCTCCCAACAACACAGGAGAACAAGGATGGCCCAGACATAGACTGTTAAGATTCAGTTTTGCATTAAAGACATCGTCATCTTACCCCATCACCAACAGCAAAAGAGATGACAATCCTGTAATTCTGCAATGAGCGCATCACCAGAAGGGCATAAATATCAACAATAGCCAAGCAAAGGCTCCACAAGCACTGCAAGCTAGCGGCCACAACTAGGTAGCTGATATCACACATCAGAAAAGAAAAGAAAAGAATTGATGTTATCAAAAAATTAAGGTGATGGTTCACCTAAAAATTTGACATTCCATCATATTAGTGATAGTGTAGCAAAATTCAGCAGCATGATTGCACAGAGAAGACATTCGAAGCACAACCAATTCAGTCCTTGGGCGAAAACAACTCGTTCATCAACAATGAAATCTTATCAATAGTTTATCCAGAACATGTCAAACAGACTTACTTAGTATTTCCGAACTGCTGATCACATTGAAATACAGACAAGGAAAGCTAATGCAAAACAAGGAAGGATACTCTAAATCATAAGCTCTTTAGAGAGGTATGCCTCTTTATGATGTACCAATCCAACTACCCTGCATAAATTTCAACGACCCATACAAATCAATCAAAATGCTAAAAACAACATGCATGAATTTTATCTTCTTTTTTTTTTCTAGCATCCTAATTACTTGCTACGGCATTTGAAACATTCACCTTCCCTGCTTTAACATAGCAGCAGCAACGGAATACTAAACTTAGGGTTTTGAATCTGAACTATTCCTATAATTCTCTTAAATAAACATGAAAGCAGAATCAAGCAATTGATAGGAAAGAATAAGAAGAAGGCAAGCAATTTAATTACGTGAATGCAGTGACAGAAGCGAAGTCACTGGTGGAGGCCATGACAGAAAGAGCCGTAACAGCAAATATAAACTGAGAGAGACGCAAAGCAAGGCCGCCTTTGGTGCCTGGCATCCCTTGTATATCTTTCATCCGCACTCTCGGCGCGTTATTGTTTCCGCCATCCGTCGTCGTCGGATCTTCCACCGGATGTATCGATGCATGGCTCACACTCATCTCTGCTGCTCCTCCTCCACCACCACCACCTACTTGTTTAATTCATTGCATTAATAATAGTAGAAATCTGTATCAACAACTGCTTGTTGTTAAATCTTACTAGTTCTATTGTTATTAATAATAGTAATAGTTAGCATCAATACACAGATAACAAAGCAATAAAATCTCCTATCTTCAATTCTAAATCTATTTCTGAGAATTTCTTTTGTTTTTATGACAAAAGTCAAATATTTCTTTCATCTCTCTCCTCCCATATAATTTGGTGATTCTACCAAAAAAAAACCAAGTAATTTTTATGAATTATTAATTAATAAACTAAAACTAAAAAGTTTTCTCGTAGCTCGTCTACTTTACTTCAACATTACATTACAAGTTAAAATTAAAATTAAAAACAAAAAAACTAAATTTTCTGGCGAATTCAATGTTTCTTCTATTGGATGTGGAGAGAAACTCATTGTACATTCGAACAGTACTAAGCTTGCCTTCTCTTCTCTTCTAGGTTTTAGTTTGATTGGTAGAAGTGGCCCCGTTTCATTTTTATGCTGATCCAATTGGAGGCAGCAGCCATCGTTATGCATCTAATTCACTTCATCTTTGGGCTGTCTCATTCGTCCTGGAGAGCTATTGGATGTGCGTGGGATTTGATGGTTGGTTGGTTTTGGACAGCCATGCTTAATTATCAATTCTTTGATCTCGTCATGTACTACTGTAGCAAAGTTGGCGTGCATACCTAGATGGTTCTGTTTTTCTTTTTATCTATATAAGCGGAAGCTAAATATAGTAACAAATAAATAAAAATTATAAGAATTCTAACGAGGAAAAAAGACTACAAATATGAACTTCAAGTTTTATTTCTCTCAAATAATAATTTTTAATTCTTTCTTTTTAGAAGATGTACAAAGCTTTAAATAGACTCACAACACTATCTCAGCTAAAAAAATAAAATAAAAATTTAAAATTACAAATAAAAAAATATAAAATTCAAAATTAATAAGAAAAATTACAAGAACTATTAAAATCAAGTCCTCAAAACGAGATTTTTAAAATCTAAATATTCAACAGTTAGAGTAGCGATTTCAAAGCTATTCTGACAAAAATAATATACAAAAACTCCTATAAAGATTTAGATTGTTATTATAGTCTGGCCCAATCAAATCTCCTTTTAAATTTAGACTTATCTCACTGATTCACAAATATATCTGCTATGTCTTTTATATAATATGTCCAGAAAAGATTTTTATCTAATTATGACAGACTCATACTTAATTGTTTAAAATTACTTGTTATCGTAAGTTCAACTACACCATTATATTTGTTGTGATTCAATTTTAAATTTTTGTTTTTATAAGTAGATAATTAGGGTTATGGGTTGCTGAGAATGTTTCTGAAATTGTGACATGCTTAAAAAGATCGAAGGGAGGGGCGTCCATGATTGGATTGGGTGATTGTTTGGTGTCCAAGAGTAGGCAAAGTAATCCTGCGGGGATATTGGTGGGCTGATTGTTTGAGACTTTGTCTGGAGGACTATGATTTTGTCATGGCACGTTTTTTCTACCATGTTTTCTTTTTTTCCTACCATGTTTTCTTTTTGCACCTTCATTCTTTTTAACTTTCCTTTCCAACTTGTTTGGTTATTCTCTGTTTTGTTCGATTTCTGACGCAAGACTTGTTTTTCTCATCGTCTTTTACCTACGGTTGATTGTCCTGATGGTTTGTCGCTCCTCCTTTTTATTCCCTTTAGTTTTAGCATGGCTATTGTCTATAGATCCTTTTTATCCTCTGGTTTCTTTTTGTGTGTTAATTTGTCTTTAAAATTGGATTCTAACCTTTTCCATTAATCCTTTTACCTTGGCATCTACGTCTCCTTGTAGCTGTTATTGCTTGCTTCTCTCACTCCACTCTTTTACTCAATGCTATTTCCTGCTGCTGGTACCATTCGATTGCCTCCTCCCCCCGTTGCTGCTTTTGTTGCTACTATGCTTGGTGAGCATAAATAACGTTAATTTTAACTTTTTCTTTTTATATTCTTCCCATATTTTTAAGTTTCATTTTATTTTTAATGTTTTTTTTTGTTTCGATGTTTTCCATCTATTTATTTTTTCAATTAATTATAGGTGACTAGTAGTATATATGAGGGGTGTCGCCCATGCTTATCAACACATGCGTTCATGGTTTTTTAGCGATACTTGGTAAGGATTTTTTGAAAGGTTTCATTTGGGAGGAAAACAAGCCAAATCCCTCCTTTAGTTTGTGTCTTATTTGTTTGTAGTTGCTTGTTGATGCTACTATGCAATTCGATGACACTCTTGAGTTCATGATCATGAACTTAACAAGTGATTCTTTTGCTTTCATGGCTTGCTCTATCTTTTGAATGACAAAAATATTTAAATTACAACAAGCTCTTAATTTGTTAAACTCTCCTAGCTATTCACAAATATTTTTTTTTAAAAAAATTACTGTTTAAATTTTTTTTTACTTTATAATCAAGTTTTTAAATATTATATTTTACAACTTAAAATTTAAAAACAGTAGCACTTTATATCCCTAAAATTTAGCTATTATTATTTTTAAAATAATAATTAAAAAGCCCTGAAACATCAAAATAATAAAAATGACACTAAAAAATTAAAAACAAATGTAAAAAGAGAGAATAAAAAAAAAAAACCTTTCTCTCGTATATAACTCTTTCCTTTCCCTTTTCAAGCACTTGCTTTTAACACTATTTGTAGTGCCCACCCTCCTTCTCTTTTCTTTTTCCTTTCTAGCCTTAATTTATCTCTCTCCCTCTTCCTCTCCATTTCAAAACTCACACATTATACATTCCCTTATTCTCACTCCTTCTCCCTCTTTTCACTTCACTTCACTCTCACTACCACCTCTCTATAAGGTAATGCTCTACTCATGGTTAATAGTACTATTACTATATTTGGGCTGCTTGGTTTTGCTTTGTTTACGAGAAATCAAGCACTTCTTTTAGGTTTTCAAACTGTTTTTGAAAGTTAAATTCTAGTGTTTACAGGATTATATTATGTGGGCCACTTGGCTTTTCTTTTCTTTGGGAGAAACTCAGCATTGTTTTGGGTTTTGGACAAGAATTCATTTTTGGTGGTTTTGAGCTTAATTAGTTGTTGTATTTCTCAAATTGGGTTTTAAATTGTTTTTCAAACGTGAATTTCAAGTGTCGAAATGGTTTGTTTCACTGGAGGGTAAATTACTTAGTTTAGATGAATGGCAACCTTGTTTGGTTGCTGAGAATTAAAGGAATGAATTATGTGGGATTGAAAGTGATTGTGCTAGTCAAGATCATTGGAAGGCAATTTAACTTTGAATCAAACCATAAATCATACATTTTTTTAACCCGAAACCCACCCAATTTCAAAGCCTCGAGCTGCCTTAGTTTAAACCTAAAATCCAGTCGGTTTGGACCACAGATCATACCCAAAAAGCACAATCAAAACCCAGGTGAATCCTTTCCTAAAAAAACTCTGAAGTTGCAATACAAAATCAACCCAAAACATGAGTGATCTGAATAACTTCCCCATTTTCTTAAAAAAATGATCTTTGTGATCAATTTTGTTTGGGTCTTGGTTATTGATGGTGGCTAAAATATCTTCAATGTATCTACTTTTTAAAATCTCATTTGATAGATAGCATTAAAAGCGCTTCCTATGTGAGCATTGCCTTTTGTGCTTGTGCCTTTTTTATTTTATCGCTCGATTTAGCCCTTTTGTCTCTTAACAAGACAGGGTGCACAATCATCCTCCTTCCACTTCGTGAATCCCATCAACATCAATTAACGACTAGATGTCGCCAAAGTTTACAACCAGAACACGTTCTTGTCCTTGGGATCCCTTCCCCATCCAATATTACATTGTGTGATCCATCATATTTCATCATGAATCATGACATCTAGTCGAGTTTCACCATGCATTTTAAGCCCTTGGATCAAGCTCAATTTCACCTATTTATGAGCCCCGTTCTTCACCCTCTCTTCGCATCTTGATCCTATACAAACTTTTCGATCCCTAGTTCTAGCAATTCGAACCGCTCTATACAAACTTTTCCTTGGTAGCACTGTAGTTTTGGCCAAGCTACTTATCAAGAAATGAGGAGGCATGACTCCTGTTTTTTGTTTTTGGTATTTAATTTACCCCATAATTTATCTTTGACACGTGGCATGCATTTTTTTCATTGATTTATGTTTTTTTCCCTTCTTGGTTTACAACTCTTTTGTTCTCAAGAAACTCTGAGAAATATATACCTCGACATATGTAGTTCTTTCATAACATGTTTCAAGTTCCATAAAAAAAAAAAAAAAAAGAGTCTAGTTTTCTTGCTTTATTGCCTTGAAGGGAAAATCTGGTTGCAATTTGTGTGGCCAATGCCTTGATGTTTAGATTTGCTGCTTGATCCTAGCAATGCCGCTATATCTAAAAAAAATCTGCAAAAAAATCTGCGCATATAACTCCATGTTTCGCTTTCATATATACTTTTAAGATTAATGGTCACACTTATCATTTGATATGATCTTTCTAGCCCATTGATGGTGATGTTCCTAGATTCATGCAACTTTATATCTACGATACTGAGAATAAGCTTGCTAATCGACATGCATCGATCACTAATGACAACTCATCAACGTTTTTTGATGAAGATTTGGTTTAAAGTATTATGCATATTCTTGATTTAAATAATTATTTAGTAAAATTATTTTGAAATGGGAAAGAAATGATCGCTAGAGTCAACAATCCTGATTATGAACTTTATTTTCTTGGAAAAAAAAGACTGTTTTATACCAAAATATATGATGATCCATCATCAAATGACATAAGTGGTTTGGTTATGGAAGACATTAGAGAGTTTTTCTTCGAGCAAGACATCATTATTGAAAGTAGGGATGAATAAAAAAATTGGAAAACCAAGAAAATAACTGGAAAAATTCAAATCGTGAAAAAAAACCTATTAAATTAATTAGAATTTTAAAAAAAATCGACTAGTTTGGTTTTGATTTTATAAACTTAAAATTTAAAAAACCAAATCAAATTTAAATTTGAAAATACAGAAAGAAATCGAACCAAACCGGTTTGAATTGGTTTTTATTCTAAAAATTCAAACCGAACTGAAACTGATGGTTTGAACCGGCTTTGGTTTTTTTTAAAAAAATCAATTTAGTTATTTTTTTTTATAAAAATCAAACCAAACAAAAAATAATCATTTTAATAGAAAGCTACTCTGGCTTTACAATATCCGCATTTATGGCTTTACAATATCCGCATTTATTTCCTCAGGTCCCGGAGAGATCGAGCTTATTATTTAATCTCATTAATGAAAAAAAGAAAAAAAGCTTACAACATACTAATCTCCCAGTTTGGCAAGATTCTGAATTCAAATGTCGAACATCAGAGGTTCCTAGCAAGTAAAGCAATCCTATTTTTGACAGCATTGTTTTCAGAATTATGATATATGATGACTCTTGTGCAATTTCAAATTAATGCAGGAGATTCTTGCATGAAAGAAGGCCAATATTCGAAATGCTTCCTAAAAAAATCAAATTTGAGACTTTTTTACGAGGATGGGTTTGTTTTTTTGAATGTCACGATCTTCGCGACAACTTCATCGTCACGAAAAATATTAAGCTCGGGAAAACCAGTGTTGTTTCATACAACATATATAGGTCTGTTAATAAAGTAAATGCTCATATTAATATTGAAATCTGATTTCAAATAAAGTATTTATTCAAGCATGTCAAGAGAGGTCGGATAGATTCATGATGGCTATTCAAAAGGAAAATATTGATGAGACTCATCCACATCATACAGGCTCATTTACAATTACCAGCTAGATGTCGGTTTAGGAAATAACACTCTTTCATCAGATCTTAGAAAGCCAGGATGTTTGTGATGGAGGGTGTTTGGTATTGTGTTTTAAAAAGTATTTTTTAAAAAATTTAATTTTTTTTTAAATTAATATATTTTGATATTCTTAAATTATTTTGATGTACTAATATTAAAAATAAATTTTTTAAAAAAAAAATTATTTTAATATATTTTAAAATAAAAAATTCTTTAAAAATTAACCATTATTACATTTCTAAACACAAATAATATTAGCTATAAAGAGTGGTCTCCCCGATAAAGAGGATTTAGTCTAGCTCTTAAGTCATGGTAGAGGAACAGCATGTTTTTATGATAAAAATAAATAAATTTCAGGTATGATCTTAAAAAGCTTCGGAACTCTTATGCGATGATTAAAAATGGGTTGAGGTTTTTCCACGTCTCAAAAAGTGTCAAAGAGTTATCTATAAATGCGTGATCAAAGCTGTGCTGGCAAAGAAATAGGTCTCCATCTTCGTCCATGATTACAGAGGTTAAAATTATAGTTAAAATTAAGGTTAAATAAAAAAAATAATTTAATTTATTTAGTTAAAAAAATACTTTTCAAATTAAGATTATAAAATAATTAATATATATATATATATATTGATAGTTTTTAATTTAAATATTATAGATTTAACTACTATTATTATATCATGAAATAAATAATATTTATATCAAATATTTTTTATTGTTCCATTAAATTATCTATAATTTTATCACGTACAAAATCTATCCGACAAAGACTACAGTTTTCTTGGTTTCTTAAGCACGTAACAACATTAGGTAAAATATCATCAAAAACAAAATTGATATTGTGATCAAATTCTATAAATACTATGTCATCAAGCGATCTCCTTCTAATTTTTCAAATAAAACATAATTAAAAAATTTTGAATTTTTTTTACTTAGTCGGACTCGGTTTAATGCATTTAGCTTTGGACTGGACCCGGTCTGGCCGGAAAAGTGGAGTTTCACTCTCCACTGCTCATTTACTCTTCGTTGTCCGCAGGTTTGCAGAAAGCAGTTGAGAGCTGCTTTTCGTAAATCTACGGTTTAAAAACAATTTGTCTGGATCTCACATGAACAATAAAATACTTTTTAGCATTACCAAACATTCAATCATGTGCAGTTTGTTTTAAGAGCAAAAGCTACCGCATAAACAAACAGACATGAATCTACTCTTTTATTACTTAGAGGAAGAACCACTCATTCAGTAAGCACTATTATAATAAACTATAATGAATTAAACATGTCAAATTTATTTTCCAAGTTTTGAGACAATGATAACTCCATAAAAAACAAATTAAAATAAAATATGAAGGCTAATTTTCAATGATTCTAATGTTGAAAGATGAAATTGAAAAAATAAATCAATTACAAAAAGATCTAAAAAAGAGACCTGAGTTAACCTATCAAATCCACAACCCAAATCATAAGATCGAGATAATCTCATGGAAAACAAATCAAAATAAAAAAAAAAATGCTTAAGAAAATGACATAAAAAACGAGTCAAGTCATCCCGGGTTAACTCGTTAAGCACTATTACCAGGTAATAAGGTCGGGATAACCTAAAATAAATATAAATTTCAATTATTAATCAGCTCAATATTAAAGGATTAAATTAAAAAAAAATCAATTAAGAAAATAACATAAAAAATAGCATGAATCAATTTTTCAAACTCATGACTTAAGTCATCAGACCGAATTAACCTCTTAGAAAAAAATAAAATAATGACCTAATTTAACCCAGTTTAACCTGACAAATTTGTGATTGGTCATAAGATTAAAATAACCCCATAGAAAAAAATCAAAACAAATTATGAAACTCAATTTTAAATCTCCTTTGTCAAGGCCAATGGTGAACAATGAAGTTTATAAAAATTCTAATTAAGAAAATGAAACAAAAAATAAGTCAAGTCAACCCAGGTTAACCCGCTAAGCATTATTACTGGGTCATGAGATCGAGATGACCTCTTAGAAAGTAAATAAAAAACAACCCAATTTAACCGGGGTTAAAATGCCAAAACTTGCGACCTTGATCATGAGACCAGGATATCCCTATGGAAAACAAATAAAAAAGATTATGAAGCTTAATTCCTAGTCGACTTAGTGTTGAACAATGAAATTGAAAAAAGATGACATGAAAAATAACTTGAGTCAACTCGGGTTAACCCGTTAAGCATTATTTTGAGGTCATTAGGCTAAAATAACATAATAGTAAACAAAAAAAAAATCATGAAGTCTAATTCTCAATTAACTTAGTATTAAATAATAAAATTAAAAAAATTAATTAAAAAAAAAACTTGAGTTAACTAGGTTAACCCACCAAACCCTTGATTCATGTCATAAGTATGAAAAGTCAATAAAAAAATTAATATTAAAAGAAAAAAAAATCATTGGTTAAAAAAATCAAAAAAGAAAAGGGAAAAGAAGAAGAAGAAGAAGAAGCAAAAAATTATTCAAATAAATAGTATTTTGTAAGAAGTGGTACTATAAAATCCCTTTTTCTTTTAGTTTATAGATAATTAATTAATAATTTTGAAGCACTGGATTGCTCATAGCGTGATGTTCTTACTACTAGTGATCTTGGTTGTCGAAATATACTTTTCAATGGAAAAGTAGAATTATTCGGGGGAGATTTTTTATAAGTTCCGCCTATATTTGCAAGAAACACGATGGAAGAGATTATCACGAACATAGTTTTTAAATTTGATCTGATTTAAGATTTAAATTTGAAATTTTAATTGGATTATTAAATTATTTAGGTTAATTTTTATTTAAAAAAAATCAAATGATATTATTTTAGTAAAAAGACAAAAATCAATGGATTTTACCGAGTCCCGAGTCATACTGGGTCATAATTTTTTTATTTTTTTAATCTAGCTTGATTTTAATTTTAGATTATTCAGGTTTTAAATCGATCTATCAAGACAGGCTGGATTTCAAAACCACAATCATTACTACTTTAAGCCTCATTTCTCAAGCAAAAATCCATAACTTTTACTCTGAAATAGAGTAAATGTCTTTCATCTAAGTATCTTAAAGGAGCTTTCAATTGGTTGAAGTATAAATAATTAACAACAAACCTTAGCTAAGAAAAAGTGGTTGAAAGTTTTTAATTAAAAATATTTATCGTATTTTCTTCTCTCTGTTTTTTTTTTTTTAACTGGGTATCAATGTTTTTAATTTGTATACTTGACAACAAGGGCCCCATAAATAAATAGTAAAATATTATTGTTTAATATTTAAATTTATTAACGCATTGTTGATTCATATGTCTTTATCATAAATTACGATTAACATTTAATGAATACGACAAAACACAAGAGAAGAAAACAACATCTCAATCCCTTAAATAACGTTAAAGCTTTATCTAATTCCATTTCTATATTTATTCCGATTTTAAACTCATAAATTCAACTATTAATTGAATTTAATTGAATTAAATTACGCAACCAATTATTAGCACTCACAATTAACATTAGCAAAGAAACTAAATTAGATCAGTCTTTCATTATACCACCCACAACTGCTCATTCCTCAGACATCACTATTCATAACACTTTTTACTGGGCAAAAAATTGCGCTAGGTCCCTAAACTTGTCTCCATGTCTATTTTGATCCTCAAACTAGATTTTATTTTAATTTTATCCTTGAAAGATTTTTTTTAATGCTCTAAATTCTCATTCACTTTGAGTTGCAATTATTCATGTCCTAGGGATTGTGGATCATCCCGGGGTTGAATTCCACTTTGATTTTACATGGAAAATTTAGAATCACAAAAAACGACCAAATTTGTCATTAATAAAAACCAATAGCCTTTTTCATATTTTCTATTCAAAATGTTTAAGAATTTACATTTTAGTCTCTCAATTTTTCTTTTTTTTTAAAAAAAAAACTTTGGTCCCTCAGGATTTTGGATCTTTTGTTTAGATCCCAAACTTTGTTTGTTTTGTGTTCCAGCCCCTAAAATCTTGAGGGAGGAGAGGCAAAACCATTGGAAAATTTTTTTTGTCAAAAAACATTATAACTAACAAAAAAAATTAAAAATACATTAATTAAAAAATTATACTAACAATTACATCTTCAACAACATTTAAATTATTATATTTATGCTAAAACACTATTTTTATTATCATATAATTAAATTGAATAAAGATTTGAAGAAAACTTTGTGTCATGTGATCAAAATCATTATGCGCATTGTCTTTCAATTTCTTGTTTTGGTCTTTGGTTAGTGTTCATTGAAGGGATCTTTTCGGTTAAGAAACAGTTAGAATAACTAACTGTTAGCAACTATTAGTTACGGTTAAGAAACATTTAGAATAACTAACTGTTAGCTTGTTGTTATTTTACTGTTACTTTCTTGTTATTTCAATTACAATGTAACAGGCTATATAAAGCCAAGTCCTGGTCAAATAAACGTGCTCTCTTCTCATTCAATTCATCAACATTTCTTTGAGCTCTCATTAATACTCAACAAAGTGGTATCAGAGCCTTCATCATCTGAAACTCTTGCAGCAGCATGACGACAGAAGGAAGCAGCTTTGTTCAGCCAGCCATTCCAAGATTCAATGGTCATTACGATCTCTGGGGTATGTTAATGGAGAATTTTCTCCGATCCAAAGAAATGTGGGAACTGGTGGAGATTGGATACATTGAGCCGGCAAAGGGATCAGTACAAACTGATGCACAACAGAAGAAGAATGATGAGATGAAACTGAAGGATTTGAAGGTAAAGAATTACCTATTTCAAGCAATCGATCGAACCGTTCTTGACACTATTCTTAGAAAGGATATTGCCAAGAACATATGGGATGCAATGAAGAAGAAGTTCGAAGGGAATGCAAGAGTTAAAAGATCTTACCTGCAGACTCTCCGCAGAGAGTTTGAAACACTGGAAATGAGAATTGGTGAAGGTGTTACAGAATACTTCTCTAGGGTCATGACAGTGGCAAATAAAATGAGAACGTATGGAGAAAATATGCAGGATGTGAAAGTGGTAGAGAAGATCTTACGCTCTTTAACTGAGAAATACAACTATGTTGTATGTTCCATTGAAGAATCAAAGGATATTGATGCTCTTAGCATTGATGAACTGCAGAGTTCATTGGTTGTTCATGAACAAAAGTTTCAAAGGAGAAAGGGTTAGGAACAAGCATTGAAAGTAGCATATGAAGGAGGAGGCAGAGGTGCATATGAAGGAGGTAGAAGCCGTGGTCGAAACTTTTACAGAGGAAGAGGAAGAGGAAGGGGACGAACAGATTTTAATAAGGCAACAGTGCAGTGCTATCGTTGCCAACAGCTTGGACATTTTCAATGGGAATGTTCCTCTGGAAACAGAGAATCACTATATACAGAGCTTGATAATGAGGAGGAGATGCTCTTGATGACTTATGTGGAGAAACATAAAGCCAGAAGAGAAGACGCATGGTTTCTTGATTCGGGATGTTCGAATCACATGTGTGGTTATCAAAAAATGTTCTGTGACTTTGATGAAAAGTTTCGACAGTTTATGAAATTAGGAAACAACACAAGGATAAACGTAATGGGCAAAGGGAGTGTGAAGCTTCTACTGAATGGAATAATTCACACCATTGCAGAGGTGTATTATGTCCCAGATTTACAGAACAACTTGCTGAGTATAGGTCAGCTACAGGAAAGGGGGTTGGACATTTTGTTCAAGGATGGAAAATGCAAGATATTTCATCCGAAAAGAGGTTTGATAATTCAAACCACAATGAGTATCAATCGAATGTTCATCCTGTTCCCAGACAATGAATCCTCCTCTCAAGAACAAGCTGGACAGTGCCTTCATACAGGAACACAGAACCTGGGTTCCCTCTGGCATCGACATTATGGGCACCTAAGCTACAAAGGTCTAAAGACCTTGTTATACAGAAATATGGTACACGGTCTCCCTCATATTTCAGCCTCAGACTCAGCATGCATTGAATGCATCAAGGGGAAGCAAAATCGTGATCCAATTCCAAAGAAGAGTACTTGGAGAGCAACACAAAAATTAGAACTCATTCACGCCGATATCTGTGGACCGATCACTCCCACATCAAACAGCAATAAAAGGTACCTTTTGTTGTTTATAGACGATTACAGTAGGAAAGCTTGGGTATACTTCTTGGCAGAGAAATCAGAGGCCTTTTATTGGTTTAAAAATTTTAAATCAATGGTAGAAAAACAGACAGGGTTATTTGTCAAATGCCTTCGAACTGACAGAGGGGGAGAATTTGTGTCCAATGAATTCAACGATTTCTGCCAAAACAATGGGATCAAGAGACAAATGACAACTGCATATACACCACAGCAAAATGGTGTCACAGAGAGGAAAAACAGAACGGTGATGAACATGGTGCGATCCATGTTAGCTGACAAAAACATGCCGAAAATTTTCTGGGCAGAGGCAGTAAATTGGGCTGTTTATGTTCTCAATCGGTGTCCCACTTTGACTGTAAAGGAGGTTACACCAGAGGAGGCCTAGAGTGAACAAAAACCTTCAGTAAGTCACTTTAGGGTTTTTGGTTGCAGGGCACATGTTCATGTTCCAGAACAAAGGAGAACCAAGCTTGATAATAGAAGCATTATGTGCGTTTTATTGGGAGTCAGCGATGAATTAAAGGGCTACAGACTCTTTGATCCTGTAGCTAAGAAAATCATGGTGAGCAAAGATGTGATTTTCGAAGAAGAGGAGAAATGGAAGTGGGACGAGGACACTGTACAAGGTCCAGTGGCTGAATTGGAATGGGGCGATCAAAATGGGGAAGAAGAAGGAAACGACAGAAACAGAGAAGGAATTGACGGGGAACCATGTGATGCGAGAGAAATCAGTCAAAATGATGTAGATGAAGATTTGAATCCGAGTGTTGAAGGGAGATGAGAAGGAATTACTGTTGGGGATGAGACAGTAAGGAACGGTGCTGAAGCTGAAACAGACCGTGAAGAGAGAATTGCAAGACAAGCACGGGAAAGACAACCTCCAGCATGGTTGGGTGATTATTTCAGTGGTGAGGATTTGCAAGAAGATGAAACGGAGATGGCATTTGCAGTATCAACAGACCCCTGGTTTTATGAAGAAGCCATAAAGAATTGCAATTGGAGAATGGCCATGAACAGTGAGATTGAGTCCATTGAAAAAAACAACACGTGGACGCTCACTGACTTACCTGCGGGAGCAAAAAAAATTGGGGTAAAATGGGTCTATAAAACGAAATACAATGAAAATGGAAAAATTGATAAATACAAGGCTCGCTTGGTGGCGAAGGGATACTCCCAAAAATATGGAGTAGACTATACAGAAGTTTTCGCACCAGTAGCAAGGATGGACACAGTGCAGATGATTATTGCCTTGGTGGCGCACAAAAATTGGGTAATTTCTCAACTAGATGTCAAATCAGCTTTTCTTCATGGAGAGCTAAGCGAAGATGTGTATGTGGAGCAACCAAGAGGATATGAAAAGAAAGGTAGTGAGCATCTGGTTTACAAATTACACAAAGCACTGTATGGATTGAAACAGGCTCCACGGGCATGGTTTAGCCGAATTGAAGCACATTTCATCGGTGAAGGATTTCAAAGGTGCGAAAGTGAGCAGACATTATTCACAAGAAGGAATCAAGAAGGGAGAATCATCATTGTAAGTATTTACGTCGATGACTTAATATTTACTGGTAATGATGAAGTAATGCTGTCCGAATTTAAGGATTCCATGTTGAGAGAGTTTGACATGTCCGATTTGGGAAAGATGAGATTCTTTCTTGGAATTGAGGTTTTACAAAAGTCTGATGGCATTTATATATGTCAAAAAAGATATGCGTTGGAAGTCTTGAAAAGGTTCGGCATGATGGAGAGTAATTCGGTGGGGAATCCAATAGTCCCGGGTTCTAAGATGAGCAAAGAAGGAAATGGAAATCCCGTTGATGAGACGTATTACAAACAATTGGTGGGCAGCTTAATGTACCTGACTGCCACTAGGCCCGATATGATGTTCATTATTTGTCTCATAAGCAGATACATGGCGAAACCTATGGAAATTCATTTACAGGCGGCTAAAAGAGCACTACGATACTTAAAAGGAACCGTGAACTATGGAATTCATTACAAAAGGGGAGAAGATGGAGAAGTGTTAGCATTCACAGATAGCGATTATGCTGGCGACATGGACGACAGGAAAAGTACATCTGGATATGTATTTCTTATGGGTTCGAGTGCAGTTTCATGGTGTTCGAAAAAACAACCCATTATGACATTGTCAACCACAGAAGCTGAATTCGTAGCAGCGGCAGTATGTGTTTGCCAAGGAATCTGGATAAAGAGAATCTTGAAGGAATTGGGTCACGCAGATACAGGTTGTATGACTATAATGTGTGACAACAGTTCTACTATCAAGCTGTCCAAAAATCTAGTGATGCATGGTCGCAGTAAACATATTGATGTGAGGTTTCATTTCTTGAGAAATCTTACCAAAGAAGGGACGATTGCATTATTTCACTGTGGGAGTAAAGATCAGATCGCAGATATAATGACTAAGCCACTAAAGCTTGAAGAATTTCTCAAACTTCAGAGATTGATGGGAATCTGTGAAATTGATAATATGGAAGTAAACTAATTGCGTTATATAGCATTTAGTTTAAGGGAGGGAATGAAGGGATCTTTTCGGTTAAGAAACAGTTAGAATAACTAACTGTTAGCAACTATTAGTTACGGTTAAGAAACAGTTAGAATAACTAACTGTTAGCTTGTTGTTATTTTACTGTTACTTTCTTGTTATTTCAATTACAATGTAACAGGCTATATAAAGCCAAGTCCTGGTCAAATAAACGTGTTCTCTTCTCATTCAATTCATCAACATTTCTTTGAGCTCTCATTAATACTCAACATTCATAGCTCTCTTAACATGTTAGTTCACGTAATTTTATTAAATGCATGCAGTAAATTTTCAATTTTCAATTTAAAATTTTTCTATGCTATAAAATATGTTCATAGTACTAAGATATTTTTCTATTAGATTAAAAATTAACGTGAAATCCATTATGGTTGGTTATTAGCTAGTTTTATTACTAACAAAAGGCAAAAGTAGAGAATGACCGAAATGTGAAGTAGTGCAAAACTTCTTAGCCAAATCTTTAAAAATCCCCCAATTATGCATCTTGTCTAAACTAGTCTTGTTTTTTTTTTTTTTTTTTTACTTCAATTCTCCTAAAAGTATATAAAAATGAGAATCATGTCAAAACCATAATTATAAGACCCAAAAAGCTAACCTGGTAATTGATTCAGGCTGATTAAGTGGAAAAACCTTTTTTTTTTTTAATAAAAAAATTCTTTTGTTTTTTTTCTTCTTAAAATCAAATGATGGGTTGCCTTAAATCAATCTATAGTCAAACCCTTAACTCGCTATTTAGGTCTTAAGTAAAATCAATTATGGGTTATGGGTTGGGTGTTATAACTTTAATTTAATTTGATGGAAACTAGATTTAAAAATGGTGAAACTTTTGAACTATAGAAGCAGGTACTTTTTTTAAGGTTAGACCAAAATTTTGATCATCAAACATGGAGTACTATTCTAAAAGGAATAAGTTATTTATCTTTTCATACATTATCTTTTCATACGAATTTATGTTTTTTTTAATTTAGTCGTCAAATGTTTTTTTTGGCAATTTAGTCCTACCAATTGACTTTGATTTCTTAGAAAAAAGTGAGATTGAAAAAAGAGAGATCAAAATGAAAAAGACGTCAAACATAGGTGGTATGCCATAAGTTTTGTAAAAAATACACTTTAGTCATTGAACTTTAAAAATCACACAAATCACACATTTAAGTATCTTAATATTTTTCCATTTTAATCTTAATATAAAAATTTATTTTTGTTATTTTTTAGTTCTTGGTTGAAAAGAGAGAGAGAAGTCACTGAATTTCAGTGGTAAAAAAAGAAAAATATCGTTGATATCGATTAGGCCATCAAAATGAACTATATTTATGTCAAATGATTCAATTTGATGAGAAAAGTTCATATCAGGTGTTTTTGTACCTTTAAAATTCATGAAAAAACATATCTAAACTCGGGTTGATTTTTGGATTCGGGTTGATTTTGATTTTTGGACAGTTTTTGAGGTCATAGATAGGTTTATCACAATTCTTACGATATTTTACCGGTGTTTTAGGTTGAAAATGTGTTGAAAAATCTAACTCGAGTTGATTTTAAAATTTTTTTGGGACAGACGACATGTTGTTGACCCCAATTGTAAATAATAAAAAATTAAGGGCTGAATCACACGAGTCTATCAAGAAAGGCCATATACGGGCTCTAATAAAATGGGCTAGCCTGGCTTGGCCTATTAAGCCTTGTAGCATTTGGCCTTTGCTTTTTTTTTTTTTTCCTTTTTAAATCCTTTTTATAATTTTTTTAAATTAATGATTCTTTTTTCTCTAATTTTTAATTTATATTTAAATTAGTATCAATTCTCTCTTTAATTTTGCTTGGAGATCCTAGTTTAAATGAACTATTTTTTTAGTTATGTATTTTATTTTGAATAGTTTTTTTATTCATTTATAATTTTTTTTATATTTTTTGTATGGATTTATTTTTGAAAATTAATTTTTTTCATAAAATATTTCTAATATATACAGCCTTGGTGTTTTTTATTTTTTATTTTATTCAATCAATTTAATTTATATCTCTATTGCTATTATTATTTTTTTAAATAAAAATATTTTTTTAATAAATAAATCTTGTAAACACAACTAGGTAAAATATCATGTTTTTTGAGATTTAACATTTTGATCTACACATGTCTCTTGATTTTTCAAGTTTTATTTTTAAATATTGTTAATAATTTATTTATTCATATATGTAGTTTTTTATTTAGTTAATTACATTTATGTATAAATTTTTGGATTTAAACTATAAAAATACACTAAAAAAATCTTACAAATATAATTCTTTTATAAAAAATAAAAATATATGATAAATGAAGCTCAGTTCACATAATGATGCCTTTTCGATATCAGCATCAACATCAACACCCACATGCATGGAATGGAATGCATAGGCACAATAACATCATAAATTTTTGGTTTTGTGAAATTCGGACTCCCTCATCTGTACCTTTCCGCCTCCCTCTTCCCACCCTCCACCCTCTCTCTCTCAAAAAAAAAAAAAAAAAAGTTGCTCGCTCGTGGCTACTCTCTCGCGATATTTTTTTGTCTCTCTCGATCTCCACGATCTGGCCTCTTTTTCAATCGAAAATTAGGGTTTCCTTTTCTCTCTATCAACTCCATATCGAGTCTCGTCCTTAACGTAGATTTTACTGGTTTCTTATCTTTTGGGGTTAACAGATCTACAGCGGCTCCTTTAGCTTTTTACGTCTTTTAATTTTCTTTCCACTCTTTTAAACATGTTTTGGAAGCTCACCGCTCTCTCCACCTCCTCTCCTGTAAGTTTATTTTTTCATCTCTAGGATTTGTAAAGATTGGTGGATTTAGCTTTAAAATCGTTGTTATTTGGATCTATGAAACCTAGGAATACGCGACTTCTAAATTGAAATGGATTTCATGGTTTTAACTGGCTTGGACTGATTGAGTTGAGATGGATGTTGTTTTTCATCATGTAGATTTATGTGATTCCTTACAATTTATTTGTTAATTCAGCGTTTAATTAGTGAATGTTTGCGTAGAAACTGTAGTGAATTGTCATGTTTTTTGTATGCAGTGCCCTGTGTTTGCATTTGAACCTTTTATTTGTCCGTGACATTTATTAGAAGAATTAATTAATTAATCAACTCTTCTAACAAATGTTTTAATTTTAATGGCAGTAGCTGTTAATTCAATCCACATCTAGTGGGTATGTGGCGGCTTCTTAGTAAATGAAAGAAATGATGTTGAAAATTTGTTTAGGTTCTATATTTACTACTATATTTAGCTTTGAATTTTGAATCGGAGGGCCGCCTTGCTTAAATTGCTACTAGGTTTATGCGCTCCTAACCATGTTAATTCCATTGCTGATGATATTAAGCTCTGCGTGCTTGGTAATATTTTTCTAATAAGCAAACATGTTTAGTTGTTTTATTGATATTTGCTTATCTTATTTCTAGTTTACTTATACCAACTTGCTATTGCATCTGTAGGTGGAG
Organism: Populus tomentosa; assembly: GCA_018804465.1. Taxonomy (NCBI): domain Eukaryota; kingdom Viridiplantae; phylum Streptophyta; class Magnoliopsida; order Malpighiales; family Salicaceae; genus Populus; species Populus tomentosa. The sequence continues at coordinate 18,742,224 of CM031975.1, forward strand.
TCATTATTAGACAAAGATAATTTCACGTTGGAAGAGCTTCTTGACGAGGAAGAAATAATCCAAGAATGCAAAGCTTTGAACACTCGACTTATCAATTTGTAATTTTTTTCTCTCCCTTCTTACCATCAATGCTGAAATGCTCTGATTTCTGCACAAGGCCATTCTCTATCATGCATAGTTTACTGTCTCTGTACTGTTTGAGAGCATATCATAAAGTTGATCCTGATGGATGCTCAACATAAATTATTGTATGCAGTCTGCGAGATAGAGCCCAAGTGGAGCAGTTGCTCAGATACATTATCGAGGAACCTTCAGAGGATGCTGAAAGCAAACTAGCTTTCAAGTATGTCATTTTAACTAGAGAAAAACTGTTTTCTCATGTTGAAATGTTTCTTACATTAACTTTTTGTTGTTTTTCTCTGACGAATCGCTTTCGGTTTTTAGGTTCCCCTTCATTGCTTGTGAGATATTTACATGTGAAATTGATGTTATTCTTAAAACTTTAGTGGAGGAAGAGGAGGTAGGTTTCATTTTTTTCATTGCACTTTGTTTTAATCTGGAGGTTGTTGCGGTAAATGCTCTTTACTGATGGTTATCTTTACTTTCTTGCTATTTCAGTTGATGAACTTACTCTTCTCTTTCTTGGAACCAAATCGGTCTCATAGTGCCTTGCTTGCTGGGTATTTCAGCAAAGTAAGTTTTCAGAACTTTGTATACAGTTTTCACGAGAAGTTGTATCTTTAATATTTTGTTCGGCAAGGATCACATCATTGATGCTATTTGCCATTTATTCTAGGTTGTTGTTTGCCTCATGTTACGCAAGACAGTCCCACTTATGAACTATGTCCAAGTGAGAATTTTTCTACCTGTATCTATGTTGTGGTTTGTTGCAACTTTTACTCTGCTTAATTGTAAAAAAATGTTTGTTTCAATCAAAGGAAGTTGTGCCGTTCAATGCCCATCATTTAAATATTCATTATGGGCTGTGACGTGCTATGCAAATATATATTTTCATGGTTAGGTTTTCATGGCATTTGATGGTTTATAATTCAGTTTAGTAATACAAATTACAGGAATACATAATGTTTGTGCTAACTGGAGAAAGGATGCAGGTGCATATATATCCACATAAACATTTATTGGGTCATAATAACTGTCACTTCGTTGTGTAAATAACATACCAGACCTCTCATATTTGTGTTCTCTGCTGCTTGAACATAGCATTTCATCCCAAAGTAAAATTGCTGATGCAATATGATGAAGAAATCCATCTCTGACTCTTCAATTGACACTTATGTGTTTCATCTATCATACCAAACTAATCAAGTGGCATCATTACTAACAATTGTAGTTTTTAGGAATTAAAACTGAAGACAAACAAAAGAAGATAGAGAAGTTTTGAAGAGAATTTTAGGAATTCAGATTTGTTGATTTGTAAAGTCGATGGTACTTTGTTTAAGGTTTTGAAACTTGTGCTGAGAAAAGTAATAAAAGAAAAAAGTGGAGAACAGATAGAGAATGAAAAAAAGAAGTGAACATGGTTATCACATGTTTGGTGGTTATAATGTTCTAAAGAGTCTATTCAAGAATCTTGTCAGCATAAGTAGTTCTATTGTTCACAGGCTTGGAGTTAAAGTAGCTTTAAGTCCTGGTTCTTTTAGATGGACCACTTTTTATGCACAATTTTCAAACCACTTCATCTCAGTCAATCAATTAATAGAAGTGACATGAAGCATAGGATTTATGCCTTCTTGCGTTCAAAATTTTCTCACTGCGTGAATCCCCCCCCCCCCCTAATTAGTTTCTCATTGTTCAACATGAAAATTTTCTTCACTCTGCAATTTGTTATGTATATCATGTTAGGCAAGGTGAGCATTTAAGTGAGGCTTATGATTTGCTCAGAGATCTGCAAAATTTGGATTGTGTTGGTATTTCAGTTTTACACTTTCTTAGAGTATCTGACTGTTGTTAGTAGCCTGTTAGAGAAAATATTCATTATTTGGTTTCTCACAGGCCCATCAAGATGTTTTCCGCCAACTTGTTGATTTAATTGGAATAACATCCATTATGGAGGTAATTGAGATTCTTATCCTGTAGTGGTTTACATTTCGATAAGTTCTTGCTTGTAATATATTTTTTTGATTTTGGATATTGCTTGTTTCATGAAGGTTTTGGTTAGGCTGGTAGGAGCTGATGACCATGTTTATCCTAATTTTACTGATGTGATGCAATGGCTGGCTGATAGCAATTTGCTAGAAATGATCGTGGACAAATTGAGTCCTTCTGTAAGTGCTGCAATTTTGTCAAGAAAACATCTCCCTTTTTAATATGAACTAGAAAAAAATCTGAGGATGTAAGGTTAGTGTTGAGGCTTGACCAGACAACTGAAAATGGAAGAAGAATCTGAAATGATTAGCAAGAGACTCTTTACAATGGATGTGTTATATATTAAATAGTCTGATAATTTTCTTTTATGTGAACTAGAATCCACCTGAAGTTAATGCCAACGCAGCAGAAACATTATGTGCGATAACTAGAAATGCTCCATCGGCCTTGGCTACTAAACTCTCTAGTCCAAGGTTTGTTGGATTTTGTATCTTGGCTACTAAATCTACTCGTCCTTGTTTATGTTTTAATTTATTTGTGGTTTTGATGTTTTGGGCATATGCAGTTTTGTGGCTAGGATATTTGGTCATGCCTTGGAAGATTCACAGTCAAAATCTGGTCTTGTCAACTCACTTTCTGTTTGTATATCCTTACTGGATCCAAAAAGATCAGCAATGTCGTCTCCCTTGATGCATTCTTTTCGAAGCCACCATATGTACGAGTCTCCAATCCCTGTAAATCCAGAGACTATTAGCGCAATGCTACCTAAACTTGGTGAGTAAATTTCTATGGTTGTGAGAATGCTCCCCCAACCAAAAAAAAAAAAGCAGGAATACAGGGAAGATTTTTCTGAGATTTTTCCCATTGTTTTTTCCTCCTTTCTTTGGGGTTTGGCGGTGCTCACAAACTTTTCAGTTTTCCCTATGCATTTTCATTCATTATATGTTTTGGATGCATCCTGTCAAACCAAGATTAGCATAACCATATTAAGTAGTATAGTTTATAATGTAAAAAAGGATAGAAGAGGCATCTGACAAAAGATGCTTTTATATAATTTTTTCTATCTTTTCCCTGTCAATGCCGGTATTTGTTAAGATTGCCCATTCCATTTTGCAGGTAACTTGCTTCTGCTATTGAATGTCCGGTCTGATGAGAGGATTTTACCTACAACATATGGAGTACTGAAGCCTCCTCTTGGGAAACATTGTCTTAAGGTAGGTTTCATGCTTTTGCTGTAATCTTCATATGGAACACAATGCAAAACAGAAAATTTCAATAACATGGTTTTGGAAACTGTTGGGCAGCATAAACTGTATGGTTGGTGGAATATATAAACCTTTAGTTCAAATTACACTGAAGTATAAACTTGTTTGGAAATTAACTGCTCTCAATTTCAATTTAGATTGTGGAATTCATTGCGGTGCTACTAAGAGCTGGAAACGAAGCCACTGAGATGGAGTTAGTCAGCTCGGGAACCATCAAAAGAATCCTTAATCTGTTCTTCGAGTAAGTTTCTGCATCATTTTTTAAATGGTGAATTGACAAATCAGTAGATTAATGAAGTTGGTAGCCAGGAACAGTTGTCGTTTTGAAGTTGCTCCAGTTATGGTGTGCTAGGTGATCATTCATGATTCTGATGTTTTAACTGATGCAGGTACCCTTACAATAATGCCTTGCATCATCATGTTGAGAGTATCATAATGTCTTGTTTGGAGACCAAGAGTGATGCTATGGTTGATCATCTTCTTCAAGAGTGTGATTTGATTGGAAAATTTCTCCAAACAGATAAAAACCCTTTAATATCCGGTGATAATGATAAGGTATATGGAGTTTTTTTTATGATATTGGAATAATCTTGTATGATAGCAAAATCTTAGCAATGGTAATGATAAGGACTTATTTGTATGTTATCTGCTGAAACAAAGGGGAAAGAGCTGAAGACTATATTCCATGCTCTACCTCCTCCACTTGAATTTGGTGGAATGGGAAATTAGATGCAAGTAGTGTCATTTATATTCTGCACTGGCACGTTTTATGTGTTGATAAACATGTTTCCTTATGCAGCCAACGGTTCCTGCTGCTGGAAAACAAGCACCACGTGCAGGAAACCTCGGACACATTACACGAATTTCTAATAAGCTTTTTCAGCTGGGAAACATCAGTAGCCGCATTCAGACCTATCTACAGGTGGGTGGTAAGCTGGGATGTACACTGTGCATTTGTTTCACTGAGTACAAAGTTCCTTAAAAAAGCCCAGTCTTACTGGCATGTGGAACTAGTGATAAAAGTTTGGTTGAAGGTTATGAGTGCTTAAGAACTAGTCTGCCCTCTAAACCATTGCTGAGAGAAAAGTTTGGAGTGACTTTATCATCTCTGATATAAATCACATCAAGCTTGTTTTGGCTAGAAGCATCCATAACCAGGTGCTATGCTGTGTTTTGTGGCTGTTGCTACTTTTGATGATGACATTGTTTTCCACCTTGCTGCTCTTTCCTCCTGCAATTTCAAAGAGTTTTTGCTCTCTTGTTTGGGAACTGGAACTCCTAAATCTGTTCTTTTTTAGTTACCTTTCTAAGTAATAGAGTATTTTCAAATATCCTTTTTTATACTTAATACTGAAGTACACAATGTTATGACTTTAATAGTTTTGTTATTTGCTCTTTTCAACTCCTTGTTTCATTTGGTGCATCTTTGCATCCAACATCATTGTGGTAGTGTGATTGAACTGATGTCCCTTCAATGGAATTTTGGTTTAATATCTTTTCTGACACGTATTTTTATATATCTCCAGGAAAATAGTGAGTGGATGGAGTGGCAAGCCACTGTTTTGCAAGAGCGTAATGCAGTTGAAAATGTCTACCGATGGGCTTGCGGGTATGTTCTTGCCTCTTATTGTTTATGCTTATGCACTCTTTAAAACAGTGTTTGTAGCTGTGGTATGCTCATCGCTTGATGGGTGCTCAAATATGTGATATCTATAGAGAACTAGATGTTTGTCCAAAACATATTTAAATAATAAGGATATGGTGATGAGGATTTAAATTTATTGGCAATCTGGGTGTCACTTATAATTTTCTTTTTTCTCCCTCTAAAAATGTAACAGTATGGTGGGTTATCATTTTTCAATATGAATTATATGTTGAAATTTGCTAATAACTTTTTGCTTGATAAGCATAATTTTCTTCCATTTGTGTTTCTGCTGTAAATTACTGCCACTGGAGTTCTCCCTGGAGAGAATGGATTGGTAATCTCACTTCATCCTCTTGTTTTGTACAGCCGCCCAACAGCATTGCAAGATAGGACGCGTGACAGTGACGAGGATGACCTTCATGACAGAGATTATGATGTGGCAGCTCTAGCCAATAATTTAAGTCGGGCTTTTAGATGCAAAATATACGGGAACGAGGATAATGAAGAGGTACATAGTGGCTTCTCTTTTTGATGACTTTCATTCTCCTCTTTTTGTTGTCCTGTTATTTATGTTTCTGGACTTTGGCTCTCAACTTGTATCACTCATAAAAACAGGGAGTAATATCTCAATAAGCCCCTTCTAGGATCTGAAATTCAAATGAGTGCCTTATGAATGATTCATTGAAATTTCATCCTTCTAAGGTTATTGCATCAACACTGGTCCAATTGATACCAGCAGTTTCTTTCATCATGTGACACGCTAGCCTGCTTCTCTGCTGCCAGTTGCCATCTCTATCCCCATCTCCACCATTATTTCTTATGCATCTCTCACTCGAGCCATCACATATTCCTCCTCACTCGCCCCCGTCTCTCTCAAAACCCATCAGTTTCTCATACTCTCCAAAATAACACCACTGTCCCCGCTCTCCTCTCCATCTTCTCTCTAAAACAAGAACTCCAAACTCCCATCAATCAATACACTCCCTATCCTTTACAAGAATCAATTCTCAGTCTTTCACAAAATCAACTCTCTATTCAAATAAAAACAGAGAAGATGTCAGGAGATGACCTGTGCCTTGGTTTAATAGTATCTATTTATTTCCAAACTTTATTTTAACAACGGTAATATACTCAATGTAGTATGTATATCATTCAGGAATCTGTTCAGATAATAAAATCAAAAGAATGATTTTTGAGCTAATGATTCTGAGTGGCTCATTCAAATTTTGTGATATATAAGAGGGATCCTTTATGCATCAACCTACAAGAAATGGTTCTTAATTTTTTATCATTTTGGTTGCAGGACAATGGGAGCCTTGATCGAGATGATGAGGTAACAGTTTAACTTTATAATACAAGTATGTGTTTGTGTATGAATCTTTGTTTCTTTTTTTCTTTTCATTTTTTTTTGGGAGAGGGGGATTCATTGGTAGCGACTTTTCTCTATATTGCCTTTTGATATCAAACATTTGTTGTTTGGTCTTTAATACCAGGATGTCTACTTTGATGACGAGTCTGCCGAAGTTGTTATATCATCCCTTAGGCTTGGTGATGACCAAGGGAGGTAAAGCCATCACACTGTTTATATTGAAATATTGTATCTTCTATAAGTTGCAAGTGCACCTGCCTAAATGTTTCATTCATCCTATTTACTGGATACATAATAGAAAAGTTGTTTTAAAACTTACTAATGTGCAAGTCTCATTGCCCTTGGCCTGAAGCTTTAGCAATGTCTAGTGTGTGCATCTGCCTGCCATTCTTTCACCCTATTTACCAGAAAACTCGATTGTCAAAGTGTATTTAAAATGCTATGCCAAGTCTCGATGCTTTTGACTTGGACCTTTACATCTTTTTGGTTGCTAGCGTAAGCAGTGCATTTGGTATAATTTCTTTAACAAATCATATAATATCAATAACTTGGATGTCAAATTATTAGCATACATGTTTGAGAGAATTCTTTTTGGATATGATTAGGAATCTCACTGATTTTTAATTTATTTAAATGCAGCAGTCTGTTCACAAATTCAAACTGGTTTGCATTCCAAGATGATAGAATTGGCGATTCACTTGTGAGCACATCGCCTGGAGAGATGATGGATCAGATTAACTTAAATGGAAATGCTAATGGTGGTAACAGCGGTAGTGATGATGAGGTGGTGGTGGGAGAGGAAGATGAGTTGACGGAAAGCAAGGATTCTGTCAATGGCACATCCACTTCCAACACAAACCTCATCGATCAATTTCCTGGGAGTGGTCTGGATTCACAAAGCGGCGATGCAAATGCCCCTGATACAAGCTTTTTCAAATATGAGACATCAGTCAAAGAAGAATTGTTTGGAGATAGGCCTTTACCTGAATGGGTAGGGTGGGGAGAGTCATCAGATTTGCAAGTAGGGGGGTCAACTGTGAATCCATTTGAAGATCATGACAGCTCTGACGACTCTCTTTCCAGCCAAGCGAAAGCAGTAACACCTGGAGCCAGTTCCCCACCAAGTGGGGAATCCGTACTTCCAAATGGCTTATCACCCTCCAAGGATTCTAGTGATGCATCCGTCAGCAGTGATTCAAGTAAAAAATCTCCCGCCATGCCTTCTTTGTTTGAAGAGGATGTTGAATTTGTTGGTGTTGAGTTAGAAGGCACTGAAAAGGCAATGGATCAAGCTCTCAAGGAGGGGATAGTTGGTGAAGCAGGGCCTCTGAAGAGGAATATTTCACCGAAGGTTCCAGAGAAGGAGAATTCCGATACTGCCGAGGTTGATAATAAAGAGTTCAATGATGCAAACTATTGGAGGATTGATCAATAGGGTTGCTGTCGTAGAAAGATGATGATCGATCCTGTTGAGGTTTTCTGAACCTGAAAACTTGGATCCTAAAGCCACAGACCCCATTTTTGGATGGCAAGGGATTATGCAGCAGATATATGTACAGTATTTTTGTTTCCAAATGGGGATTGGATGGCAGGTCGTGTTATGGTTTTACTGCTTGTTTAGTTGTCATTATTGTTAGTTACTCTAATTGTTTATTATTCAATGTCTCTTTCGTTTCCTCCTGTTACTGACTTGTAGGGTTTTCCTCATCCATCAAAATTTATGTTTTACTCTGGCTAAAATCTCTCTCTTGGTTTCAAGTCGGTTGGTACTAGCAAATCTTGGGATTTGGTGCATGTGCATGTGCTTGATTAGCACCAGGAATTTATTTTCCCGGGAGTTTCTAGTCGGAAGGAAGATCAATTCCGAAGTTGTAAACCCTGGAGAGGGTGATAAAGATCATATTTTTAAAATGTTCTTTTTTATATATATTACAATAATATTTTTTAATTTTTTTAAAATTTATTTTTGATACTACATCAAAACTATTCAAAGTAAAAAAATAAATTAAATTAATTGGAAGTTAAAAAAAAAATATTCGTAGCCCTGGAACATTTCGCTACCACAAATAAATCGACATCTTGATTCGGAGTTCGAGGGTATAAAATAAACCAGGTTATGGGAGTGGTTTTTTTTTTTTTTCTTTCTCCCCAACCAAATTTAGCTGTGTATATATGTATGCATACATACATGGTAAAACCCCATGCTCGTGTTGTGTTTTGTCACGTGTAGCGCGTGCAATTGCGAAGAGAATCCACACTAATGGAGATTATTCTAGAATGGCATGTATGGAGATTATTCTAGAAATGGCATGTCCTCATTATTATGTATATAGGCAATGCAATTGTGAGTGAAGGGGAATGAAGAGTAGAAAAAGAGAGAAGAAACAGGAAGGGGAAGGGAAGGATGATAGAGGTGGTCTTGAACGACAGATTGGGCAAGAAGGTGAGAGTAAAATGCAATGAGGATGATACGATAGGGGACCTCAAGAAGCTGGTGGCTGCCCAGACCGGCACCCGACCCGATAAGATCCGGATCCAGAAATGGTACACTATCTACAAGGACCATATCACTCTCAAAGACTACGAAATCCATGATGGCATGGGCCTCGAGCTGTACTACAACTGATCAGTTACTCTCTGGTAATTACAACTTAAATAAGTATTTCTTTCGATTATTCTCTGCTTCTAGTTTCAGGCGATTCGATGCTTCCTTTACCAGGAAAGGATACAGTAGAGAATTTCATATCATATCATATATCTGCGCGCGTTATCTGTGTATAATGTCGATGTGTGTCCTTCAATGCTCTACCAAAATTATCTGTTCCGTGTTTCATGTCGATGTGCGTCCTTCAATGCTCTGCCAAAATTATCTGTGTAGTTTAATTTAATCGTGTAAAATGCTGTCTGCCACCCATATGAGATGTTTGTTTCTCCAGTTACGAGACTCTTTCCTCTTTTTATACTTCACATGATTTTATGTGGATTGGATTCTTGCACTGTTCGGCGGTGTTCCAGAAAACCGACTCATATATTATTAGTTAAATTGATTTTCTAGTTTAAATTTCTTTTTAGGATATTAATATGAGTTTTAAATAGAATTTAATTACTAAAAAATAATCAAAAGCAAATCAGGGGGTCTGATTTGATCTTTCAGAATTAACTCTTAAACACTTTGTTGCAAATATGGATGCTGAAACAATGATCCTGTTCTACTATCTTTGGAATATTCCTGCTGGAGTTGATTTTAACCCTTTTGCTTTTATTACTAAAATTTTTCTTCGGGTTATCCAAGTCTTGGATATTCAACGTCGTTCCCATGGCTGCTGCCAAAGCTGCTGTTATATCTGTTGGCGAAGACATCGCTACTTTTGGATTGCTTATAAAAAAAAATAATGATTTTTGCTATACAATTTATGTTTCTCTTTCGATTTTTCTCTTTCCAATTGTTTTCTCAAGTTGCACAATTTTTTTTTTAATAAAAAAATGATTTAAGAGCGAAATATTCAAAATTGTTATTTCAATTTATTATTTGATTTTAAACAAATCAATAATAATTACAAAAATTCATCGATACAAAAAACCAAGGCAAATATCAGATATCACATGAAGCCTTTCAATTAGGTTATTCGTCTTTTAAAGGCACAATTTATAAGCATCCATCACTTATTATTTTTTTCTTTTACCAAATATTTTATTAAATTCGTTTGACTGGGATAAGGGAAAATAAAAACAGAAAATCTGTCTAATTTAAGGGCTGTTTACTAAGAGGGTGTTTGGGAGTGTGGTAGTGGTTGCTTTTCAAATAGCTTTTCGTGCCGAAAAGCATGCCAATAATGTTTTTTTATTTTTTAAAAATTATTTTTGATATCAGTACATCAAAACGATCCAGAAAGTACAAACCGTATTCAATTTTAACAAAAAAAAAAATTTGAAATTTTGTAAAAAACCGTTTGAACCGCAGTACCAAACGGCCTCTTAGCAATAGCCATCCCAATGAGTTACATATGCTTGGGATTTCAAATGAGTAAATAAATTATATTTTCTCTCTCATAGCGAACATCATATGTCACCCCACCGACTACTAAAATCAACCAATTAGCCTAAGTTTCAGGGGTATAGTTCAAGTGATCAGGTTTTAAATTTGTTTTTTAAAAATTATCAATTTAAATTTTACAAATCTTAGCCACTGAATGCTTATATTGTTGTTAATTTCAGAACTCGTGAGATTAATTGAGGTGAATGCAAATTAGCACAGATATCCATGTTAATAAAAAAAAATCAGCTTAAGCCAGCCTTGAGTTGCACAACTCGCAAAAACACAACCACACCAATACGTATCTGTTTGGGATTGTGGTAGAGGTTGTAGTTCAAAGTAATTTTTATTTAAAAATATATAAAGATAATTTTTTATTTTTTAAAAATTATTTCTGATATCAACGTATTAAAACGATATAAAAATATTAAAAAATATTAATTTTTTTTAAAAAATAAAATTTTAAATTTTTAAAAATACGAGTTAGACAGTGTTTTCAAATTGGTTAATCTATTGTTGAACTTGTGTCATCTAATTGGAGATGTAAATTGGATCCATATAGTCAAAAGTAGTATTTAATGATGAAGTGTCAATACAAGTTTAAAAGATTGAGACTTTAATTAATATAATCCTAACAAGTAAAGGCGTTGGGAAAGTTTCATAACTTGTGGATTGGATAAGAAATCTTGATAGCTTGTGGATTGGGTAAGAAGAGGTGATTTTTTATTTATGTTTTTTAATATATAGTTTTATGCTAATAAATATAATTTTTTATTCAAATTAAAAATTTTCTAAAACAATTTAAATGTTTTTTTTCCTATAGGGTTAAAATTTAGTAGCACTTGGAGTTTAAAACGGCTTTGCAATAAAGCTTAAAAGCTATTGTACGAGAATTATATTATTTTACTAGTTGGTTTATGACTATTTTTTTATTTTATTTAAATTTTTTTTGTTATTTTTCTAGTTTTGTTTAGAATATTTTACCTGGTATAAATAAAGTTATTTAACTTGTATTTTAGATTTTTTTTAGATTGCTTGTTATTTAGAAATAATATTTTGTGTCTGGCAAGTTTCCTGATTTTTCATCAAACTCTTTTGCTTCATGTTCTTAATTCTTTAAAATCAACAAATTGAGTTTTTTCATTCAATATCTTTAGTTTTTTAGTTTAGATAATCATTAAGTCAAGTTTTCTATCAATATAATTTTAGCTTTTCTGGGTTGATTTTTTATATTGATTATGGGTTTTAAGATTCTTACCTTGTTGGTGCGCCTCAACTTATACCAATCATAAGTTGATATTCTTTATTTTTTTTTCCTCATTCCTTCACCCTAATAGCATAATAGTCCGGGAAAACTAGAAAAGTAATAGAATTAATAAATTGAGGATTTTAATTTAAAATTAAAATTTGGTAATGTAAGGTGGAGAGAGAGGGAAGGGAGGTTAGAAGAAGCTAGGAGGAGGAAAAAAGAAAAAGAAAAAAGAGAAACAAGAAAAAAAAGTGAAAATATAAATTTAAAAGAACAAAGAAAATCAAGTTAAAATTAGCTATCAAAGTACAAAAGGAAAGTATTATTGTTATAAAAAATAGAAAAATTAAGACAATTTTCCTTTATTTCATATAAAATAAAATAAAAACTAAAATGTAAGGCTTTTTTCATGTACACTTATATAAATTATTATTCATCATAATAGTATAATTGTTTTTTTTTATATATATAAAAAAATCATTTGTCTTGATATTAGGAATATTATTGTCTTTTCAATAGCATATTAGTCATTTAACATTTGTTTAGAGGTATTTTTGTCTTCTTATTATTTTTTGCAATTAGATAACCTTATTACCCTCCAAAATAGATTTCTTTAGCTTGTTTGGGGGGTGTTTTTGCTTTTGTCATTTTTTGAAAATAGATAAAGTAAAGTTTTGCTCATTTTTTAAAGAAATTAAATCATGAATGAAGGGTCATTTAGGTTTTTTCAATATGGTTTTTATGTTAATTCTCATAAAAATAAAAAGTTGGTGTGTGCTTACAATGCAATAGGCTGAAACTATATATTTGTCGATTTTCTGGATATTTTGGTTGAAAATTGTTACGGTGAGGTCAATTGGCGGATCTGAGATATTAAAAAGCCGATCCAACTTGTGAACAATAAGGAAATAAATAAATAGCATGTCAAAAAGGTTATTAGTCTTTGTACTTTTTATATGGAAGTTGCCCGTATGTTTCTTTCTCTTTTTTTACTACTTTCATTGCATGACATAAAACTATAAATGAGTTCCCTAGATTTTGTCATATTATCACCTCTTCTATGTGGTCTTTACGATGAAACCATACCACTACTTTGAAACCATAAAACTACTTTCATTTACCTTAAGTAGATGAGCCTCTTCCTCGACAAAAATGTTACTGCAAATTTTAGCCGCTGGCCAAGGATAATCGGTAAAAGCTTACAAATTCGACCTGGCAAGTCTGGCTGGTTTTGAATCATAATAAATTATTTTTTACTTTTTAATCTATATAGATTAGTTTATATATATTTTAATTAATTTTTTGAGATCTTGAAATTAATGATTAAATAAATTTTTAATAATTCTAAGATTTATAACACCCAAACTAATAATTTTTAAAAACCAAATCAAGTTAAATCACTTTAAATATATATATATATATATATATATATAAAAGCCACAATCATTATTTTAATTATTGCATGAAGGCACAACTATTACACCCAGTCCGGTCAAACATTGTGATTGGAATCAAGCTAACTTGTCACAATATACAATGCTTCACCAATTTTTTTTTTTTTTTTTTTAGATAAAGGTCCCTTTACCAAAAATATAAAATAAAGAGAGCCACGCATGCGTTCATTTATGGGGCCAAAGTTAAGGCATGATGTCTATAGCACACGTGCCTTAACCCTTATCTTTAACGCACATACGTGACCCCTCTCTATTTAAAAAATAAAATGAAATGAAATGCATTATAAAAAATATATTTAATATGATATTTGAATTATTCTTTAATTTTATCATGATTCTTAAATCATGTTATGGTATTTTTTATATAAGAATGTTAATTTTTCTTATGTTAATTCTAATCTTTGAGGGCTTAATAACTAGTTTTTCTATTAAAAAAAAACCTTGATATTGATTAAGGAAATGGATATACCACCTTATTTTCTAATATTTTTAGCAAAATTAATTTCTAAAATAATATTATTTTTAATAAATGAGAATATTTTAAGTTAATATAAATGCTTGTAAGAAAGCTAAAACAAATCCTTTAAATTAAAGACAAACTCTTTTTAATAAATCATCTAAATAAATATTAAAAACTTAATTAATTGAAACTAAAAAATAAAATAACTTAGTAATATCAAGTCTAAGAATCAATTATACTATTTTCATGTGAGCATGTTGTAAAATATATTGACCAGGAACAGTGATTTGATGCAAAAAAAATCTCATAATTATAATAACTTTATAATTTTCTTTGTAAAATATTTTTGTTCCAAGAAATTTATTATTACTCTAAATTCATTAATCAATTATAAATGAATATTACATTCATAAATTTTTTTATTAATAATATATATGTTTTGCTTGAACAAAATCAATATTATATGTAACTAACTAATTGGCTACAAGGTATATACATAAATGCTTTTTTTGAAAAATAAAACTTATGAACCCTAAGAATGACTTTTTTTATCACTAAAAGGTGGCAACTATCCACTATATCTCTCTCCTCTTTTTTTTTGGCGATTTTTTTTTTTATTTCTCAAATTCATGGACTGAAATATGAACAAAATAAAGTTTTGGAACAAATGTTAAAATCATAAAACTACAAATACCAAAAATGAAAAATACAAGAAATTCAAAGACCAAAATATTTAAAAACACACCTCATATATAGTTAAAAAAAAAACAAAAGAAAAAAAACCCTGTATTTTTGTTTTGGTGTAAGATCTGGTCCCTAAAGACTGAATTATTTACAAGCAATAAAAATAAATTTTATTTTGCAAAATCAAACGTTAATATAATTTTTTATTTTTTTTATATTGTGATAAGCACATGAAAAATAAATTATAAAACTTAATTCTCAGCTAACGTAACATGAAATGATGAAATTAAAAAAAAAAATTAATGACGAGGGTAAAAAAATCTTGAGCACTACTCCAATAATAAAAATTTTATGTCTAGTTGTACAATATTTATGCATTAAATTAAACATATTTTTTAGTTTTTCTTGTAATTTTGTTTTGAAGATAAATGAAAAAACAATTTTGTTTTGGAATTAAGTGAGTTGCTTTTAATCATAAACAAAGTAGTATATTATGATCATTTTAAAAACACAACAATCAATTGTAAAATATTATTTTTAATCTGAAACACAACAATACCAAACACCTGTTAAGATATATAACTTAATTTATTGAAAGAAGAATAACAAAACCATGACATGGCACGAGCTTTTTTATTATACGTGTACATATAATAGTATGTGAATGGATGGATCAATTTAATTACAATTAAATCTGAATTAAATAATTTTAGTTCCTGGGATACCTTATCATCGATTGAAGAAAAAAAAAAGATGTAATTAAATAGAAATTGGAAACGATGGACACATTAAAGTTTCAACTTTGAACAATGGGGTGGAGTGGTGGGTAGGGCGGAGTCAAATCCAAGCCTAGAGGCGGACCAGAGGCCCGGCCACCAAAACGGCGACACAAATGGAAACCACATGTGGATGTAGGGAGTTGTGTAGGCTCCCACTTCCACGTGCGTATGTTATTTAATAGAAGTGGTAGGAGAGCAGTATTAATCAATCATTGTATGTGTCTGGAGAGTGTTTTAGAGTATATTATTGGTTTTGTTGTAAAGTATTTTTTATTTTAAAATATATTAAAATATTATTTTTGATAAATATATTAAAATAATTAAAAAATATAAAAATAAATTAATTTAAAATAAAAACAATTTAAAAAATCTCAAAAATATAATTTAACCACAATATCAAATGCAACCAAATTTGTTTAAATGCAACCAAATTTGTTTAAATTTGGTTATTTAAAAAATATAGCAGACGAGACCACGCCAGCTAGTTATTTTTAAATAATATTCTTTTGGTTTTTTTTTTTTTAAATTAATGTTAAAAAAATATTAAAAATAAAAAAAATATTTTAATATATTCTAAAATAAAAAATACTTTTAAAAATAATATAAAAACTAATTTTTTTATACATATTGTACTTTACAAAAACTTTCTCACGTGTGCTATTTAAAAAACCTCTAAAAAGTAAGACATCATGCATGCATGTTACATTACACATAATATTCTATTAAACTATTTTACCGAGTACACACTCCAAATGATTTAGAATCATCAGAAGCGTTTCTTTAGCATACAATTAGGCAGAATCGATACTGCTGTTCATAACTCTTGGATTCACACCAGGAAATGAGAGCAGCAACAGCTAGTAGTAGAAGGGAAGTGCTGGCTGGCCATGTTTGAGCATCAGCTTCTTTTGCAGCTCATATTCGGGGATAAATGTGTTTCTTTACCTCTTGTTTTTCATGGGATTTGGGGATTCATTAAACCTCTCTGTCAACCCTAATAAATGATTCAACCACCTCAGGGCTGCACATGTTTCTCACTCCGGTCATCTGTCACTGTGCTGGCCATTTTGGCCTTCTACTACTACGACTACTCCTGTACAAATACCCCCTGTTTAATAGCAAGCTCAGATATAATAAATGGCGCTCAGACTCAAACCAGAGGCATGAAAGGGAAACTCAGGAGTCAGGAGTCAGGAGTCAGGAGTCCGACCATGTTAGGCAAAAAGACAGAATATAACAAAAACATCCAGTACATAGACTTACTTCGCATTTAATTAAGAAGCATAATATTCAGACTCCGGGGAGTTGTATGTTCTGTTTCCTAAACACATAACAGTAACCAACTAAAAACTCTTCAATACATACTATGCTTTTACACCAACTGCTCTCAGATCTCACACTGTATTAGGCAAATATGCTCAAGGGACCAGTCTTATTTGGGGCCTCTAGTCCATTCTCAGCATTTCGCATCCCTGTGATCCATGTCCTCCTGCAAGACAGATCATCAACTTTGATTAAGTCTAAGACGTTCAACTAACTGAAATATCTAACAAAGTTCTTCGTTTGAATTTTGTTTCCATGTGCAGAGATAGAGAATAAATCTTTATTAGTGCAAAGAATCTCCTAAACCACTATCACTTCTTTTAAATCTTTATTAGTGCAAAGAATCTCCTAAACCACTATCACTTCTTTTTCTCCTCTTAGTCTTACCTCCCAACACTGTTGCCGCTAGCCCGGTTCTTCAGAATCGTCAATCTTTTTGCAGTTTTGATAAAAACACTGCATTTCCAACAAGAGAATTAAAAAAAAAAAGACGATTTATTAAATACATGTAACACTATCCCTGCTTCCAAAGTTGCAAAGTTAGGTTCAAGTAGTTCTTATCAACCCAAAATACAAGGTCTGCAGGATGAAAAGATAACCAATGACGAAAAAAAAAAAGTTTTTCCTTACAACAGATACCTGAATGGTTCATCTCCAATCTGTTTAACAGCACCTGTCACATCTCGATAGAGAACATGGCTCAACATATCTGATCTCTCTATTGCAAACATGATGGCCAGCTTCCTGCGTAGCTCTTCATAAGAATGAAGTGCAGAGAGGTCAAGGGTCCGCCCCAAGTCTTCTGACTCCAAAAAAACCTTGCAGTGACCAGTATCCATGTCAATTTCACTGGCATTCTGAGGACTTTGGTGCCATGAAAACCCAGTAGTGCACGACTTTTCTTGTGAAATTTTTTTTTCAAGTGCTGATCGTAAAACATCAGAATTTTTTTCTCTGTTACGATCAGATGAATTTCTCTCATTAACAACTTGCGGGATTCTCTCATTAACAACTTGCGGGAATGCATTGGCGGAACAGCTATGAGATATCTGCTGCTCGACAAGTATTGGTTGACCAAAGAGCAGAAACTGGTGTTTCTTTGCATTATCAGATTTCTCCAAATTTGGATTGCTGCTCCCCTTTGTTAATAAGCAAGATAAATTCTTATTGCTGTCAGGGTGTCCTGTCGGGTAATTTTCAGAATTTTTAGTGCATGGATTGAACCTCTGGAGACTGGACAGATACAGCCCTGACTGCAGCTTGTTTTTAAACTGGAAATCTGATAAAGATATTCCAAATTGAGCATGCCTGGCTCCCTGTATGCCTGCAGGAGTGTTATCGGATAGACAACACAAAGGGCTGCTGGGCCCAAGGGGGTTGCCTGAAAATGAAGGCAATTGAAATTGGCCATCAAGGGGAAACTCTAACTGTTGCGGGAATCGCAACTTCTTTCTTGGTGGTGAGAAGGGTGATAGGTGGATGGCTGGCATATTTGACACCAACTCAACCAGCCATGGACTGACACACTTTACAGTTTGTAGTAAATCTGGCTCATCCCATGCCACCTGCCACACCATTTGGCAAAAGATATAAGAAAATAAGATGCTAAAGCAAGATCATGTGAGTTTAGAGTTTAGGCTAACATTCAGCAATTCTCAAATGCTAGAGAACAATAATTAATTCAAAGTTTCAAGACTTTTAACTGACTCTGAAATCCACAATTATCAGCAGAGAATTCATGAGATGCCAAACTCAAGTCACACAAGTATCCATAGTGCAATATTTCTATGCTTAAAGCATGATTAGGTAAAAACAAACTGAAGCCTTTTAGTAAGTCATCTAGAATAGAAAACTAACTTCAAGATTTATCCTAAATCAGCATTTTCATTAAGACATCCCTAATTTAATCGGTAAAAAAAAAAAAAAAAAAATTCTGGAGACACCAGTTTGTATATCATTTATTGAAATCCTGTAAAGTACAAAACGTTAACTATATATGCAAACAGTAAAGTATATGGGATAATGATGCCACCTCAACAAGTAAATAATAGCAGTGTAAAATCCCTATCAAAACCTCGAAGGGCAGGGAAATGCTGCGGACCTTGTCAATCAAGATATAATGCGATCTGTTTCAACTCATCAGAAACTTCAATTATGATAATAAATTTCCCACCATTGATTTACAGAAACTTGTCATGTACAGCTGTGTCATTGAGACATTTAACTGTGTAGAATACTCCTAAAGTGACTTCCATAATTATCATGCCATAAACTTGTCTGGAACCGACAAATAGGTTGGTGTTTTTTCTAGCACCAAAGACAGCCATATCACAGTATAGTTGAAAGTTAGAAGTTGGTTGGGAAGTGGCATTCATCTTGGCAGAAGAGGAAATAACTGGTTACCCAAAAAAAGCAACGAAAATTAAACAAGAACAAACTTGGGCAAATGAAATGTTTAAGAGCAAACACGAGGAGAATGGCATCTACCAATTTAATCCTTGACGAATTTAAAGGCATATGGAAGCATGTAATTTAGCGAGGAAGAGGCCTGGAAAAGCAACTGGCATGTGAATCCATCTCCAAACTCAACTAAGATCTTAAGGAACTTCATTCACGGTTTAAAATTGAAGAGGAGAGGATAAAAACAAACTGAAATATGGGAAAAACTTGCAAAACCACTTAAATTGGTAATGAAGAAGAATGCGGTTACTAAATGCTAATTGAGCAACAGGCATAATCAACAATCTTACCCAAGGAGCAACAACAAAGTCGATAATTACAGATAAGACAAGTAGAGAACCTGGAGAAGACGCCATGGAGAGTTAGGCCATCGGACAGGATCAGCAACCTGAACAGAGGCAACAGTCCCCATAAACCAGCTAATCCGTGAAGAGTCCTCTGTTTCAAAAGCCATCTTGAACCTCATCCCAGAGCACCAACTGGTCCTCATTGCCGCCCTTACTGAAGAGGCCTTAACACAAAACTCTGGCGTGCTTGCTCGTGGATAATAAACGACTTGAAAAGGATTTCCATTAGCAGCAAGACCAGCAGCTTCCAAAACCTCTTCAGACTTCACTCTTCCCCTTCCCTTCACCCCCCCATTTCGCATCTCATCCTCCTTCACAAAAAGTGAAAAACCACCATATGGGTTAGCACAGGTAGCATTGTTCGAATTCCACCCAATGTGTGATGGTGATGATTCAGGTCCGCTCCCAATTCCAATCCCCCTCTTGGCACGGCGAATTCCAACACAAAGATCGCCATTTTCAGCCCTCAAGAACACAATTGAATCCCCAGCAACCAATTTCTTCTGGTTAACAAAGGTGCTCCATCCAGTTGTCAACAAATGCCTCCTTGGTGTCCCTCTATAAATATGCCTAAACTTCCACACCTCACCGTGCACATCTTTAGCAATCAGAGTCTGCACGGGAGGATCCGCGGAGTAGTCCAGCCTTGGGAAAATCGTCTCCGCACAGTATCTAGGCACAGAGAAACCCCCACCATTGTTGGCATCAGATTGAGTTAGTGTCTTTGCAAAAGAGGCCGGCTTCTCTGCGTTGTCACTGTCGTTCCCATCACCACAAATGTCCACATCTTGAGAGAAATCAAGGTCAGCGTCTGGTAAAGGAACAAGGCTGATCTTGGCGAATACCTCATCAGTACCAGGGTCGGCGAGGAATTTGACAGAGTCAACGCGGCAGAGGACGAGAGAAGGGATTCTTTGGGGGAAATCAACGGGGGATTGAGAGTGCTCGGCGTGGCCTTGTGGAAAGTAGAAGACTTTAGTGTTTAGTGGAGGGATTTGTACCATGCTTCCTGCACAGGCTTGCCATAGTTGTGGATCCAAGCTCTTCTTGTCTGTCTTTTTCATAGCTGCTTGCTTTACAAAATGAAAGGCAACGTTATTCAAGTTAATTTTTTTTTTAAAAGAAAATCCCAGTTCATTCCTTAACATTAAATTGAAGAAGCCATCTTTACCAGTTTTTGAAGGCCAAAAAGGAGAACACTGTGCCTAGCTTCTTCTCCTTCTCCTTCTCCTTCTCCCTTGAGAAAAATAATATAAACTCAAAACTTTGATTGGAGTATTAACAAAGAGCAAGAGCTTGTTTTGGATGGAATAGTGTCCACATTTAATTCTTCTTATTTGCGTGGGATGAAAAGAAGAATTCCTCAATTCTTGAAGGGCTGTGTTGCTTCAGTAATTAAAGAAAGGAAATGGGGTCGTAGGATTTTTGAAGAAGGTAACAATACATTTCACCTTGGCGCAGAGATAGGGAGGCAGACAGGAAAACAGACAGACAGAGAGATGCAGGGCAAGTGAGACAGACATTAAATTCGTCGATGGGATGGGAATACCTCCTGTTGCTTAGCATAGCAACGGGTGCCACCACTCTCTCTCTCTCCCTCTCTCCCCCTACTAATAAAGGATTGGACAAATCATCTAGGTGGTGGCCAGCGATAAAAGCTTGGGATCAAGAGGTTTGCTCTCTCTATGGTCTCAGGTTCAATCCCTAGGTTGCTCATATGATGGCCACTGGAGACTTACATGGTCGTTAACTTCAGGGCCCGTGGGATTAGTCGAGGTGCGCGCAAGCTGGCCCGGACATCCACGTTAATCAAAAAAAAAATAAATAAAATAAAAAATAAAGGATTGGACAATAGACAGGCCCACCTTAACTTGTTCACGCTCTGCTAAACTCCAAAAACAAGACGACCACTTCTGCTTCTTGCTTTTATTACTTTACAAACACATAGCCATCTCTCTCTCCCACCTGGATTTTTTTTTCCCTTTTCTTTCAAACACATCAACAAATGTTAGGTGTCTTCAGCCAGCTTTCCCTGCCGTTTCTTTGGATCCTTTCAAGTTTATTGTGCTTTGAACTCCACTAGTTTGATTCCATGCGCTAAGTTGCGTGACAGAGGATTTATTTTTAACGCAAAACAATTGCAAATATTATTAAAGGTTCTCTTACAATCATTTTTTTTTTAAATTATGACTTGCATTTAATAAAATGAATCTCATAAATAATAAGAAGTCGTGATTACAACCGTATTATTTATTTATTTTAAATTATATATTTATTTTAGTTTAAAAATAAATTCCTAATTTTTTATTAGCTCAAACCAACTGAATTTTATTTTATCAAATTGAATCTTTATTTAATATTAAAATTTATTTTTAATATTGTGAGAGTTCTATATAAAATCAACCAAAATAAAATATCAAATTTAATCTCAATGTAAAAGTATTGAATTAAAAATTAAAAAAAAAATCAAGTGACAAGAAAAATTAAAAAGAAAAAGAAAACCCTATGTGTACCTATTACAACCGACATTAAATTGTGTATTTCTTTTATATTATATTTCCATTATTGTTCAATATTTTTACCAACTTGCACTAACTTACATGTTAGTAATTTTAAATATCATTTTATGGTTTACTGCAATATTAATTTTGTAAAATTTAACAGAATTTATTTTGAAATTTAAAAGATCATATTACAAATTTGAAGATTTTTAAGCCATATATAATGATTTTTTTGTTGGCGATTACGTCCACAAGAGTCACAGATAAAAGTCTCGATCATATAAAGATGCAATTCAAGACCACAATTATAACAAAAGAAACCTAATTCTTTCTTGGTATGGTTTCAAAAATCACTCCTTTGGTGATGGCATTTTAGCCTCCTAAAACCTAATTTTTTGTTATTTACAATGTATTTTTTGTTTTCTTTTATGCGTATTTGTTTTATGTTAGAGCATTCATGCGTCGCTCCATCACTTTTAGCCCTTCCTAAGGAATATAGGCCTCATTATTTTTTTTATACAAAAAATAATATTTAAATATTTAAATGAATTAAAAAATAATATAAAAAATCAATATACAACAGTGTTAATTAAAGATAAAATAATATTATTTATTTTTGAACAATACATTCTATCCATACTAAAAAAAGAAAGGAAAAGAAAACAACAAAGAATGAAATTATTCGATAAAAGTCTATTTTTAACTATTAGGAGCCGTTGCACACACCACCTAAAACTTAAGGTGGCCCCAACGTGCAAGCTGTTTTTTTTAAAAAATTTAAAAATATTATTTAAATATTAAATTATGTTATCACTCAATCAAACCTATAATTAATAATAATAATATATATAAAAAAAAAACCAAGGCTAGAAAACTCTAATACACATAACCCCAATTACTTATATTTCTTGGATTCAATGGCATGTGTGTAATTTGACTGTTTATAAAAAATAAAAATACTGAGATACCCTTGCCCATATTGTGTTGATTCTTTTATTCTTGATGATATTTTTTTATTTTATTATAATTAAAAAAATTAAATAGATAAAAATATCCTCAACCAAATCTATAATAACTAATAAACCGTATAAAAATACAAAAATATCCATGATTCCAAGAAAAGTGTTTTTTTTTAGAAAGGTCATGCACGTCACTAACTATTGTAGTGAATAGTGGATTGTCAATATGGCTACAGAGAAACTCTTTTTATTTTTAGTTGTTTTTTTTATCAGTTTTATTATTATTATTATCATTGTTATTATTATTATTATCATTATAATTAATATTATTACTACCACTATTATTATTACTATCAACACTACAACTACCACTACAATTATTATTAATATCGTTATTATTATTATTATTATTATCATGATCATCATTATTACTATTATTATCATTATTATCACAACCACAACCATCATTATTATTGAAATAACAACAAATATAAACTTAATTTGAAGGTTATTATTATTATTACCATCATTTTATTTTACACCATCAAGAGATGCCACATGCGCCGCCCAAATTGCATCGCATCTCTCACGTGCCAACTACTTTTTTCATTTAAAAATAAAACATTAAATGATACATTACATTACAACCCCTTGACCAAACCAATAGTGATAAAAAAGAAGAAAAGGATGTCAATACCCTTATTTCAATTACTTAATTTTTTCATCTTTAATGTCATATACATAATCATATTGTATTCTAAAAATAACAAAAAGACAACAACACCCATGCCCTAAAGTATTAGATTTTATTTCAAGGGTATTTTAATTTTTTATTGTTCATAAATATATTGAATAGATATAATTACCTCTAAAAAAATCCATATTGATTAATGCATCGTATAAAAAAATAAAAATATCCATGATTTAAAGACAAGTAATTTTAACTTAGAATGACATCAAAAAAACCACCACCCTATAGTACCTATAGTGGTGAAGAAGAAAATGTAAGGGAAGCTACAGTATTTTTCCCCCCCTAGTTGTTTTGTAATATTAAGACCGTAGTATTTGAAGAAATTGTTCACTATTTATTTTGTCCATATTATTATCAATTCTTCTTAGTCTCCGTATGTACACCGGTCAAAAATGTTGTACGGATCAATTTTATACATATTTCTACCTAGTTGACGGCATAATTATTTTTTAAAGATAATTTAAGTTTTGTTTGTTTTTATGTTTTAAAAATATTTTTTTAAAAAATGAATTTTTTTTTATTTTTTGTTTTAAATTAATTTTTTTTTATTTTTAAATTATTTTAATGAGCTGATATTAAAAATAATTTTTAAAAAATAAAAAATATTATTTTAATATATTTTTATATAAAAAATATTTTAAAAATTAACTATAATAAATAGGTTCGGATCTTCACAATATTCAAATATAATATATGTTGATGAATTTAATAAGTTTTTAAAATATTAATTGCAAAATCTAAATTTAAGAAATTAAATGAAGAAAAATATTTCTTGAAGGGGAGCCTGCTTTAAAAAAAAAAAAAAACATAAATTTATGCAAGAAAAACTACTGTTTATAAAATTATAATTTCTTATAAATTTACCTTTTCAAATCAATCACAATCGTAAAAATTATTACCAAGAAAACACACGCTAGCTATCAAATCGCAGCAGTCCTAAATGTACAAGCCAAGCTAAACCTTGTTATTAATATATCCATATTGATTATGACCGCACGAAGTTACCCGCACATGTATCGTATAAGGATACATAATGGATATTAATAAAATTATCATCTTCAACAAAATTTGACTTTTAGGCGTCCAATTAATTTAAAATTCCAAATAAAATGTAAAAATTAAAAAAAAAAAGAGAAGATGAGTAGTTCTTACTAAATTTTAAAAAGAAACAATGAAATTATGATTTTATTTTTTATATTCATCTTCAACAAAAAATAATTTTTGAGCATTCAAATTTATTTAAAATTATAAATAAAATGATCTCTATTTTTTATTTTATACTTTTATATATTTTTTATAAAAAAATTATTATAACTCATGATCTAAATCATTAACAGAAAGTATTTTTAATGAAAAAATTATGAAATTTAATTCTTTACAAATTAAATACTAAAAATTAAGAAAACAAAATAAACTACACAAAAAATTCTGAAATAAAAAATATCATTAAAAAACTAATAATAAAAAAAATAAAAAATAAAATAGATGGTAACAATAAAACTTTAACTGGAGAGCTAAACTAATGTGAAAGGGTAAAAAACCCCTTGAACACAACTTATTTTCTCTTGATTTAAAGGGTAAATATATCTTTTTATTATATTTAAAAAATATATAAAGGAAAAGGGATGAATACATTATAGTAATGAATAGTAAACCAAGTATAGGTGTACAGTGTTTTTCCTATGCATTTTATTTGAAGAGAGAATTGCTTTAGATAAAACTAAAACATAAAGTTATAAATAAACTCACAAAGTAAATTGCAATAAATATAAAGTATTGTAAACTTCAGAAAAACTGAATATGCGTATCCCGAACCTGTTAAAGAATTATAATGATATACGTTCTCTTAAATACTAACGACATTATTCTTGTCCTACAAAATAAGAAAAATAACCAACGCAAGAGCCGGTCTTTAACAAGGACCATAATTAAGAATCCATCCTATATATATAAAAAAATCAAATAAAGGATTTTTAATTATTTTTTAATGAGATTATCTTATATTTATATTGAATCATGAGTTTAATAGATTAATTTAGTTAATTCAAGTTTTTTTCTCTTAATTTTATTCTTCAACGTTAAGTTGATTGAAAATTAGATCCTATGATTTATTTTGGTCTATTTTTTATGAAATTATTCTTACTTTATGATTTGGCTCAAGAATTTGGCGAGTTAATTCTGGTTGACTCAAATAATTTTTTAATTTTTTTTTAATTTTTTTAATTTTAACTTTCAATACCAAGTTAATTAAAAATTGAGCTTCATAGTTTATTTATATTTGCTTTTCTATTGGTTATTCTGATTTCATGATTTGAGTTATGAGTTTGACAAGTTGATAAAGACTAATTTTTGAATAATTTTTTTAATTGATTTTTTTTAATTTCATCATTCAATATTGAATTTATTAGAAATTAAGTTTTATAATTTGTTTTGATTTGCTTTCTATATAGTTATCATAATATCATGACTTGATATGCAAATTGACAAGTTAGTTCGAGTTGATCCAAATTGATCTAATATGTTACCGTTTTAATATTTATTAAAAAACATCTTAAATATTTATTTTGACTCAAACTATATTTTTACGGGTTATCCAGATTACTTTTGGACTTGTCAAAATAACTGACTTCTACACGATTTAAATTTCTCTCTAATAATTTTTTTTTAGCAAAACCTAGATATTATTTTAAGTTAAATTGTTTCTTCATCTTACCTACAAAATAGCATGAGTCATTAATCTAGTATTCTCAAAATTTATTTTCTTTCTAATTTCAAGAAATTACTATTAAAACTTTAAACTTGATGAAATATTTTAATTTTTTTAGTGTTCTTAATTCTTTTTTCTTGTCTTGGCTTCGAAACACGATTGCTTTTCTATTATATTTAGAGCATGGCAAAGCATCCAACTTGTATTTTTAAAATTAAAAAAAATAGAAACATTTTTTTTCCTTCTATAAAACAAGAACTTAACATATTCCTAAACTATCTCTTAGAAATATTAGCTTGAAAGCTAAATTTAGTTATAATTGTTAAGAAATATATATATTTATTTTGTTTTATTTATTAAAGATAGAATAATATTTTTAATTTAGTTTATTTATAATTTTTTTTATATTTAGATTAAAGTACCATTTCCGAATATTATGATTTATGAAAATTCTAATTTTTTTTATATTTATATTTTATTTACACACACACAATATATATATATATATATATATATATATTGTTAATTTAAATTGCTTTAAAAATAAGATTTGATGGAGCAAACACCAATGAGTGAATCAACAATTTGTTTGTCAAAATTAACCTGTTTGAAAATATAGGTCAACAGTGTTTTTAAAAATTTTAATATTTTTAGTTAAAAATATATTTTTTATATGTTTTAGATTGTTTTGATGCATTGATCTTAAAAATAATTTTTAAAAAATAATAAAAAATTATTTTAATATAAAAAATACTTTATAAAACAACCGTAACCATACTACCGAATGACAGTAACAAAGAAATTGAAAGCTTTAATTTGCTGAAGTACCAGCATTACTCTCGACACAGAACATCAAGACAACTTGTCACACGACAAAGCTCAATGCCAATTTTTTTTCATGTAGAGCAAGAACAGAGGGAGAGAGGGCTTCAAGAATTTTGTGAAAAGTTTTGTACAAATCCTATATATTACTGTTATTTTTCTGCCGGCATTGTTTTATTGAAAGGAAAGAGAGAGCGTCCGTGGCCAACTATCATCAATGTCTAATAAACATCTCGTTTCTTTCGTGTTTTTTTTTTTTTTTCTTTTCTTCCTATTAAATGTAATTAGATGTATAATTTAAATGTCTAGCAAGCACAGTGTTTCTAAAAAGACTGCAATCGAGTATTAAAAAGCTGGGGAGATTTGATGCCATTCTTCTAGCTCTTAATGTTGAAATTGTGTGGCTGGATCAACAAGCCTGGTCCATGCTAAGATGATGTATAGCCAGACGGGCCGCCCTAATAATCCCATTCTTTTTTTTTTAATATAATATTAATCCTAGCTACCTAGGCATCGACATATAGAGATAGAGAATTGTTAAAGTCTGAGCAAACAAATAGGGATCGATTCGAGTTAAAAGGACATAAAATCATTAAGCAAACCAACGCTGAAAATGGTAAAAACCGTACCCAACTTCCATAGACGAGAGTTGATCCGAAATGATTTTCTCCGACCCATAAAATAGTCATGAAAATACTTAATTTTGATATATATATATATATATATATATATATATATATATATATAATTCAAGATTGAGACTAAGATTTGTTTAAGAGTTCCTGAAAACTTACATAATCATTGATTTCAGGGCTCGTAAAATTAGTTGAGGTACGCGCAAGTTAGTCTGGATATCCATGTTACCAAAAAAAAGTTATTTAAGAGTGTGGTAGCAATTATTTTTTAAAATATTTTTTGTTTGTAAATATATTAAAATAATATTTATTTTTTAAAAATTATTTTTGACACCAGCACATCAAAATGATATGAAAATATTAAAAATATATTAATTTAAAACATAAAAAAATAAAAAATTTCAAATATTTTTAAAATATAAAAACAAACAAAAAATACACTATTTTTTCAATAAAATAGTAATATAACTCGTGACTGCTTGATTATCAAGACTCTGATATCATATCAAATAACCATTTTAACCTAAAAATTTAAACTATTAGATGTGATTTTTTGATATAATTTATATTATTTTATGTGATTTCAGTACATTAAATTCAATATTTACTACTATATTACTATATATCTTTTTATTGAGTTATTCATTTTAGGTAGGCAAGTTGCTTTGCTGTGATATTCTTAGCCTATCCCTTTCACAACCTCCACCTAAAAATGTCAGGCCAAGTTTGCGGCGAGGCTAGAGAATGGACAAGTTTGAGAAACATACACCGCACCCTTTCTCTCTTCTTCTTCTGGCATCCCCGATTAAAGAACACAGTCAGTACCTTTTATGGAAGATAGTCAAACCCCTTTTTTATTTCCGATCCTACTCTCAAAGACAATAAAATAAAGAGTACATTATTATTTAGTCTTTGAGGTTCTAGCAAAATAATTATTTAGTCTCTCTGGTCCAATATTGCATCCCTGAATTTTATTTTAATTTATAACTTAGTCCCTCCACCATTTTAGCTATTTTTCTTCCTAAAATAATACACTTTGACTATATATTAATTGAAAAAAACTACTGGGGATAGTTTGATAATCTTCTAAAAAACTAACGAATTTAACAACATTGAAAGTTATAAAAAGCTTAATTATGGTTTCTAAAGCTAGAAAAATTAAGTAAAACAAAGTCTACTTGCCCTCCCAGCCTTTCCAGCCTTTTAAAATAAAACAATCTTTGTTGTCATGATTAAATTTTTTGGTATTGATTCGGGTCTATTTGTTGAGTTTTTCTTATTCCTAGTTTCCTTATTATTTTTCTTGATGTGTCTTTTTAAATTCATTGGTTGAAAGGTATAATCTAAAATTTTTTATTGCTTTTCTTTAGTTCCTTAAAGAAATGAAGAGGGAAGGTAAGGGGTAAAATATGAGCGAAACACGAGGGGAGTGACACATCCTTGGGTTTAAACATTTAAGGGAGTGTGTGAGGATTACTTATTAATTTATTTTTCTAGATTTGATGATGTCTTCTAAAAGCAAGTCATCACCCAATAAGGAAAAGTACGACACTTTTTTTGTTTTACAAGTCATGCAACAACAATTTGAGAGGATGAATGTGTTGCTTGATAAGGTAAAAGATTGAATGGACGATGAGGTATCATGATTGTTAGTTTACAAGAGAGGTTATCCTAAAGGGTTCTTAATACCATAAGGCTGGACAAACATGTTACCACATCTATAGATGAGTTTGTTGAGGGGA
Organism: Populus tomentosa; assembly: GCA_018804465.1. Taxonomy (NCBI): domain Eukaryota; kingdom Viridiplantae; phylum Streptophyta; class Magnoliopsida; order Malpighiales; family Salicaceae; genus Populus; species Populus tomentosa. The sequence continues at coordinate 18,771,515 of CM031975.1, forward strand.
ATGAGGATGATTATTTGGATTAATTTGATCAAGTTTTTTTAAGGAGGTGGTATTTGACAACATGATATTTTTTATGATAATAGATTTCAGCATCATGAGGATTTTGGCTATAGAGAATTTAGGAGATATTGAGTTTCATGATGGTTTGGACATAAATCTTAGGAGTATTAAAATGATGATCTCTACTTTCCAAATAAGGAATGATCCATAAGCTTACTTGGAAAAATGAAGTTAATTTTTTTATTGTCATAACTATTTGGAGGAGAAAAGGTAAAATTAGTTGTGATTGAATTTATTAATTATGTTATTAATTGGTAGGATCAGTTTATTTTGAGTAATGAAAGGAATTATAAAAGACCTATTAATATTTGAAATGAGATGAAAATAATCAAAAGGAGGACATTTGTTTATAGTCATTATTATTGGGATTTTTACTAGAAGTTGCAAAATTTAAATCAAAGTTCTAAGAGTGTAAATGGCTATTATAAAGAAATGAAGGTAGCTATGATTTGGGATAATGTAAAGAAGGATAAAGAAACTATCATGACTAGATTATTGAATGGTTTAAACAATGAGATAGTGAATGGTGTGGAGTTACATAACTAAATATAGTAAAAAAACATGGTACATGCAACAAAAGAGAAAGGATAGTTCACAATAAGTTTAAAATTCAAGTTTTGTTTTTCATTATGAAGGTCAAATTAAAAGAAAAAGAAGGTTGCCAAATCTAAGCCAAATGAGAGTAGTAAAAAAAAAAAAAAATAAGGTCAAGAAAGAAGTCTCCACCAATATTCAAGATAAATCTAATTCCTAACCACCTTGTAATTATCATATTAAATGTTTTTATTATTTGAGAATCGATTACATAGCTTCTCAATATTCAAATAAAAAGAGCTATAATCTTGCATGATCATTGGGAGGTGAAAACTAATAATGACATCGATGGTGAAAAGATAACACCTTTAAAAATGCTAGTGATGACATTGTAAAGTATTTGGTGAGGGTAAGTCACTTGTAGTTAGGCATGCATTAAGTATTCAAGTTAAAAATGATAATTTTGAGCAGTAAAGAGATAATACTTTCCATACAAGATGTCATGTTAATAATAAGGTATGTATTATGATTGTAAATGAATGAAGTTTTGCTAATATAACTAGTAATACTTTTGTGAAAAAATTAAATTTGCCTATCATATCTGAGACCATATAAACTATAGTGATTGAATAAATGCAGGGAAGTAAAGGAGAATAAACAAGTTTTGGTCTTGGTTTTTGTTAAGAGGTATAGTGATGAGGTTTTATATGATGCTGTTTCTATGAATGCATGTATGTACTTTTAGTGAGATTGTGATAGTTTGATAGAAAAGTTGTACATGATGAATTTAACAATAAGTATTTATTTGTAAGAGATGGAAAATTCATTACCTTTATATCAGTATTACCAAAACAAGTTTACGAGGATTAATTGAAATTTTTTTAAAAAATGAGATCAAGAGAGGTGAAAAAGAAGAAGTGGTTAAGAAGACCAAGGAAAAAAAAGTTATGAGAGGAGAAAAAAGAAAGAGGAGCCATATGATAAGAAATGAAATGAGAGTTTTGATAGAAAAACAAAGATACAAATGAGTTTTATGAGAAAAAAAAGAGATAAATAATATTTTTTATACTAACTAGTCTATGCATGTACTTTTGTACAAATATACATGTTTTAAAAATAACAATCTTGATCCTTCTATTTTTATTGTTGTTATTTATTTGTTGGAAAAATTTAAAGATGTGTTTTCCGAATATATTCTTAGTGGTTTTCCGTCAATAAAAAGAATAAAACATCAAATTGATCCCGTACCTAGAGTTGTAATTTCTAATCATCCAACATATAGAAGTAATCACAAGAAGACAAATGAGCTGTAAGGGAAAGTTAAGGAGTTGATGGATAAAAGGTATATAAGGGAGATTATGGATCTATGTGTGGTTCTTGTGTTACTTGTGCCGAAAAAGAATTGATATTAGGGATGTGTGTCAATTGTCAAACTATTAACAATGTTATGGTAAAGTATTAACGTCTAATTCCTATGATAGATGACATGTTAGATGAATTGGATGTTTCATGTGTTTTTACAAAGATTAATTTAAAAAGTAGATTTCATTAGATTAAAATAAAATAAAAGGATGAATAAAAAATTGTTTTTAAGACTGAGTATGGATTTTATGAATGGTTTTATGTTGTCTGATCTTACTAATGCACCTAACATATTTATAAAATTGATGAATCATGTTTTGTGTATATTTATAGGCATGTTTATTGTCATTAATTTTAATGATATCTCGGTTCATAGTAAAATTTTAGATGAGTATATTGAACATTTGCACCGTGTCCTTAATATTTTGAGAAAGGAAACATTGTATGTTAGTCTCAAGAAGTGCATTTTTTACATGGAGAAAAGTTTTTTTTTCCTTAATATATTGTTAGTGCAAAGAGTATAGATATAGATAAGAAAAATATAAAGGTTATTTAAAAATAACTCACACCTAAGTAAATTATTGTAAGAAACTTTCATAATTTGGCTAGTTTTCATAGAAAATTTGTTAAGGATTTTACCACACTAATGACACCACTCACTAAAGTTATTAAGAAATCTTTATCTAAATGGGGTAGTGAAAAATAACATGCATAGAACTTAATTAAAAAATGGTCATGTTCATTACTTTTATTAGCATTACCTAACTTTTCTAAAACTTTCGAGATTAAGTATGTTATCTAAAGAATATATATTAGAGCTATTTTGATGTAAGAGAAGCAGCTAATTGTCTATTTTAGTGAAAAGCTTAATTGAGCAATATTGAATTACCTAACTTATAACAAAAAATTTTATTTATTGGTGTGGACTTTGAAGACTTGACAACATCATTTATGACTGAAAGAGTTTGTTAACTATTCAGATCATGATTCATTAAAACACATGAAGTGATAAGATAAGTTGAATAGGAAGCATGTCAAGTGAGTAGAGTTAATTGAAACCTTCATATATGTAATAGCCCGACCCAACTTGCCATATATTGTCCGTTTTGGGCCTTATCGCCCTCACGGTTTTATTTCTGGTGACGCGAGCCCACATCTGAGCTTGACGCCCCAAAACGCGTATGACAAGTTAGCAACCAATACTCTTAATAAGGCCACCTACCAATCCAACACCCACCGATTTAGGAAATGACAATCCATCCCTCTTAAGGACCCTGACGACCCCGTCGGCACAACCCAAATAGCCAATTTGAAAGAAAATCCAACTCTTCTAGTATGACCCTAAAAGCAAACATTATTGAACAAGTGATGAAATCTTATAATAGAAACCAAAATAAAAAGCCTGATATGAAGGAAAAATGAATTGATAAGTTCAATAACAAATACTACATTGCAATAAGATTTGACACCAAGTCAAGAATTATAGAAATAAGGCTTAATAGGAAAACCCTAGAAAAAAAAGAATTACTCAAGCCATTGCCACCAAGATTTATCATCTCACAAATGAAGTTTTAAAAATTAATTTGTCTATTGTTGTTTTTGAAGTTAATCTGATAAAAAGTACCAAGAAATAAAGGGTAGATATGGTGCGCTAAGACATATATATGCCTAGATGATGATGTTTTCCACTTTTTCAAAGAAGTGGATGGTTAACACTTGTACATGAGATATTCATTAACCTCTAAGGTATTGGGCATTAGGAAGGTTATACTAAAGATGACTTGTGAAAAACTTCTCACCTTTAACAATGTGTTTTATGTTTTTGATACAGGAAGAACTTAGTTTCTAGCTCAATGTCAAGAAAAAAATCATTTTAAGATGGTTTTTAAGAGTAGCAAGTCTATACTTTTTAAAAATAGAATATTTGTAGGAAATGAGTATCTTACTAGTGACTTCTTCAAAATAAATGTAATGATTATTGTAACCAAGGATGAGATGAATAATAATAAAAATATCTCTTTTTCTTGCTTTAAGTCGTGTGATACAGACATGACAAGTTAACATATGTTAATTATATTTTTATACAGAGATTAATTAATTTTAATTTATTACTAAGTATGGTTTTTTAAAAAATCATAAGTGTGAGGTTTATGTAGAATTAAAATTCACAAAAATTTCTTTTTAAACAACTGAGAGAAGTAGTGAATCTATAAATTAAATTCATTAGGACATTAATGATTTAAAGTTTGTGCAAATAAAGGTAAAAAAAGTACCACATTACTTTTAGCATAATTTAATATTATAGTTATTTGCTTAAATGTAATGATGAGGCTAATGCAATGTTTAAACATCACAAGAATGAAGTTGAAAAACAATTAAATATGAAAATAAAGATAATAAAAAAATGATAGATATTAAGAGCATGAAACAATTTTTAGTGAATTATATTCCTAAAATTATATTATTCACCAAACTACAATGTCTTAATCATCGCAACAAAATAGCATTACATAATATAAAAACCTAACACTAAAAGAAATGGTAAATGTCATGTAGATAAATTTGGGAAAACCTTAGAACTTGTGGAGAGATGAAATTTTAACCGCTAATTATATACTTAAAAAAATACCTCATAAAGTAAAAAAAAACACCATATAAATTGTAAAAAGATAGACAACTTTCCTACAAATATCACAAAGTATGGGGGTATCTTATAAAAATAGTAGTATTAAAACACCAAAAGATCAAGATAGGATTTAAAATTATAAATTGTGTTTTCATAGGATATGATTATAATAATGGTGCATATAAGATATTCATCCTAATATTATAATGAAATATGAAAATGCTACATTCTTTGAATATGTGTTACTTAAGAAGCATAAAAAGTTTCTTTAATTAAAAAAATAATTGAAGTTTATAGTCATAATCAATTGCAAGATGATGAAGGTGAGCCAAGGAGGAGTAAAAATACAAAAATGGCCAAAACAATTTGACCAAAACAATTTTCTAACATGCTTGTTAGAAAATGATCCTATGAACTAATTTGAATCAATATTATATCCAGAAACTTTCTTTTAGAAGGGGATAGACAATAGTAAAATTAAATTTATTATGAATAATTAGACACGTAAAATAGTAGATTTTCCACCTTGAAGTAAACTATTAGACTATAAGTGGATCTTCAAATAGAAGATTAAAAGTAATGTAACTTTTGAAAAATATAAAACAAGATTTGTTATTAAAGGATTCACAACAATCTTTCAAGACTCCAGCTAATGGAATTAAAAATGGCTACATATGAAATTACTAGGACAATAAAAGAATTTAAAGTAATTAACTAGATATTATATATAGTAAAGGAATAAAAATTATATGTGTGGATTTATTGAAACAATGCATCCCAGCACCGTAGCTAATGAACAATCAATTAATTAAGATTTTTGAAACTTTGCCATTATTGTATCTTCCCCTTAGAATCAAGTTATGCCAAATTCAACATGTGACACAGTATTTCACTATCAAGTAAGTATTCATTCAAAGAAAATTAAAAAAAAGGGGTAACATTTCAAACAAATAAGCATGCACCACTGGATATATACATGCAAAAAATATCTAAAAATTTATAACAAACATTAATAATATCACACTAAGTTATTCACACAGTTATACAATCAATAACATCACATTGAACTAAATCATGACTTAAAAGTTAAAAGCAAAAAACTAACAAAAAAAATCATGAAAAAAATCAAATCTAAAGTAATTATAGAGAGAGATAAGTTTGGTTTATTGTTGGGTAGATTAGGGTTATTTCTAAGTTTTAGTGAGTTGTTGATATGGATTTAGATAACAGAGATCGAGAGATTCGGTTTTAGTAAGGGCTATTGGTGGAGGACAAATTAGGGTTTTTATTGCTAAAAATCGAGAGAAAATATATGAGTTGTGATTTTGATGAATGATAGAGGTTCTAATTGTGTATGATTGTGCTCAATTTTAAATGAAGATCAATAGAGAGTCAGAGAACGAGAGAGTTGTGAGAGAGGATAATGAAATTTTAGGAAGGGGGGTGTGAGGGTTTGTGAAGTTTAATTTTAAGATTTTCTTTTTACATGTTAGCTTTTTATGGTTAGGTTAAATATTAGTTGAACCGATTTCGTTCTGTTCGGTTAATTAATTTTGAATTTTTAAATCTAAACCGAATCAAAATATTTTTTTAGGGTTTCTAATCTTTTCATTTGGTTTTTTATTCTTGTTTTGATTTTTTTAATTAAATTTTTATGATTTTCTTGATTTAATGAGTTGTTAATGATTTTACTTATAGCTAGTTATAAAGTTTTGTTAGCTATTATACCATGTGTTATACATAACAAGAATTAAGCAGCAGCTAGTAACATCGAGCTTCCACAAACACGCAATAAAATAACAAGGTACAGAAACTAAAAGAGCTTGACGGAAATTTCAAATTCTTGATGGCCCCAGAGGTCGGAGACTGGTCCGGTTGGATAAAGCAGGCTAAAGTTCAGCAGAATCATTGTCGACAGCAACGATGCCAAAATCTGAAGATAAAGCAGCCTAATCATGAACGAGGCATGACAAAAGAATATAGCAAGTAGCGGTCTTGTCTAATTAGTGCACATCAGACTGTATTGGATAATTATTATGTTTTGCATTTAACAATTATTATAGCACATAATAAGACAACATGCTATGACACCCTTAATTATATTCTTATTTATATAAATATAAAGATAATAATCTAATTATTTCTTAATTGTGATCAAGTTTATAAATAACTAATTTATTATTTAACATGAATTGATAAATAAAATTAATTAGTTTTATTAACGTTGAAAGAATACTGAAATATCCCGTGTCAATTCAAGCCTGCGGCTAAAAGCGCCGCCCACCTGACAGTCTCTTTCTTTCTTTATTTATTTTTGAACAAAACCTTACTTGACACTCTTGGAGCCCAAACGAATTCACCAAGGCATGTAGTTGATCATTATGATGGCAGCCATGCGAGCGCAGAGAGTAGATCTTGTTTTCTTGAAGGAGAAAGAAGTTCAACTGGACACAAAATGTTCTTTAGAAGTGGACTCAAATCTTTTGTCCAGGAGCTTATCGCTGACGAGAAAGCAAAGGAAGGCTCAAACTTCATGCTCCCTGAGCAAATTAGAGGCCTGCTGCATAAGAATTGGCAGGGGGTTATTTCTCCGATTAATAAAGAAGCTGTGCTGATATATCAGCATACAAGGTGTCACGATATGATTCACGCAACCAAGTATTTCTCGAGCCTCCCAAGTTGTCTGAAAAGAAGGCCTACATGAGGATTTTTACTTTTAAGCAAGTAATAGCTGGTGACTTTTGTTTCTTTGGCTTTATGCCCCGTCTGTAACCCAGAAAACAAAAGAAAAAAAATATACTTTCGAGGTATCAATATTTTTTTTCCCCTTCAGAACAATACTTTCTGTACCGACATCACCACCCTTTTACCAGAATTCAAGGGAAAAACCAAACTATGGTTGGATGTATTAAATTCAAGGGCAAAACCAAACTATGGTTGGTTGGATGTATTTATGAGCTAGCGGTCATAATTGCTTTGAAACCGCCATCCATTTTCCCTAATAACAGCTCAACTCGCGGCTTCAAATTTTTGCTAAAGGTCAAGAAAAACCATCCAATATCAGAACAAACACTGCCTATGCATGCGTGTCTTTTAAGCTTGATAATTCCATTCGAAAGCCACCACTCTGTCCAAATACGGAGATGCATGTGTTAAGCATTGCTTATGAGTGATTGGCATTTGGGCAGAACACATAATCATTGGTACTTCTCTGCCTCATTCGGATGTTCTCTACCTCCGCTGTTACTAAACAACCGATCATCTAGGGTTCCTAGATCTTATTCCATCAATGTACAAAACGAAGAAATTAACAAGCATGAAATAAGCAGAAAATTGAGAACAAGACAGCTCCCCACTACAAGGCTCCCTAGTAATAATCAGGCAAATACTGCCAACAGAGCTAATGTTCTGGTGCCATAGGCACTAACACATCCATTGCTGCCATAGGGGTCACCTGCTCCGTCTGCTTTCTCATCTCTAACACCTTCCTGTGAGAGTTGGAGTGCAAAAGAGGAACAAAGGTAGGGCTGGCAGCTGGTCGATACTCTGGAAGGAGGCGGCCTGATCTGTACCGAACCCCACAAGCATTGCAAAGGGTTTTTGGCCCCAATGGTCCTTCTCTCCATTGTGGAGTCTTTGTCACCTGACAATGTGTGCATCTCCTGGTTTCAACTGGCGGCTTCATCTTCGGCGCCATCTCTACTGCAGAAGATAGCAGCATCAGATTCCTTTTCTTCTGTGTTTTCCTGGAAGAATCCAATATTTCCTCATCATTATAGTATTCTAATTCTGGATCTGAAGAAGCCGAACAATAAAACTTTTTAGAGGCACAGGCAGTGGGGATGAAAGGGAATGTTTGTCGCCCCCGGCGTGGCAGCTTGCTTCGAGGGCGCTTTACTGGTGTGACAAATTTGGGGTAATATGTTGTCGCATTTTCCGTGGGACAAGAACTGCCACTGCTTTCCAGGACAGAAACTGGGCTGGTGGCCTGGAACAGATGAGAATATTTGCTGTCTGAAGACCGACAAAGGATGGGTTTGCTTCTGCTTGAAGATGCTTCAGCAGAGCTTGCCCAATGTTTTAACTCTAAAGATCCATCAAGCTGGGAATTATATAAAAGGTCAGTTGATAAAAGATAGAGAAATCTCCGTTGCATTTATCTAGAGAATACTCGGATAAAAGACATTCTATCTTTGTTTCATTGAAAAACAAACTAAAGAGATCTACATTGTTTCTTCCAATTAACAAAAACATAATTAATTTAATGAGGAAACATGAAAAGCAAGCCACTATGGAACAAGTTATCCAAAAACCTAATGTTGCGATGTTGATATCACTTAACTATACTGAAGGAGTTCAAGTTATGAGATTAATTCCAGCAGGAGTGACCAAACAATAGTTGAATACAAGGGCTTCAACAAGATTCAAATTACTATTTCTGCATGGTCCCAACATCTACAACAAATTTTAATCAAATGACCCAAGAGATTCAATTCAGAATAAAATAGCAGTGATGAGAGGGAGAACAAGTCCAACATCTATGAAATGATCAACATAAACAGATATGCACATTCTGCAGCAGCATCAACGGCAAGTGGGCATACTCTATACAGGCCTCTTGATCAGAAGCAACAAACAAGCAGTTATTGACAAATTGATATTTCTAATTTGTGCATTGCTTCATTGTTAAAAATGATAACAAGGAAGAGCTTTTAAGAATCCAGTCAAATATTGTTAATTTCTAGGCAACTGTGTGCAGACATGCATGTCTCATGTTAATGCTAAGTCCTAGTGCTCCTAAAGCTTCATCTGATCACTTTAGAGGCCATTTGCTACTGGTGATTAATGATGATTCTTAGTCCTCCGTGCTCACATTTCTCTCATGCATGTGAATGAAAATGCCATTTAGAATTGAGAGTCAAAGCTATTTCTTCCTAGAATAAAAGTTTCTTGTTTGCCTCTTGGTTCTTGCTAAAAAAATTTAATGATGAGACTTTAACAAAGAGCTTTCAGGGAAAATGAAGCATATACTTCACTAGCTAATATTCCTTCACACAAAGCATCTATTTAATTTTACACAATAAATGAAAACTTGATAAATGAACCACAAGCTCACAAATTTTGCACTTTCTCCCGAACTACTAATAAATTCTTTTAATGAGCAGCTGTGAAACTCCCTTCTCAACAAAGGATACAAAGGAAAGCAAGGCATGAAAGACCAAAATGAAAACCTAAACATCCTAGCAGATGGAGCTGAAAACTAATGGCAAATTAAGTAAGAGCATAGTGCAAAGAGATAGGTGATCAAATTCGCTTTTCAAAATAATAATTCTAATACCATAATACCAACAAACTTTTTCCAGACACCTAGTTTGAGCCCTTGGCACTTTATTATCCCACCTGATGCTAATATTGTGACAAGAAATAACTAATCAGCTGAATAATATAGTTGCTACAGGACTTTATTTTCTTGTAGTTTTTCACTGGATGCTCATCTAGATTAACCAACATTCCATAGCACTTGAAGCATGAGTTCCTTTTCAATGTGATTATTCAAGTTGTTCCATCCAGCAATGTTTCTTTGGTTCACGAATTACATCAAAATTGTAAGTATGCCTCAGGATAATAAGAACACCTACCTTTGAAATATGCTAATGTAACTTGCAGCAGCTGCTGAGCAAATAAAACAAATGCTTTAGCAAAGTAGCAATGACACAAGCTCTCGACTAACCATTTGAATACATGAAAAGGCATTAGCAATTTGCACTTATTTGTGCATTGGAATTCTAAAAAGAAAATGCTAGTCAACACATGCTAAGGAAACCAAGAGGAGAATCGACCAGATGATTTAGTTAACAGATAGAGAACCTACACCAAAGTTTACAGAAGCAATGTAGAGATCAAGGAACAAAACCATGTTCCTCAATTCAGAACACATAGCAGACGGGTGCATACCCACACTCACGAACGAAAACAATGGCACACAGAAGAGATAAGAAAATCCCCAGATGTCCAACTTCAAACAAGATATCAGTCATTAAAACAAGCCCCGGTCCCCAATGTGTGTGTAATTGACATCAACAAAAGGAAGTCATAGCAAGAGTACGGATTGAGTCTGTAAAAAATACAGTACGTTTTGCAGAGATAAGATAGTAAACAAGATAGAGCAGAAGCTACTTCATAATACAGATATGTGAATGAAATAATACATAAAACTCACCAAAACCGAACAAGAGTTATAGTTGGGTTCCAGGGAGGAGGCATCTTCACCACAGAGAGCGGTTGAAAAAGTGGTTAAAAGATTAGAGGAAGGGGGCTCGAGATGTCGGAATTTAGATTCCCAGTCTTCTCCATCATCACCATTTGGTTCTACATCTTCCAATGGGAAATCAAAGCACCCCAAAGTATCCTCGAAAAAATTATCCGGAACCCCACTGAAATCCTTGTCGAAAAACCAAGATTTACTCATCCCTGAAAAATTATTATTATTATTATTATAAGATGAAAAAAAAGGGTTAAGAACACTATTCATTATTTATTTATTGAATCCATCCTATTCAAGGTCATTTTCAACTCGGATACTCTGTCGTTTTCTTCAAGCTTTTTTTTAATCAATGCACAAATACACAATTAAGAGAGAGAGAGAGAGAGAGAGAGAGAGAGAATGCAAACCCTAAAATGAATAATGAACAAAATAAAAGAGTGGTAAAAATTAAGAAACAATGAGAAGGGAAGAAAAGAAGAAATTAATTTGAAATTTGAAACAAAGAAAATGAAGATGGATGGAGGAGGAGACAATGCAAGTGAAAGAGGAACAAACAAACCTTCCTTCATTGCTTCCTTGCTTGCTTGGAAGAAATCAAGCCATGAGCGTCAAGAACGACGCAGTATTTTGAGTTTAGTGAAAGAAACACTTGTGCTGTGGAGAGGAGAGAGGGGAAAGGGCAAATGGAGGTGACAGGCAGAAATGATGGATTAATTAATTGGTTGGATAGAGAAAAGCAGAGAAATGATGTGTGGTGAGGTGCGGTTGCTTGCTTTTTTTAACAGAGTTTATGATTTTTGTATTTTTTATTTAAAATTATATTTAAATAATATATTTTTGTTTTTTTTAAATTTTTTTTAAATATTTTTCATCAAAATAACTAAAAAAATTAATTTAAAACAATATAAATTTTTAAATTTTAATAAAAAATAGAATGCACTGCAACCCCAACCAGGGTTTTGCTTGAGCTAAGCTAGGGTAAGATTATATTTTTAAAAATAAAAAAGAATAAATTCTAAATAACAAAAAAGCTAAATATATGATAAATAAATAAAAATAAAGGAAGAGAATAAAAAAATCAAAAAAATATTTTTTAAAAAATATTAACACAGTAATGTATTAAATCAATTTAAATTAATTTGTTATATCAGTAATTTGGGTTATGATAGCTTGAAAATAATAAATTTTCTATCATAATTCTTTTTCTAATTTCTATTTTTTTAATTAATAATGAAAAGTAATAGAATAAAAATAAGTAAAATATATCTTCCTCATTTAAAAAAGAATTAGTCTATAGCATCTTAATAAATTCTCCCACGTTATTGGAAAAGGCAAACCTCTATTTGATTCATTATTGTTTGATAATAAATTTTTATTCTTATAAAAATATTTTAAAAGCTTTCTAAAATTAAGTTATTAAAACAATTTAAAATACTTTTTTGTCATCCTCTAAGTTATTTTGTGTTAAATTTTTATCTCTAATAAGATAATAAATATAAAGCTAAGTATATCAATTTAATTAGATTAAAATCAAGTAATTAATACTATAATAAAAAAGTAATCCCATATCTACGGTACAAATAAAATTATATTATTCTTTATTAAATAAACATATGTTAATTAGGAATTAATAAAAAGACTTAAAATAAACCTTTAGACTAAAATGAACTTTGCTTCCGAATATTAGATATATTATGTTTCTCTGTATTTTTCTTTTTAGTTTTTTATCATTGAATATTTTTAATCCTTAATAAATTTTGATAAATTAGTTATTAATTGAAACATATAAGGATGCAATAAAAAAAAATTAAGAATGAAAAAAAAAACCTACAGTAAATGTCCTAGGCATTTTAGTATGTGTTATAAATTTTTATTGTTAGCCCCTGGTTTTCTTAAGCTATGTCTCGCTTCATCAATCATTCACGTGGATTTCATTTCTAATAATCACAATGTATAATTAATCTGAATTTGATAAATATTAATTCTAATAAGTAAATTTTTTGAATACTTATTTAATTCAATGAATAATAAATAATGTATAAATATTTTCAAACTTGATTTAAAATCCAAACCAAACCGAGATATGTAAATTTGTATACACACATATAGAACATTAATATTCTTTTTTTAAATGCAATGAAATATATACATCTCTTAATTTAATACACATGAATATGTATAGCATTTATAGTTAGGGCCTGATTTTTCCCTAGTCTTGGGTGAAAAATTTGGCAAAACTAGAGTCTAGGCAACCAAGGCAAGTCTATACTTTGATTTTACACGTCTTCTTTCATGTGTGCATGGAGAGGTTAGGTATTTCCACACCTAACGATTGTCCATTGCATCTAATTTTCTTAGGAAAGGGACCGGTTGAGAAAAGGTATAGAGATAGGAGACCTCATTGATAAAATTGAAAGTTGGGGGGACTAATATAGAAATTATATATAGTAGAGTGACTCATATGAGGTTTGTCCCGGGACTCTACATATACATGGCAATAACATATGTTATCGAAGACACCCCAATACATGTTAGCAAATCTGCTCACATGATGGGATGCATTTCAACATGTTTATTGACCAATCAAAATAAAATGTAGGCATATGAGTTGAAGTTCATAAAGTACCTTGCCTTTTATTTTTCTTTACATTTTTTTCTTTCACTTGAATACTTTAATAATCTAATGAGATGAAATTATTACCAAAAAAATACTAAATTAAAAGATAGAAGACTCAAATATAAAACACCGAAAAAAAAACACATGACTCATGAACCTAAATTGAAGACAATTTTTATTTCAATTCTAAAGTTTATTTTGTTTATTTTTTAATTAATTGATTTAAGAGAGAAAGGATTTCGTAGAATAACAGTAGAAGATAAGAAGTTGTTAGTTATAACAATTCTTATAGCAAAAATAATCGAATTTGGTGTTGTAGAGTTTTATTAGACATGAAAAGTTCAATACTAGTCATTTTTCCTTCTAAATATCACACAATGGATATATCAAGATCAGTTTTGATTTTTAAGATTTAGTTGATTTTGTTTTTAGTCATGATAAGGTGTTCGAGGATTGTTGGATGGGTTTATTGTTTTTTATTATGTTTTTAGATGAAAATTGGTTGAAATAGAGATTTTTCAAGAAAAAAACCTTTATCTAATTTTTTAGCCACCATAGTAGTATGTAGATTATAGGCAAAAATAGATGACTTGTCACCTTCTTAATTAAAAAAAAAAGGAGTGCCAACGTATAATCATAAAAAAACTCCCAAGTGCGCTTGCAACTTCTAATTCATATCAGAACTTTCATGCCTGATTTGTTTTTTTTTCATTAATTTAAATTTATATATTTTTACAATTAATTAGTTTAAAAATATTATTAATATATTAATTTACTAAATTCTTAAATTAATTAAGAACATATTTTAGATGTTATTTTATTAAATACCATTCAACTTTTACTTTGTTTTTAAATAACAATATAATTGTTTTTTTTATATAGTATTAACAAGTCTTTTTTTAACCTATCATTATTTTTTTAAAAAAATTCTATTTGGTTGTTTTATAATAGTGTATATTTGTTTCTATACAATTAACCAAAAATTATTTTAGAAAAATAATGTTATTAAGTCCAATTGAGTCTAAGACCTGAGTCGCTAGTTTGACATGTTAAATTAAATTAGTTTGAATTAATTGAATATGTCATAGTCCTGATATTTGAAAAAAAAATATTTATTTTTTATATATTAAATTTTTAATTCACAATTAAAACATTTCTTTCAAATATAAAATAAATTATTAACACATGTACAATTTGTTTTACGAATTAAATGTTTTTTGGTTGTTTTGGTATGACTAGTAGTGAAACATGGAATAATTACTCTAATTAACAGAACCTAAGCCATGTGGAAAAACCATTATAGTTATGCCTTTAATTATCATTGATTATAATAGTGAATTGATGAATTTGCCTTTCACACAAAATCACACAATGTTGTCTTCTAGAGGTAAAATAATCTTTTCCCTAGATTTATTTGTTATTTTAGATTTGTTTGGGGTGTCTTGGTCTTTTTACAATTTTTTACACAATTAAATTACTTTGTTATCCTTAAATGCAAAGAAAATAACTTTGATCTAAGGGTTTTTTTTTTTATATTTTCTTTTGGCATGCATAATGTAACTACTTTGTTGACATTGGAATAAAAAGTTCTAAAGCTTGACTTTAGGGGCATATCGGTCATTTCACTTTTTTGGGAATTATTATGTGATTTTAGGGGCAATTTTATTATTTACTTAATAAGCAAAAAAAGTAAAAAAAAGAAAAGGTGGTGGTGTATTCGTAGAATGCACCAACAAATGAGCCACCTCACCGTCTTTAGATGATGATTGTGAAGGCTCACAACAGAGAAAAATAAGCTTTCTTGGTGCATTCTGATTCACAATAGCAAGGGTTACCTTACTAGGTGACGCATATGGCTTAATTCTCAGTGGTTTGGCAATTATTGACTGTAATGTTTTTCTTTTTTCTTTTTCCATAGTTTTCGTGCTTACCCTTGCAATATTTTACAACAACTTTTCAATTTTTTGCTTAAGGATTTGAATTTTTTTTAATTGCTATTTTTTATTTGAATTAGTTTAAAGAATTCAATTTATTTTTCGGTTTCATCCTCCATCAATTTTTTTCATTTTATATTTGGTCATCATTCTTTTGATTACTATTTATTTTATTTGAGATGGTTTTTAGAATTGATTTTCTTTTTTCTTTTTTCTTTCATACATTTTCATCCTCTTTCATTATATTTACATATCATATTTTATCTTCATCCTTTTGACTATTTGTTTTAACATTGACAAGTTTTTAAAATTAAATTTTTTATTTCATCATTTAACATTAAATTGAACTTCCTAAATAACTTCAAGTTTAGGATTTAATGAGTTACAAATTTAAAAGATTAACCCAAGTTTAGGAGATTTGTTTTTTTTTTAAACTCATTTATTTAATTTAATCATTTGGTATTTGATTTAATTAGACATTGAGCTTAGTGTTTGTTTTCTTTATATAGGATTTTCACTATTTTAAAATAGATCTCAGGACTTTTTATATTTCATTCTATGTTTGATTTAGCTTTTTTTAATATAATTTTTTTAATTAAATTAAATTAATTGCTCAATATTTATTTTAAAAAATTATTGTCTAGTATATCATCATCTTGATTTATTTTAATATTTTTTGAAGTTAAAAAATAAAATACTTAACCCACAACATGATGTAGGTAAAAAAACTAGTGATCAACTAATTACAGTGAATCACTTACTACTACTGCTGCTACAAACTAAGTAAACATTTACTTAGGAGTTTTTTAATCAAATGTTATCAGAATATTCAAATATGATTTATTATTATTTTTTCAAACATGACAAAATATGTTATGCTATTGTAATGTAGCAATAACAAGATTAACTAGAGTAAAAAAAAAATCATGGTAAGATTTGACTTGAGAGAGCACTGACGAATAGATTGACAAGAAAAGGAAGAAGAGGAGAGGGTAGGCTAGCAGTGGCATCGTCATGTTCTTTGGGATGAAGGCCCACCAACACCACTGATAGTAGTAGTCAATTTTCTGATGATGTTAGACATTATTATGTATTTGTTTGGAAACCCTTTTTCCATAATTTGCCCTAAAAATGAAATAATTCCAAATGGAGATAATCTATTTTCCACTTCAATAAAACATAACACTCCCAACAATTTCATTGCCATTACCAAATTTTAGTCCTCAATTTAAATGGAATTGTTGTCCCACATATAAGGAAAAAAAAAACTACTTAGAAAACTAAAAGCAAGTTGAAAAGAATTCGACTCAGTAATTACCTTAACTAAAAAACCATAGTTATTAGATGTAGAACCCCAACACATTAATTATAATGAACTAAAAACTGAAGGTATAAGGATAAATCTTGACTCATTGATTATAACAAACCAAGAACCATAGTTATAAGAATGAACGTTACAAAGATAGTTGATGTTCAATAAGTTCTTGAAAAAAATGTTTCATGAGGAACCAAAAATAAGAGCAAACTCTTACTCATAAGTTTTATTTCTGAATAATCAATTCATCTTTTTTATATATAAAAAATCTAAATACAAGCTAAATAACCCTTTTATACTAGGTAGAACATTTTAAACAAGGTTGAAAAAATAACAAAAGATTTACAAATAAAATAGGGGAAATAAAATCCTAAATCAACTAGGAAATTAATACAATTTCTGTATAGTATCTCCTGGTCTTTATTGCAAGGGCTTCTTAATGTTGATCGCTATGAGAATTTAACCATATAAAAAGGCTTTTAGAATCATCTTGAAAAGTATCAACCCGATCAACCGGTCATATTGAAAATTATATATGTTAACATAAAATTACACATAAGAAAAATATGCCCAATCCACGTGTAAGTAGGAAAATAAGTTGAATTTACAAATCTTTTAAGAAATACAACCCTAATATCTTAAATTATCCCATTAAATACCTATTTAACCTTTTTAGCTCTTAACTTTGTAATAGGTCTAATTGGCACATGTAATCGATAATGTGGTGTTGTTTGATGATTCTCATCATGTGACATATTAAAAAACCTATCTATAACCACAAGAATTGAATCCTTTCCCCTCCTTTTTTTTTTAATCATAGGCAAACCTAAGATAAAGTTCATAGAAATATCTACCAAATATTACTTAGTTACAGGTAAAGAAGTGTATAACCCATATGTAAGACCCTAGAGTTAACTTGTCTAGACGTAATACATCTATCATATACCCTTTGTACATTATGTTTTATTTTAGGCCAATAAACATGCTCATGTAAAACCTTTGAAGTCTTTCTAACACCAAAGTTTCTTATTAAACCACCCTACAAGCTTTATACACAAGCAATTCATGCATAAAACTATTATACACACTTTTATTTTATATAAACAAATAACCATCAAATCTATAAAATTTACTATAAGATGATTTCTTATTTATATTAAACACATTAGAAAAATCACTATCTTTGACATATAAATATTTAATATGCTCAAAACCTAGTAATTTTGCTTTCAAAGTAGAAAACAAAACATACCTCCTAGATAATGCATCGACCACTATATTATCATTACTTTACTTGTACTTAATCATACATGAAAAGATTTCAATGAATTCTATCCATTTGACATGCCTCCTATTCAACTTACCTTATCTCTTTAAGTGCTTTAGTGACTAGTGATCTAAATAAATAATGAATTCTTTTGGTCATAAGTAATGTTGCTAAATCTTCAAAGTCCTCACCGATGAATAAAACTTCTTATCATAAGTTGGGTGATTTAATATTGCTCTATTAAGATTTTCAATAAAATAGATAATTGGTCACTTCTTTAGCATTAAAAAATCTTTAATACCACTTATTGAGGCATCAAGCTCAAATTTAAAAGCTTTTAAAAAAATCAGGTAATGCTAATAAAGATGTTCAACACAGTCTTTTTTTTAATTAAATTAAATGCATTCTATTGTTCAAAACCTCTATTTAAACCCAATATATTTCTTAACAACTTTTATAAGTGGTGTGGCTAGTATGCTAAAATCCTTAACAAATCTCATATAAAAACTAGTTACACCATAAAAACTTTTTACCTCGGTAATAACTTAGATATGGGCCATTATTGGATATCCTTCACCTTTTTTACTAACAATATATCCAAGAAATACAACATTTTTCATTAAAAAGTACACTTATTAAATTAGCACAATTTTTCGTTCTTTGAAGCATTAAACACATAACACAAATGTTCGATATACTCATCTATATTTTTACTATATACTAAAATATAATCAAAATAAATAATAATAAACCTGCTTATAATGCACGCAAAACAGATTCATTTATCTCATAAATAGGCTAGGTGTATTAGCAAGACCAAACAACATGACTAGTTATTCATACAAACCATACTTAATCTTAAAATCAATTTTTCATTCATCTTATTCTAATTTTATGATATCCACTTTTCAAATTAATTTTAGTAAAAATAAATAAACCATGTAATTCATCTAACATGTCATTTAACCTATGAATATGGTGTATATACTTTTTTGTTATGTTGTTGATAGTGTAATAATTAACACATATCCTCCAAGTTTCATATTTTTGAGGCATCAACTTCTCAACTTGCCTTCTATGGACTAGATTAAAGGGTTCTGTCATCCTAAAATTCGGATTCATTTTTTATTACAAACATTCATCGTATATGGACTTATACTCTCCTTTATGTACCTTTTAGACATCAACTTCTCAACTTGCCTTTGAAGTTTCTTTGTCTCATCATGATTACCTTTATAGTCTGGTCAATTAGGAATCACAGCTCTAGGTATAAGGTTAATTTTATGCTCTATTCCTCTAAGTAGTGACAAACTATTATGAACATCTTTAATTTTAAATTTCTATACCAAAGAAACAACACAAGGAATAAAAGGATCAAATTTGTTAGCATTAAAATATGACAAGTTATTATAAAAAATACTCTTGATCTCCTTTTCTTTTGCATCAAAACTCACTTGTTTATTTGTTTTTATCTCAACACTCTTTTTTCTCTTCCTTTCTTTCTTCCTTCCTTGATTTTTCTCTCCACTCTTGACCAAGTCTTTAATTTTTCTTTTTTGGCCAAATCTAGCCTTTCTCTCATTTCAAGGCTTGCTATCAAATTTGTATTTTCACTTTCTTGAGCCTCACTATTTCTTTTTAATTTTAATTGACTATCATAAACTTGTTTTAGTGATAATGGTGCAAGAGTGATGGATTTTTCATCTTTTACAAATAGATATCTATTCTTAAATAAATCATGTACAAACCTCATTTCAAACCACCATGACCTCCCCAATAATAAATGACCCGTATGCATATGAACAACATTACATAAAACTTCATCATTATATTTTTCAATAAAAAACAAAACCAAAACCTATTTACTCACATTCATTTCATCAAATTCATTCAACCACTAGAATCTATAAGGTCTAGGATGTTTTATAGTATTAAAATTCAACTTTTTGACAAGTGTAGTGTTATCCATATTAGCATAACACCCATAATTTATACTCATATTATATACCTTATTATTGATGTGGCATCTCATGTGAAAAATATTCTTCTTTTATTACTCCAAATCATCATTTTTAATTTGAACATTCAATACTCCCCTAATCACAAGTGACATATTTTTAATCAGAAACTCAATATCATTATCACTAACTTCTTCAAGTGGTGGGATCTTCTCATCATTGGTTTCAATTTCAGATTCAATCTCTTTATGATCATATAATATTATAATTCTCTTGTTTGAATATTGAGATGCTATGTGATTTTTTCTTAAACATTGAAAATACTTAATATCATGATTATGAGGTGCATGTTCGAGTAATCTCTTTATGATCATACAATACTTAATTTATTTAGTTTTTTTAATACTGGTTTGAAAATAGCTCTTTTTAATTAGAAAATTTTGCTTTCTTTCTTTCTTTGTTTTTTTTTTAAGAAGATGTTGCAAACTCAAGAATTGAAAACACAAAGACTAATAACATGGAAAATTAAAGATAGATAGATTGCTCAAATACTTATTGATATGAATCTAGAGGTTAATAACCCTAGAACCCATTATCAAGATAGGAAAAAAACCAATAAAGTTAAAATCATGTTATTAAAAAACTTGATCTAATGATTACCTGAACTAATAATCCAAAGTTATTGGATAAAAGGCTCCAACCTATTGATTACAAAGAATCAAGAACTTGAAGTGCAAGGATGAACACCACAAAAATAGTTATTTTTTATAAGTTCTCAAGAGTTCGATAAAGAACCAAAAGTATAACCAACCTCTTCATACACAAAATATTATTTTTGAATAATAAGCAATTTGTCTTCTTTTTCCTTTGAAAAGATATTTACAGTGAAACCGACCTCATATATTTAGTTGTTTTGTCAACATGCATGAGAAGTTTCAACTTTTAATTCCTCTGAAAATGTTCCCGCATCTCACCTACAAGCTTCTCTTGTGTTGAAAATCAGTGTTCTATCACGGATAGTTGAGCATGAGCATGAACATCAATAACAACTCTTTCTTTGCGCATCAACTAAAATAAAGTCTTTTATTAGACTATCTTAGAAGCATATCTCAAGTCAATGCTGTTATCCCTCTCTAAATATGTTGTCTTTGCATCTTGTAGATTGTTTTATGAAAATTATACGAAATGGTCTATGTATCTTGAAAGTTTTAGGATATTCATGCTATAAAATAAGATTATTAGGGTTTTATGTAATACTACAGTGTAGTATGGTTGTAGATATTTTTAAATCGATCATAACTTAAAAAATTATATAACTTTTATTATTTAAATTATAAAAAAATATATATCATCACAATACCAAATATGTTCTGGATTGATATGGACTTTTCATATATTCTAATTAAATTGTAAGGTATTAAAAAACTATATGAGAGATAGAGATTGGTTAGACCCAAAAATTGAAGGCTCCATCAAGAAGCATAGTTTTAAAACCCAGCCTGGTCCAAGACTCAGGTTCTAGGTTTTGACTGGGTTGATCAGGTTTTTTTTTTTTTAAAAATTAAAACGACGTCGTTTTAGTAAAATAAAATAAAATAAAAGTCAACTGGTTTGCATCTGAGTCTTGCTGGGTTAACCCATTAGGTCAGCTGGGTTACACCGAGTTTTTTTTCTCTCCTTTTTGTTCTTTAATTTTATCTGGTTCCAGCACCAGGTCGACCTGCCAGGCCAGACTGGTTTCACAACTATGCCAAAAAGTCGGCCATTCTTGTCCCATTTGTAGCTCCTCTGCTATGGTCAATTATGAACTCACAAAGTGCCGAGCCAGAGTGAATATCTTGAAAAATTAACCTGAACATTTGTTATACTAATAATATGAACAGTGGGCTTTGGTGCAACACCAAAGTCAAAATTAGTTGAATTAATTGTTAATGCGAGAAGGGCCTTTTTTAAATTGTGTGGTTGGCGATGGTGAGGTAGCCATGTATTGTTTTGGAGTGAGATTCAAGTTCTCTCACCGAACACTAATTGATTTTGAAGGCAAACTTTTTGCTTGCATTGGCAGATATCTCTCACTAGAATATAAGATATGTTCATCTCACCTTCCTTCCTTGTGTCCTACGACTCGGCTAGCATCCTCATAATTGTTAAGAGTTAAAGGTATAGCTGGTAATAGATTAGCTAGATCATCACCTTACGGAAGGACCTATCCTCACTGTGAATTCCACATTAGGTAATTTGTAGGGGAAACTTCCACGTAAAATGGGATAAACAAGAGGGGAAATTAGCTAAAAATGGTGTCTTAATCATTTGAAACTGAAAATTTACCTTGTTGACTGTAATCTTGCCTCAACCTACTTCCTTCTGGAAGTAAGTGAAATCATGGGAGATCAAAATAAAACAATCCCACATAGTAAAAATAATCATTAAAGAGTTAGGCACAAAGCTTTGTTGCCTAAAAATTAAAGGGTGCGGGTGCTAAAGTTGCTTTGTCATACAAGCTCCCCACCATATAACCAAACACACAGCCATACACATCTCAAGCCCATTTCATCTCCAAAAACTTACTTTAAGTTTATCTCCCGGATTCCGGTGACTGCATGGAGTTGTAGGGGCCCTGCATTTATTGTAAGCACAGAGGCAGATAAAGAATTCCAAGGTTTGTATACTTTGTATAAATCGAATCTACAAATACACTTGTTTTAACTAGGTGATAGTGATGTTTTCTTTGTAGGTTTCCAGGGCTGCTTAGAGCTCCCATACACAACATTTCTGTTTTCTTTGAGTTTTCAGGGCTCCTCACAACTCCCAGCAAATTTATCTTCGTTCAAGGTACTTCATGTGCATGTACCATGTATATGTGCGTCTGTTTTTCTAGTCCATGATCAACACTCTCATTGTCTATGTAGCCTCAGAATTGTTCCTTCTGAAGGAGAGTTTCTTAGCTAGCCAATCAATCAATTAATACGTGTAGCTATGGCCAGTCAATCATAAAAGCATAAAAATTATATATTAAGGTTGTGTTCTTACTTATCTAATTAACCTTACGTTAAGTTGGGACAGAGCCACCTTACGTTAAGACGTCATAAATGACTTCTACACTTCATTAACAATGGAGCACTACGTGCTAAACTCAATCGTGCGTGGACTCAATCATCATCATCACCAACCGCAGTTGTTTTTATCATTTCACAGAGCTATAACTACTTTGATGAAGCTTACCTATCCTTAATCTTGAATTAGTTTTCTTGTTAACTAGTATTTCTCTTGAAGTTTACACTAATTAGCCAATTTAAGTAAAAACATATGTGTTAATATATCATAGAATTATATATTTATTGACTCTATGACACAGGCAAGCATATGCTATGCTCGTTAGAAGTATGTCATCTCTCAGACCTTATCTTTTCGCAGATATAATTCTCCGTGAGATGGGAGAAATGCCGAGCTTCCAATTGGGTGTTATTGGGGCCCTGTTCCTTTCAGTTGCATCATCTGTCTCCATTGTCATTTGCAACAAAGCTTTGATGAGCAATCTCGGATTCCCATTTGGTAAGAACTTGTTACCTGCACAAATTATGAGGGCATGCATTCTTTTGAAGATCTGTTTTCATTTTGCCATTGTCATTAAGAACAGGGAGTTGCGAATTGAAGCCTTTTATTGGATTTCTCACCATAAGAAAGCAGAAAAAAATTACCTTTCCTTTTTCCATGGATGTTGCAGCTACAACTCTCACTAGTTGGCATCTCATGGTAACATTCTGCACACTTCACGCGGCACATCGTCTCAATTTGTTCGAGTCCAAATCCATTGACATGAAGCCTGTGATGCTCTTCGGAATTCTAAATGGGGTTTCTATTGGACTTCTCAACTTGAGTCTTGGGTTCAATTCTATTGGATTCTACCAGGTAAACCTTAATTCTACTTTCACTTCCAAATCGATTCGCCAAGTTGATACAGTTTTTGTTTTTCTTTTACTCGCTCTTGGTTCTGGAGATGTTATTTTCTTCATCTTCTTCTTCTTTATATTGCAGATGACCAAACTTGCAATCATACCATTCACTGTCCTATTGGAAACTCTGTTCCTGAAGAAGCAATTCAGGTTACTACAGTCCTGCATATTTTTATATAAATATCAGATCAGATATCAATATACAGCTTGTATTGCTTTAATGTTATATGATTTTTCTCCAAGCACTCTATTATATTCTCTACTTATCGCAGCCAGAAGATAAAGCTTTCGCTCTCTGTCTTGCTTGTTGGAGTTGGCATTGCCTCTGTGACTGATCTCCAGCTCAACTTCGTGGGAACAATTCTCTCTCTCCTAGCCATTATAACAACCTGCGTTGGGCAAATTGTATCCTTTCTCTGCATGCGCCATTGATTTTTTTCATTTCAATTCGGTGTTACATTACCATATTTCAGCTGGTAATGATCTCGGGGAATAATTTGACTTTGAAAATGAAAACAAACTTGTTCGACTTCATAAACTACATATATAATTCAAGAAAATCATTAGCCCCATTCTTAACTTGATTAATTCTTGATCAGCTGACAAGTACAATACAGAAGAGGCTAAATGTGTCTTCCACACAGCTGCTTTACCAGTCAGCCCCATTTCAAGCAGCAATTCTCTTTGTATCGGGTCCTTTGGTGGATCAATTCCTCACCAGAAAGAACGTCTTTGCATACAAATATTCTTCAATAGTCTTGGTGTTTATCCTACTCCCATCTCTCTCTTGTTCGTGTTTTCGTGCTCTGACTATATATATATACAAATGAAAGAGTGACAGAAAGCATTTATCCTTGAAAAACTTTGCAGGCATTCATTATACTTTCATGCATTATATCTGTGTCTGTGAACTTCAGCACCTTCATGGTTATCGGCAAGACCTCACCAGTTACTTATCAAGTTCTTGGACACCTCAAAACTTGCCTTGTTCTTGGCTTTGGGTACACTCTGTTACATGATCCTTTCACAATGAGAAACATCATTGGAATACTGGTTGCCATTTTTGGCATGGGCCTATATTCATATTTCTGCGTCCAAGAGAATAAAAAGAAACAATCAGTGGACCTTTCACTAGCTTCCCAGGTACTAAATATACATATTACTGATCTTTTGACATGAATATCTCTGCTCATTATTTAGGAATTGAAAACAAATTGCTACTCCTTGTTTGTTTCAGATGAAAGATAAGGATAGCACTCCAATTTTGGGCATGCAAGATAAAGAAACCAGTCATGACGCCAAGAAATCAACGAAGGACTCTCTTGTTTAATTTGTCATAAAAACGTTCATGCATGTATCGGGTGTATGCTCTACCAGAAACAATTAATTTGATGAGTTGAGTATAAATGTTTTTTATTCTTTTAATAGACAGTACCCATTCACTTTTTTACCATTTTATTAATTTTTGCTCTAAATAAATGATAACACAGATCAATTTTTCCCATTCTTCTGCTGTAAATCTAATAATGTAACCTATCAAATCAATAATCAGACAAAATTAAATCAATAATATCCTATTTCGTAAGGTGAATTACTGAATTAAAAAAAAAAAGGACTCCAAGATATGTCATGTTGTGCAGATTTAAGGTAAGACTATGAGATATTGAGTATTTTACATAGTATATTAAAATAATTTAAAAATATTAAAAAATGAATTTTTTTTTTTAAAATTGAACCCAACAAAAACTTAGAATCGATAAAAAAACAAAAAAAAACAAAGATGGGGACAAAATCAAAGATATACACTGAATTCTCAGGGGAAAAAAAAAAGACCGTAGGCTTTATAAATCTTTTACATGATATACAGTAGCAACCTTGAGTGGTTAATGATTTTTACATTCTCACAAATTGACCAGGAAAATCTCACGTAGAAACTTGATATCTTTGAGATTCAAAATCATGATATATGTTAAGGCGAGATTCTTTTAATCATCAAGGAACTTTTGATGTACGATGCAATATCCTTTTTAGAAAAATATTTTTTTTGGTTTTTTTTTTTCTTTATTCAGCTTAAGAATTTTTTTTTCTATTATATATATATATTTTTTAGTTTTTTCTATTTAAAAGGAATAATTTTTCTATTTATTATTACTAGGATTTTCTAGTTTAATAGCGTTGTTACAAGTAATACTTTAATAAATGAAAATGTAATATTTTAGGAATCTCATTATAGATAGTTACGATGCCTTAATTTTTCAGGATTTTGACTTGTAATAATCTTTGTTATTCTTCGGTTGAAAATTAATAGGTTGAAAATTATTGATTTTTTATATGTATAAAAAACTAAATTCCTAATATATATATATATAAATGAGCATCCTTTTGTAACCCAAAAAAGTAAAATGGCTGTATTGTACATGACAGTGGGGGGTCAATGATCATGGCAATTTGGTGTGGTGAAGGCTGTCTGGTGGGTGTGATGATGGCAACGGATGGGCAACATTCTACCAAATTCTAGCGAAACAGACCAAGATCATGGTTGCTTTAAAACGCCACTAATACTGAGTTTGACCCATTGATAATATTTTAGTTGACTTCAGTCACAAATAATATTTTACTATGCACACGTATTATTCTATCTTTATTTATCTTATTCTTAAATTTTTATTCATGTTTTATGTTCTAAATAATCTACGTAAGTTGTTTTATACTTAACAATGTTACAAGAGATACAAAGTGTTAAAAAAGCTCATAATTTCAATAAAAGACCTAGAAATAGTATATTAGGACAAGTTATTGAAGCTAACAAATACAAATCATAAATGCATTAGAAATCCAACTTAAAACAAGAAATTCTAGTGAGATTAGGAATGGCCAGAGCAAATTTATCAGACTGAGCTATTGTGTACTACTAAGACCATACATGAAGCTAAAAATAAATTTATGATGTGATTCAAGTTGAGATGAAAATTGAATATTTCAAGTTTTTCATTCAATATATGATATACTCATTAATTTATATAGACAAGGAATAACGATATCTTTGATATTAAGTCTGAAATCTATCAGCAATATGACATGATAACTTATTAATGATGCGGTAAGGGAAGCCTCTCTACATGGTCAAAGTCAATCCACAAGTAATTAAAGTTAAATTAGTATAAGAAACCTTAAATTAATCTAATTATGAATTAATTATTTACTAAGAAACTTATTCGCCTTCTCAACTCCATATATAACCAATACTAACCTCTAAAAATATAGGGAATCCCGTTCAAAACATAGGAGGAGAAAAAGATGGGCTCTATAGCTTTCAAAATTATTATTTTTTGTATGTTTTTTCTCTTTTGAATTTGCAACAAGCTTAAATTTTTTATTTTAAGAGGCTTGGATTTTAAATTATCATAAAGATTTGTGTTTAAAATTATTTTATATCTTATTGTGATATATAAATATCATATGTTTTTCTATAATTAAATTTAATAATTGATAATCTAAATGCTATATGATAAGTACATTTGTTTTTGGTTATAAATCTATTGCTAGTTGATTAGTTTACATGGATACAAGACTAGTTAACTTAAGTAGCAAAAGGGTTCAATTTTGAATCCATGTTTGATTATTTATTATTTGAAAAATATAATTTTTAATTAAATTAACTCTTTATACGTGTTTAATTATCATAAATCAATTACACCTATCTCGATCTTAATACTATTACATATTAATTAAATCTTGCATACTTAATAATGATTATTATATGATTATTGTAATTAATGCACAAATGCTAAGTTAATTAAAAAGTAAAGATAAACACTTCTTGTTTTTCATGGTTGATTTATTTATGATTACAAATCAAATTAAAAAACATAACTAGATTTAATTATCGATATTTAATAATCCTTGAGAAAAACATCTTATAAAGTTTAATGTTTTTCTCTTGTTTTTTTTACATTTCATCGACTTGAATTGTTTTCTTTGTTTTCTAAGTTATTTTTAGTTATTTTAAATCATAAAAAAATCTCTAGTTTAATTATTTATGATTTAAATTGCATATTAGTTTAATATGTTATATTAGCATATTTAATGTATCTTTGTTTGATTTGTTTTAATTAAAATTTAAATAACTTGCATTAATTGAATAATTAAGTTCTACTACTTTCATTTAGGTGGGATGATATTTTTATTTTTTACACTATAAATCATTAATCTTAAAGGGTTTAAATGTTCATGACTACGACATCGTCATTTGCCCGTGTGTGTGTGTGTGTATGTATATATATATATATATTTTATTTTACGTCATCGTTCCGTTTTTTCTTCTTTTAATTTGGATCAAGGCCTGGTTCTCCAGACCATGTTTCTCGACCAACTCGCTATACCTAAGATTTGCATAGACAAATTAAAAGATACATGTAACTGTTGAATTTGACAGAAAATAAGAAAAGAGTGTCAGGGGAACTTCTCTCCATTAAAATGTTCCATTCCAAGATCGTCACCCCATTATATTCATAAGCTCCCTTTTTGCCTAACTCATGTAAAATATATAACATGTTAAAGAATTATCTCAATTTAATAATTTAAATTATTAGATAAAATTTTAAGATATAATTTATATTAATTTTTAACTTATTTTTTTAAGTAAAAGCCTATCGGACTTGAAACTTGCACATACTCATATTATTTTGTGCTTTATTTTTATTAAAAAATAAAAATTGTGAGATTCAAACTCGTGACTGCTTGGTTATCAAGATTTTAATATCATGTCAAAGAATTATTATTAAATAAAATTTTAAAATATAATTTATATTATTCTCTAACAGAATATACCGGAGAGAAGACTAGAAA
This sequence comes from Populus tomentosa, assembly GCA_018804465.1. Taxonomy (NCBI): domain Eukaryota; kingdom Viridiplantae; phylum Streptophyta; class Magnoliopsida; order Malpighiales; family Salicaceae; genus Populus; species Populus tomentosa. Next base: position 18,800,254 of record CM031975.1, read on the forward strand.
ATTATCAGCTAACTGCATGGGAAAAGTTTCAGCATCCTCACTGTACAATGAGTAGTAACTCTACTGAATGTTGCGTTAATGAAAACGGGATGCACAATTTTTTTTAAATAACAGAAATTGCAACACTGTGCAGTAGCTCATGAACTTTTATGCGTTGAAATAAGAACAATTAATCTAAAAATCAAAGAACTTACGCAATGATCTTATGTATATGGTGATACAAGATTTTTTTTTTTAAAGAGACCGGGACTCCAGACAGCAAGGGCCTCTGCTAGTCCCAAAAGAAGCTCATCGATCGTGAGCTGCATCATCATCAAGATCATTTAGCTTGTCAATATCGCTATGATGCCATGCAATATTTTTCATCCATGGCATCAACGTTGTCATGTTTTGCCATGATATAAAAAACTAGTAATCTCCTCGAATTCATATTCATCATCACCTTTAGTTAGGAAAAGATCCTCTAAAATAACTCTCAATGACTTTCTTTCTTGTTCTCTTAACTCGTTCTTGTTAAGCAATGAGTAATCACCCTTGTTATCTTTGTACGTAGTTGTGCCTTCTAGGAAATATTTTATTTTAAACTATACTTTTGAATTTCAATATTAAAATTAGAATAGCTTCATCATCATCATCATGTGAAGTCTTGACTACAATGTTTTTCCTCTTAAAATCAAATTAATCTTCATTTGAACTCATGAGCAATAAGAGGCCAACAAGCTCATCATATTTGAGTGTCCTCAAATCTTTTGAATCTTCAATAACCATTACTTTCGAATCCCAATGTATAGGTGGAGACCTCAAAAATTTTCCCACAATCTTAGGTTCTTTGATTATTTGTCTCAAGATTTTATAACTCATTAACAATGGCGACAAACCTTGTGCTCATCTCTTTGATGCTTTCGTCGAGCTCCTTTTTGAACATCTCAAAATCTTGTATTAGAGTGTTGGTTTTGGATTCCTTTACTTGTGCTGTTTCTGTACGAGCAACCTCCCATATCTTTCATATGGCATGAACCTTAGTGAGCATGCAGATCCTTCTAAATTCACTATCACCCAAAATAGAAAGCAAAGCGTTAAGAATTTTTTATTTTCTTTTCAAGGTTTTCTTGGTCATGCCTTCAATAATTTATTTTGAAATCTTATCTAAAATTTAAACTATTAGATTGAATTAGTTTTTTAATATAGTATCAGTTCGAATCTCAATAGCTCTATTTATTTGATAAAACTTAAACACAAAGTAGTATAAACTTATACATATTTTAAGTTCAAAAGACTTTTATTTAAAAGGATTTATTAGAGAATAATATAAATCATATCTCGAAATCTTATCTAAAGCTTAAGCTATTATATTCAGTTGATTATTTAATATAGTTTTCATGAAAATAATATAGTCATTCTTAACAACACCTCATATCTCAAGAAAAAAAAAATACAAATACTATCTCATATGGTTCCAATACAGATAAATAGAGTTCTTCAAATCAAAGGGCTTTAGACTAGTTGGCCATGATCTTCTTTCTTACATGGGCGAGGAATACACATTTTAGAACCACTTCTTTTATAGAATCAAGCTGCCCACTCACAACATATATTCTCAAGAGTTGATACGAAACCAACCACACATCTATAATGTTTAATAAGTAATCAGTTGTTTATTCTCGCCCAAAAAAGCAATCAAACAAAGCTCGTAGAATAGTAGCATGGTATGCAATAATATAGCAAATGGAGTTTACAAGAAAGATGTTTATAATATGCAACTGTTTTCATCACTCCCTTCACTTTATTTTGCTCACTTTTGTTGTTAAAACACATAAAAATTATTAGAATATTTAAAATCTTTATAGATAAAAAGTGTAGTTCAATGTTACTTCCACCTATGTTAAACAAGTATTTTTTTTGGCGGGTAATTTTTTTTTTAACTTGGTTTATCTGTCTGTAAATTTATTATCGAGATAATCACCAATAATCTATAAATTACTAATAATAGGTTTTTCAACGAAATGTTTTTATTCATGAGTCTGTCGATATATGTATTATATATTGATAGACTACTAATATAAATACCAATATAAATTTTTATTAATAAATTAAATTGTGACAATATTAGATTGAATAATCATTGATGGTTTTCATATATATAGGTATAACATTGATGGTTTTCATATATAATATTCTTAATTCAATCAATTAGTATATTAATCCATCAAAATATTGGATTGAATAATCATTCAGCCAATATACCTAGCGGTATTACCTCACCATTTTCAATTCAACTCAGACTAGGAGGAGCTGACTTTTTGTATAGGTTTCTATAGCCTCGTCACAAATCTTTCATTTGTTCTGATTTTCACTCATGTTAACCAATACTAGTAGTTCGTTTCCTATAGCACATAGCTTAATCTACAGGGAAATATGTATTGGGTTACAGTAAAATATATATATATTTTTTTTTTAATTTTAAAGGCTTAGCTTGAGGGTAGGATAGTATTTTCATGTGTGTAAAAATATTCTCTTACCCCTAAAATAAATAAAAAAATTAAACAGATGAGTAAGAAATTTATTGACTTTTCACAAACTTTTTAATAGTAAAAATACTTTTTTTCTCTTCAAATCAAAAAATTCATGGCATGTTAGACAAGGGCTTTTTCGGTTTTTATTATTATTATGGTATTTTTTTAATGTTTATTTACAATCTAATATGTCCAATATAATTTTTTTTTTTTTACTCTTGCAACTTTTTCTTTTTCTTCTTATAATTATGCACTTAACTTCTGCTCCTGCTGTTTTTTCTTCAAAATACATAAACACAACAAAAACAATAATTAAATATTTTTTTTTAGTGTTCCAAAGTTCCTTCCAAAACAATATAGAGTTATTTAAAGTTTAAGTAAATATTACCTTATAATAAGATTTTTTTTATGAGGTTTAAAGGAACACACACACAATTGATGGGGACGTCCTATATAGCTAATTGAAGTCATTAGATTCAAGTTTACACGATAATAAAATTATACAATAAGCGCAAGATGCTATTAACTTTATATCAATTAAAAATATTTATTCTATGACTTAAATAATACTTTTCTTCTCAAATGTAATACGCCTTTTTATTGAAATTATACTTAATTCTCATAATTACCATAACTATAATATTAACTAAATTACGAAGATGTCATCTAAGTTTCTACCGTATATTAAATAAATCTACTAGACAATTCATATTCACTTATTAATTAGGAAGTGTATGATTTATAATTCTTTTTAAAGTAACGATGTATATTTTTTAAGTAGTAATTGTAATATAATATTTGTCATTATTAAAATTACAAGATAATTGTTCAAGTTACTAAGTGATATAGATTATTATGAGATAATGAATAAAGGTTTTTTGTAGCTTGTAACTTAAAATTAATGTAATTATATTGGTTTTAGATAACCATATAAAAAATGGGCACATTTGATGACATAAATCCTTTTTTAGGCTAAGTTTGCACAGGAATTTCAATAAAATTTGATTTATTTTGTTTAAATTTTTTTTTTAGAATTTTGAATTATTTTAATGTGTTGATGTCAAAAATAATTTTTTTTTTTTAAAAAAAATATTATTTTCATGTATTTCTGAATGAAAAGTATTATGACAAGCAACCGCTATCAAGTTCTCAACTTCCGCTTAGAATTTATTAAATACTTTACTCGAATATAAAATTTAAACTTGTATTAGTACACTCCATGTCCATGGCAAGCTCATCTTGAATGTTTATATCAAATAAATTTCAAAAATGTATTTTTAACAAAAACAAACACACCGAACTTTTATTCTTTTTGGTGTTTGCAGAACTAGTTGGCTTCATAAACCTGGCCCAATTCCATAAGCTTATTTTCTTCCATGTTTGGAAAGAAATTTAAGATGTAATTACCCATCAAAATCAAGGCCGATAGCAAGGGCTACTGAACAATCTTGTGTATGGACTTTAGACGAACTATAAAGCTAAGAAGAATATTACAAAGGTTTAAAAAGAAGAAAAAAATTTAATCAATCACCTAAATCTTCAGTCATCAGAATTTTGAGCATTGCGTAGGCAGACCTGTTTCATGATCCACACTCACAATTTCTGTGGCATTGTCGCATCTGAGCACGTCTTGACCCAACTTAGCTCCAGCTGCTTTTAGACCCTTGAGCGAAACAGGCTGGTTGAACAAGTTAAGTGATGGCAATTTGGATGCTGGAGGCAACTTCCCTACAGGCAAAAGGAAAGTAAAATCTTCCTTCAATAGAGGCACCTCAAAATCTGTCTTGTCATGCTTAACAACGTTGTCCTTTGCACTAATGTGAGTCCCTGGTTCCATGTGATTAGTTGAAAAGCTTGCCTGGTTTGGAAAGTTGGGATAGAGACTAACATATCCTCTGAGGTACATCATGTCAATGAGGAACTTCTTCCATGAAGCTTGCCATCCATTTGTTCTTGACTTTGGAATCTGAACTGGGTTTGCCTTTGCGTCTTCAGTGAACCTCATGTTCATGTAAACATAGAATTCTCTCCATTGTTTAGGGAAGAACATTGCACCCCAACTGCATGGTAGTTGGTGGAGGTAAGGTGTGTTTGGATGGATCCCCTTGAAGAACTCAGTTGCATTCCATTTAGGCCTTTCTTTCACCACCTCCACCAATCTAGGTGTGTAAAGCGAGATGGAGGAGAGCTCAGGCAGTGACACATGAGGATCATAGTGGTAGGCCAGAAGAGCATATTTCATCCACAGATAGTAGAATGGAGAGACTTCAATATCATCCTCGAGTAGGAGGCCATAATCATCATCAGAAGAAGGGTACCAACTTTCACTGACTGCTCGAATTAGGCCTCCTTGGATGATTCTTCTTCTGAGGGTCTTAGGACCATGAGGCCAATCGAATGAGTTCACCAATCTTATAGTTTCCTCATCAACTTTACTGTCCATGTTGAAGCTGATGGGGATTTCATCCCCCAGGTAATAAGCATTGCTGAGAGATTCAAGAAGTCTTGTTAAAGAAGGGGCACGGTTTTGGGTGATTATGTTGACAGAAATCCGCATTTTATTCCAGTCTGCATGGACAAATTAAGTGTATGGTCAGTCATATCCATAAAAAGAAAGGTTCCACAATATAGATCATAATTTCAAGGGAAGAAAAGAGAGGATGCATCCTTACTTGGCAAAGCAGTTGATCTTAGATCAGCCATCCAAAGAACCTTTGATATAGAGGGCCTTGGAAGAAGAACCATCGTTGTGCCATTAACATTAGTCTCTGTCGCCATTTTCAAGGCTTTCTTCACATTAGGATCAATGTCATTCACTGTGATCACCACACTGGGATTGTGAATTTTGATCAATCCTTTCATGCTCGAGTACACTGCCTGCATCACTGGCACTTCCGATTCTGATATATCTGACTGCGCCCCAGCCGCCAAATCAAATATCCTGAATCTTCTCTCTTTGCAAACCACTTTAGGCCAATTAAGAGCAGTTGCAGCATCTTCACAAGGGCAAAAACTGCCTCCAGAGATAGCAATGTATGCCTTCTTGCCAGCAGTTGACCTGAACTTTTCAAGAAGTGGTGCAAGTGCTTTAACTTCATCGACCGAGTGGGCATAAAAGAGTGCATCTATTTTTTGAGGGTGCATTGCTGCCCACTGAGTCACATAACCAGCAGACAGTGCCTTCCACCATTGATCATCTCGGACTTGAACAATGTCCTTGAAAATTACAGTGGTTTCAGAAACATAAGCAAGCCTGTGCTCGCTATCACCCCATGTTTCCTTATCGTTTGGATCAACTGGAAGCACAAATGAACCACCATTCCTGTACTTCTGAAGCTGGTAGCTGCATATGTTGGATAAATATCATAACATTAGAAGCTCAATCAGGAAGACAAAAGAATAGTAAATCAAAAAAGGGGAAAAAATAAAATAAGAGAAGAAGATGGAAATGCAGAGAAGCACTTTTCTCTCATATTGAGAAAACTTGCCATTCTTCCCCAATCAACTATCATGATACCATTTTTACCATCACTTGTTATTTTGGTAATGGTTATAGCAGTTAAATGAATTAAAAATTACATGGATAACCATGGCTTCAGCTTTGGAAACCATTTGCACATTTTCAAAAGCTAAAAAATAATAAACCGTAACTAATGTATTGGTGCACCCTCCTCCAACCTTCACTGACGGTATACTTGAACTTACTCCCATGTCCTAACCAAACTATTCCTCCATAACGCGCAGATAGTGCTACAGAGAATCTCAAAAGGGAAGTGCTAATTCCACCACAGTTATTTTCATTTCATTTATCAAATTAAACATGTAGACAGATTAGTGGATACAGAAATACCAGTGGTGGAAACAGGATACAGAGCATCATCTCGAAATGGAAAATACCATATTAACAAAGTTCAGGGTAGTGACTAACAGAAGAAAAGTTTGCCACATCTTTAAAAAGGGAAGGCTATTCTATGAAGATTCTTGTATTGAAAACTCATTGCATCTAATAAAAAAGCTGATTTTAAGTATTAAACTTCAAATGCTTGCCAATGTACTACTGAACAGGTTACCAACTCAATAAAAGCTCAATAATACTTGCATGAATGTTTTATAAAAATTGTTACTGCTAGCTTAAACCAATATTGTTATTAATGTGAAGAAAGCGGGGTGACTCCTAGAGATCAAAGTTTACAGGAAACCATCACTTTTTTTTTTTTAAACTACCGAATACAAGTGATCAAAATAAAAATAAAAAAAATAAATTTGAAATGTAGTAAGAATGTTCATACCTAAGATGCAGATCTTCTCCTGTCTTGAAGGTCATAGGTGCCTCAACGAATAGTGTCTTAACAAGCTCTGCAGATAAAAACCATGAACTGGAAAGAAAATCCACCTGCACAGTTCTATTAACTGTTATTTCATAAGCAGGATCAGGCAAATAGAGCCCTGCCTCTTTGGACCGGAACTTTCTGTAGCTAGGGAATGTGAAGTCCTTTTGCCTCAAAGGCAAAATCCTTCCTATGCTGCCCAAAACTGAGTTCTTGTATTTTTCTGTCCCCGCTACGTGCGATAATATCTGTAGCATTTTCCTGCCTGGAATCATGTCGTCATCAACGATATATACAAGATCGGCTTCGGTTTGTAAAGCCATTTGGAACCTTCCATAATACTTGAAATCGTAGCTAGAACTAACGAAACTGATTCTTGAATCATTATAGCTGTCTACAATTCGCTTTAGTGAGAGCTCATTCGGGCTCCCAAATGAAAGTACCCAAACATGGTGGAAAGGAAGTGTCTGGTGAAGCAGAGAATCAAGCTGTGCGCAAAGTGTCTTTCTCTTGAAATGGTTTAAGATCACTGTGACCTTCGCCTTTCTGGGACCTCGCAAATCCCACTTAGAATTCATTGCCATTAGCTCAGACAGTGTTTCTGTGCCAATGGACTTCCTTTGAAAATCCAATACCTCATCATACAGCTCTCTCTTCAACTTAATCGTTTGAGAATCATTTGACTTCCTCTGCTGGAAATCAATCTTTTCATGCTCGCAAACTTGGGATGGATTGATTGGTTGGATTTCTGCTCTGACAAGAGAAGCAGCTTCTTGGTATCGACCAAGAACGTGGGGTGGGATAATAAATTGTTTCCATTGCTGTGCGATTCTGGTAGCCCAGGTAAAGTCTGGTTTGGCTCTTAAATCTACTGTAGGGCTCATGTAGTATAGTAAGAAAGTTGCATAAATTGCAAAAGCAAATTGGAGACAAGTAAGAGCTGTAACAAGCCTAGCTGAGGGATTCCTATGTAACTTGGACTTGGCCTTCCCTCCAACATAATCACTAAGCATCCCTTCCAAGTCATCCCCGCTTTTCATTGTCGAATTCTGGATTAATAAAATGAATGTTTACCTGCAAAAGCAATCAAATTAACATACATGAAACTTAAACCATTATTCATACTTAATGTCCAACTTTTGTATAAGCATTTAAACTCGACTGTATTGAAAATATGCTTCAAATTAACACCAGACTTAATTTTCTGCCAACCAAACAGCACAAAGTGTTGAATTTCAGCGTTGTAGCCAGAGAAAAGCTCAGAATAACTCTGGTCCAAAAAGAGCAAGAAAAGACCATGCAAGAAGGCAATGAAGAAGTTATGTCGATCGATGGTGTTGGTTGAAGTTTGTGTAGTAACGGATCCTGTGCCTTCGTATTATATTTATATGAATGAATGGAAATGTAGTAAAAAAAGCGCAAGAGAAGCACCCCATGAGAAGGGTATCCATGGTCACACGGTCTAAACGTTTATATTAATATAGTATCATTATTACATAAATTTAATAACATTCCTGCTAATTTTTTATTTTGTTAAATAAGCTTGTGATGACTTATGGTATTATAATAAAAATAAGTATTTTTTAAAATTTATTTTTGAATTTAAAACCGGTTTTGATGCCATATAAAAGGGCTAACCCTGCGTTTTTGGTATTCCCCAGCTACGCACTCTTAGTCTAATCTCTCTCTGACATTAAACAAGATCCCAGACAAACTGAAAACGAAATTTGTATTTCTAAAAGAAGAAAATAAATAAAGCTCATTAACTAACAATTCAAATCCCAAGAGATTAATTAATGTAAAAATAGACAAAGAAAAGACTTCTAGTACAATCAATGTCAAACTCAGGTCCCTAGATCATGAGCACCTCTGTCCAAACCCCAGACAAGATGAATGCAAGAGAAATATACAGGCCATCGAGGACAAGAAACACTGAAAGAAAACAACTCAAGAATGTTAAGATAGCAATACCTTGTCTACAAACAAGGAAAATGAACCGCAGAGCACTGATTAATTACAAAAAGACCTTTTCTTCACCAGCAAATGAAGCACACTAAAAGCTACCAGAACCCTCAAATTTACACGAAAAAAGAAGAAGAATGTAATCAATCAATGGCTAATATGAGGCCGCGTAAAGTTGCAGAGAATGAAGGTGTTAGACATTGAAGATTTGAGCATAGTATTTAACTGGATTAATACATAAGCAGGTAGTAGAGATGATTATATATACGTGCACATAAATTTATATATTGCCAAGTTTGACTTAGCATGTAGATACGTCGAAGAACATGACAGCAAACTTTGCTAATGGGCTTTTCCCCAACTTTCTCAAGTTGAAAGCAGCAAATCACAGAATAGATTCAATTTGCTTGTGGGACGGAGAATTTGAAAAAGTTTGGTCATTTTCACATGAAAGAAAATGGGATAAGTTTCGAATTAATTTGTCTTAATTCTTCTTCTCGTTTTTTTTTTTTATTATTTATTTCTTTTTCTTCCTGCACAGTAGTCAACTCCTGTTTTTACAGGTGAGAGGCCATTACAGTTGTAGAAGATGGTCTCACATTCGTGCGAGAGAAGAACAATATCCCTGATATTAAGAAAATTATTGTGCGCGCGAGTAACTAATTCAAGGAGATATTAAGCTATATTTAAGAACTGGGCTTCTAAGAAAACAATCAAATTGCGTTCAGAGGATCAGGATGCCAACCACAACCCTAAAAAAAAAAAACAATTGCTAATAGCTGTGATAATTTATATACAGTAGTAAAAACCCTTAAATTTATCCATTTATTTGTATCCATTATTCAAATTTATTTCTATATTTTTGATTTATTAAATTAACCTTTATTGTCAAAAAACCAATTGGTGAATTTTTTAGATAAAGATAAATAAATGATTTTATATTATTCACAAACATTTATGTTCTTTGAATTCATTCAATTAACTGCCATATTCTTTGAATATATTCAATTAACTTGATAATTGGCTATATCAAGTCTTTATATTCGTAATTATATGAGAATTAAATATTTTTATTGAGAGATGATTCTTATATATATAAACCTAAGGCTTATATCATCAAATACAATTCATTTTGTGATTAAGGTCCGTGCATGAATGTAAAAGATCATCTCATGGGAAAAAAAGGAATTTAATAATGTTATACTACATACATACATACACTATCCCATTATATTATCATTAGGATTTGAATCTGTTTGACCTAGTTTTGATTATCCTGTTGATGGGGTTATGAACTATTTGACTGTCATCTTAATTTTTTAGTTAATGCTCGTGCCATATCACATGCCATGCAAGCATGATCTCACACTCGTGCGATTGCCGAGAGCATGAACATCATTAGTAGCTACAATCACACGAAACCCTTCATTGCTAGAAGATCCAATTCTCTCTCAAATTTGCAAACGAATCACTGAGTTTAAGCTCTTTTTTTATTATTATTAATCTCGCTAGCCAATATCCAAAGTCCAAACCTGTACAAACCCTAAGAACGGTCAACCATCTTTGCTGCAAAAAGAGAGCAATCAAAGCGTGGAAGATCGAGCGCACTAAGACGTTTTGACTTGAGCAAAGTACTGGCAAACTTTGACAGGCCAATTCTGGGGCTTTGACAAAGCTTATTAGTGATTCAAGTGGAATCCACATAGGCTTAGATCGATGCAAATTCCGTGTAAATAGTATTTAAATGGCCTAACAATTAAGAATATTATGCATATAGATCAAAGACTTAAGGGTCCATGCGCAGTCCTTGTTCCACACACATATTGCTTGCTTAATTTATTCTGCCCTCCAGTGGTCAATACCTGTGTGAAGGTCTGGTCTTAATTAGGGTGCTTTAATACGTACACAAGTGGACTCGTACCGAATTGATACTTGAGGCATTTCACATGGGTTTTCTCTTTGAAACCCTAGATATGGACTCGTCAGAATTCTCCATAAATAAAGAGTATACCTGATTTTAAACATCAGCAGTACGTAAATGGATAATCGTGTAGATATTTTGATGTGAACAGAAGAGATGCTTTAATGGCTGACCTGAAATGAAGGTCCAAAGGTTAATATTTTCTCATTGTTCACTTTAACGCCCGACGTCTAAGGTTGGAAACAGAAATTTAGGATTGAGGAAGAATAAGAAAATAATTAATTTTTGGGATGCAAAACTGGTAAAAATGACGGGTGTTATTAATTAAAAACTTCCAAACCTTTGAGGACCTTCCATTTTTCTAGCTATATATACCATGCCTCAAGTCAATATCGATCAACCAATCTTGAATTTTAGCTAATTAATTAAAATCATGGCTAGCTCTCCCCTTGTACAAGAAACCACTCGTCAATTCTTTCTAATTAAACTTTTCACAAGCATGCATGATGATATCACCGAAAACTTATTAATCTTCGAAGAGCTCATTCGTACAAGAGCATGTTATACTCTCCTGTCAGTGATATTAAGAGTAATATCTAATTTCATGCAAGAGACTGTTTGTTTTTGTAGAAAATCAACAAACATTATGCGTTTTCACTATAGCAACATTTAGTGTTTACTCTCGCAAATCATTGTAGATTGAAATAATAATTTTTAAAATTTTTTTTAATTTAATTCTCAAATGTTTTTTCTTTGTACAATTGAGTCCAAATTAACACTTAGTAGCCTTTTTTTTTTTAAGGGATGGTTGAATTAAAAGACACAAAACTAACATACAAATCACAGGTAAAATAGATGGCGTTTTTGAATTTAAATTAAAAAGTTCATTTTAATCTCTTATTTTGTTACCTATTAGATAGATAGTCCCTTTAGTTTTTCTAAATTCAATTTTGGTGTCAAAGATCATTTTCCTTTTTTTTTTTTTGTTTCTTTTTATTTGTTAGAAGAGAGAAGATCACTAGATTTTAACTTAAAGAGAGAAATTTATCGTTGTCGATGATTTTAACCATAAAAAAGTTGATTTTTGTGTGTATGAGTTCCATTTCATCAATGGAGTTTTCCCTAATGTTTTTTCCCTTTTTCTTGTCAGAGTACGTAGATCTGATTGCTCAAATAATCTTGGCTTCGAGTTGAATTTGATTTTTTTTGTTTGTTTTTTGGGTTTATAACGGGCTTGCATATATTATCAAGGTTTTTAGGGTATTTTCTAGGTGTTTAGGGTATTTTCTAAGTGTTTTGAGTAACAATAGATTGAAAATAAGTTTTAAAATGAAAAAAAAATAGAAACCCTTATTTTTCAGCGACCTGTGGTTGCCGAAATTTGTAGAAAACAAACAACGTGTTGTATGTTGTCTTTTTTATATATAAAAAAATGCCCTTTATGAAATAATAAAAAAAATAGGCTCAAACATGCCGGTTGAGCTGTTTTGTTTTAATGCCTAGACCCATGGTGTTGAGCTATTTTTTATGTTTGGTTTTTTTTTAAAAAAAAATAAGAAAACAAATCATTGAATCCAATTGAATCCTTTATAGGGTGGTGGTTTAACGAGTTAATCCACAACATTTGGGCTATTATTTATTTTTCTTTGTTTAATACTTTTTATGCCCCTTAATGTTTTTAAAGAAACACAATTTCACCTTTTGTTATCGATAATCAATTTCTTTTTCTTAAATCAAACCTTAAAGAATGCACTTAACCTTTTGTTGTCAATAATCTATCTTTGTCATCCCATCCCCACATGGCTATCACCATTTTTGTACTTAAAAAGATATGTTATTTCATACAAAAAAAGTATCAAGCACTTTTCTTGTCGTATCATTAAATAAAAAATGATATCTATTATAAAAAATTTATTAAACCTGATGAAATACATGACTTGTGTCACGAGTTTTATTGGACTCGAGTTCACTTTTTTTTTAATCAGATATTGTTTTATATCGATTTTATTTTTTAATATTGAGTTGATTCAAGATTGAGCTTTCTAATTTATTTCTTTTCAAGATTATCCCACTATGTTTCATGAGTCAATACAAGTTAATTCAAGTGGATCAAATATTTTCCCATCTCATTATTAGATGAAAATATTGAAAAAAAGAAGAGGTCATGTGCTTCTTGTTCTTGTAAGAAGCCAAAATGCCTAGGTGTGTATGAGCCTAAAAATCCAAGCCTATGCTCCTAGGTTGAATCTTTTTTTTTTTTTTGTGGTTTTGGGGCAAATTCTTATTTTTTTTTGTACAAAAAAATAGATGGCATGTTACCTGGTACAATAGATGACGGGTCAATTAGAAAATAAATTTTTAACCATCATAGTGATGGTTGAAAAATAAATCAGGCTTTTTAGACATTAAAAATCCATTTTTCAACTAATATTTTATCTAAAAATACTTAAAAAAAAAACACTCTAGAGACCTTAAAAACTCATTTGTTGTCTTAAACTTAAAAAAATTGATCTCAAAATGCAAAATTCAACTCGATTTCAAAAAACATTTCAAGCCTTAAAATACTTTGCAGACAAAATAAATATCAAAGAACACCTTAATGAAACTCTTCTAATTAATAAGAACTCGTTAACATTAAGAACTATTTATTTTCATGGTTGGTATCTTGGCTAATTTATAACTTTCTCTTTTTTTTTCGATGACCCTTTTCTTCTCTTAAACCAGGGCAAAGATGGGAACGAAATAAAATCTTCAACTAAAATATTTGATTTCGAAACTACAAGGACTAAAAAGAAACTTTGACAAAACCCCAAAGCAAAATTTAGCAAATAAATGAAAAGAATAAAATTTTTTCTTTTCTAAAACATGGTTTTCCTTTTCTTTTTCAATTTTAGTTCTTTAACTTATAATCTTGTGTAAATAATAAAATCAAATAAATTTTTTCAAATTCAAAAACCAATCCAATAGCAAGAATGTTTTGTTGGGACTACAAAGTCTCGTAGAAAGTGATGGGAAACAAAATATAAATACTAATTTTCAATAAACACAATATTAAAGGATACAATTGAAAAATAAAATAAAATAAATTACTGAAAAAAAAAAAGCACTGTTTCCGTGACTACGGTGGAAACACCAAATCTTTTAGGTTATTTTTATTTAATTCAATTATATTAATTCAAAGGCGTCAGAGTGGTGCCAGTCATCCACTTGCTTTGCTTTGCTCAGAAAAGGGTAATCTGTGTACCCAACAACAGGATCGTGGGTGTAGAAAGTCTCCCTGATATACTTATTCAGGGGTGCATTAAGCTTCAATCTCAAAACCAAGTCTGGATTTGAGATAAAATCTCTACCGAAGGATACCAAATCTGCGTCACCTTCAGCTACAGCTTGTGTTCCCAGCTCCCTAGTGAACCCACCACTGCATATGAAGGTACCCTGATATGCCCTCCTCCAGGTCCTGGTCGTTTGAACCACCACATCTTCGGTGCCAGGTCTGCCTAACTCTCTTTGGACATGGAGGTAGGTGAGTTCTGAGCCCACCTGTAGCTGGAGTTTGTTAATTCTCTCAATCACTGAAAGGCCTAAGTTGAGTGGATCAGAGTCTGTGGCATCATTGTGATCTATTGCAGGGGACGTTCGGAAAGCTACTCTTTCTGCACCGACAGCTGAGACTACTGCCTGAATCACCTGCATCAAGAATCTGCAACGGTTTTCCATTGATCCACCGTACTCATCTATTCTGTCATTGATCCCATCCTTTAAGAATTGATCAATAAGGTAACCATAACCCCCATGGATCTCAACCCCATCAAAACCTGCAGACAATGTTTTCATTGCGAGCGTTATTAATCATTGATGTAACAATGGTAACCAGGTGAGCTCGAAAAGCACCTGTTTCTTTGTTTCGAGAGCTAAAGTAGCAGTCTAAGCTGATTATCCAGTCAATTAAGCCATCAACTTGAATCAACAATACCAGCTAACTAAAAAGGCCAATCATGATTAGAACTCCCATCACAGAGAGGTATCATTGTCACCCTTTAAGGAAAAATTTAGTAAAGCATGCTCTGTTTTCTCTAAACAGGTAATTATGCCCGTCTAAAAGAAAAAAACTTTCACATACAACTGCAGCTCCAAAACCATGAAATAAAACAAATAAATATCATTACACTAACCCGCTCTAATGGCATTCAAGGCTGCCAGGCTATAAAGCTCCACCACCTCTGGTATTTCAGAGGTTTCCAAGGCTCGAGGTGCTGAGCATGTGCTGTAGGTCCCATCTGTCATAAGAATTCTCCACCTGTTTGAGATGGCCTTGTTTGTTGATGAAATTGGTGCAGCCCCACCAGGTTGATAAACTGATGTAATGCCCAAATTCAAAAGGAAAATATCCAGTGCTTCAATAGCAATTATTGTAGCCAACAATGGCAATAAAAAACAGAGCAAGGAAAATGGTGGTTGAACTAAAATGACACCAGGTTGATTTCAAGTTTCGTGATAGAGTAAAGTAAATATACCTTGATGAGATGCACGGCCAACGTGCCACAGCTGACAGAATATGATGCTCCCTTTGGCATGAACAGCATTCACTACCTTCTTCCATGCCTCCACTTGAGCATCTGAGTAAATTCCAGGCACATGGGGAAACCTGGTTCCTCCATCAAAAGACATCAGAAAAAAGTCTATACAACATTAGTTACATGCGTAGAATCCAGAAAACATCTTGAAGATATCTATTTAGATTTGATTATACATAAATTTTATTTCACGAAACATTAAAGAATATAATTTCAATAATAGATTTATTTTTGCTTTCATTTCAATTTTATATACTTTCAAATTTATTTTTTAATATTTTGATTAATATATTTGGATTAAAATTTTATTATTAACTTCAAAAATTCATATTCATGATTAATCTTAAAAAAATATATAAATATTTGTTTAGCAGCCTAGGGAGGAAAAGCTCTTGCATCCAACCATACACAAGTTGGTTGTTTTTGTATTAGACAAAAGACTATAAACCATAATACAAATTCTTACCCATCAACTAGAAGAAAATAGGAAGTTGCTTTGAAGCATTCTTCAATATGTCTTCACTTGAGCAAATATATTTTTCCAAAGTCACAACTCTGCCTCTAACCTTTAGTTTATTTGGTGGGCATTTGTTGAAGATGAAGAGAAGATAAAGTTCCACTGGGAAGAGGGTTTTGGTGGCCGTAGCAAAGATTGAAATACAAAAACAAGTTCAATTAGAAAATTAATTTTGTATTGCAAATAAAGTGTACTATTATGAAAGTTTTAGCTTTTTTTAAAAAAAACAATTTGTGTAGATTAGTAATTATATGTTTTATGATAAAATTAGATTATTAATCTTACAACCATTATTACATTCTAAAACACTCATAAATCTAATGTTCAAAATCCAAACTATCAAAACAATAGCAGCCATTTTTATTAGGGGTGTTTGATATAGTGATATTATTACTTTTTAAAATGTTTTTTGTTTAAAAATATATTAAAATAAAATATTTTTATTTATTTTTTAAATTTTATTTTTAATATTATTATATCAAAACAACACAAAAATAATTAAATTTTTATAACAAAAAAAAAAACAAATTCAACCAACTAAAAAAAGACTTCATCTTAAAGTTACACCGAAAAAAGCTGGGTTTTTTTTTTTTTTTTAAAAAAGGAAAGGTAAATTGCAATGGCTACTGTTGGGTCCACAAACCATAAACAAATGAAGGGGGAAATTAGTTGGGAGCAGTTGGAGGCAGAGGTGAACAAAAATACCAAAAAAAGATGATTAAATCAAGAAAATCAGAAAAAAATAATAGAAAAACGTAATCGAACTAACCAATTAGAAAATCACAAAAAAATTCCGGTTCGGTTTGGTTTTTAAAATTTAAAATCGATTAAACCGAACCAAACCAAACCAAACTGGTTCATCTAGGCCAGAACTTAAAAAAAAAAAAAGAAGTATAAATAGCTTCTAACCCTAAACCTAAATATATTTTCAACCCGTCAGCCGCCCCCTCTCTATCTCTCATCTCTCAAATTTTCAATGCTCTCAAATCTTCCATGCTCTCCTTTCTCAAACTTGCCATGTCAGAGGTAAATTGCTGATGATTCTTTCATTTAGCCGGCATGACAGGTATCTAGAGGGGGTTGTTTATCTGTTTATGGAGGGTAGGTGACTGGGGGATGGGTGGTAGTTTGGGAGTGGGAGGAGGCTCTGTAGCTAGTTTTAAAGTAGGGAAACGATTGGTAGTGGGAGGAGGCTCTGTAGCTAGTTTTAAAGTAGGGAAACGATTGGTGGTGGCTATGGATGGTCAGAAGTAAAAAAACAAGGATAAGAGCAGAACAAAACAAGAAAGATATTATGAGGCGCGAGACTTAGATCAAAGAGAGCTTTCAAACAATGATATATTCCAAAGATTTGAACTTTCAGTTTTTAGTAGGGGTTAAAGCATACAACATATTTGAAATTAAAGATAATCCAACAGAAGACAGAAAAGATGTTCCTTTGGCAGCACAACGTCTATTTAGTCATTAATTTCAGAGCTTCTAAATGCATTTTAGCTTGAATTGGTTTGGAAAGAAAAACAAACAAAACCGAACCGATTTAAAATTAATAGGTTTGAACTGGTTTTCGGTTTGATTTAAAAACTTAAAAAAAAACCAGTTTTATTATTTATTTTGATTTAAAACCGGAAGAAACTGAAAATACTCCCGTTAGTTGGAGATCAAAAATGAAAAGGTCACCATCAATAATAGAATAAAAGAAGAGATGAAATTACCCGCGAGCTGTTGGAGAGATGAGAGTGCCTTCAGTGATGAGAAATCCGCCAGGAGTTGACCTCTGCGTGTAGTACTCCACCAGAGCATCCCCCGGTATCCCACCTAACGCCCTGCATCTTGTCAAGGGCGCTAGCACCACCCTGTATCCAAAAATCAGATCACAAAAATGACTTCCCGCATCTCTCTCTCTCTCTAGATTTCTGGGACACCGTACGACTCTTTTTTCTTTTTAATGTCTGAAATGGAAACTAACTACTGGGCAGTTGAAACTAGAGAGAAAGTGGGATGAACTTACCTGTGAGAAAGGCTGAACTTGCCCATCTTGTAAGGAGAAAACAGAGAGGTCCCTTTTTCAGCCATTGTTCTCTCTCTCTCTCTCTCTCTCTCTCTCTCTCAGCGGCAGTAGTTTTTCTCTCTCTCTTTCTCGGTCTCCGTTTCTACAAAAGGATTGATTCTATCCCTACGATTAAGGTAAGGTTGTCTCTTCTTCTTTCTTTCTTTTTTTTTGTCTTTTTTCTTGATTTTTCTCTCTTGTTTTTTTTTTAATTAATTTTCTGTTGTTTATTTGGTTCTGTGAGATAGAAATTACCACGTTTGATTTTATTAGATCGTCCAAAATTATTATTTATTTATTTACTAATCAAATTTGATGAGAAGTTAAATGAAATGGAATTCTAATTTATTAATTTAAATGAAATTTTTGCATATTACGGCTTCTAAATGCTGAATTATGTGAATGAATGGAGAAAGTGAGTGTTTTTTGAAGTGAATTTTCAATGATTTATTGACTAGTTAATTTTATAGAATAAAATTGAAGGTCAAGATTTATGTTTTAATCGGTAGCTATGTGTTTTTGGCAGTTTTTACAGATATATGATGGTAATAGATGCTGTTTTTGGGTATATGGGGGGTGTGCTTGAGAGAAATCTTGACTTACAACGAATATTCTTTGCTGTTTTATCAGCAATGAGTGGTGATGAATTAACATGTTTTGTTCTTGTTTTTATTTTTATTTAGGTCATAACACAATATTTTTAAGTTTAGTCAAGTGCTGAGCCTAAATATATACAAATCTAGTGAATTATCAAACTCAGCATCCTTTAGTTTAGCTAAATGTTGAGACCACATACATATAGACATGTTTTTCCTTTGATAAAGACAGTGATATTTTCTCTTAGATAAAGTCATACAAATTTTTCCTTTGATAAGTTAGAGATGTTTTTATCTTTAATAAAGTTATAGAATTTTTTTTTGACACATTAGAGGATTGAATGTTATCAACAAAAAAGAACCTTTTAGTCCTTCCCTCGATTAAAAAAAAAGGTATGAAGCATGGGCTATAAAGACACATTGGATCCTTAGAAAGCCTGACTCTCAATGTCCATTCTTCATGACATTTTTAATTTCAAGAGTCTATCTCTAAAATGTTATTGTATTTTCTCTAAAAAAAATATATATTTACTTAAGCATTATAGAATTCTTAAATTCATAAAATGAGACCTTTTATAGGTATCAAATACCAACCATCGACTAGCTTGACAATGAAGAATGAATCAGATTGCTAGAACTAAAAAATTAACTGATTATCCAACATATATGCCTTGTTATCAAGCTACTTGGATTTTTAGGGACATTATTGAATCAATGGTGCTATCTATGGAAACCTAATAAAAAAGTTATCAAAGATGGATAATTAAAACACTCCTAGAATGAAATATGTCATGAATCTTCAAATAGTTGTTAGCATATTTGCTCCATGAGAGCCTTAACAACTCTTCAATAAATAGGAAATGCTATGCAGCAATTTAATGAGATGAGCAAGTTTGGACTAGACGTTTATCATCTTTATAAATGCAGTTGGAGGCTCATGCCTTTGGAAAGTTTTCAACAAGTACAAGTAGGATGTTGGTTCAATCGTAAAAAACTAAAAACTATGAAGTCTGTATGTCAACCACCCATAAAACATCTACTAGAAAAATTATATTATCTTTTATTTTTTAGAGTTGAGGCCATGATCTCAACAGAAATGTCATCAAGATTATTATACCTCAAGTGGCAATAAAAAATGCATCATGGTCAATGAATAGAAATGTAAGTTGTTTCTATATGAATTAAATTATTCATGGTAATGATGCCTTCTTTTCTCTTGGAAGTATCCAGGCAACAACCTCACAATTTTTTAAGGATGGAATGAATTCAATCCGGTGTCCCTAGCAAGATTGCATAATAATGTCTGGAATAGAAACTAACTACTGAATCAATCCGGCAGTTGAAACTAGAGAGAAAGTGGGATGAACTGACCTGTGAGAGAGGCTGAACTTGCCCATTTTGTAAGGAGAAAACAGAGAGGTCCCTTTTTCAGCCATTATTCTTGCTATCACTTCCTTTCTCCCACCATCTTTCTCTCTCTCTTATCCATCCAACAGCATCTCTGTCAGCGGCAATAGTTTTTCTCTCCCTCTATCTCAGTCTCGGTTTCTACAAAGGATTGATTCTATCCTTGTGATTAAGGTAAGGTTGTCTCTTTTCTCTCTTTTTTTTTCTTTTTTCTTTTTTGTCTTCTTCTAGATTGGACTCTTGTTTTTTAATTAATTTTTGATTTTTGATTTGGTTTTGTTAGATATAAATGACCTCGTTTGATTTTGTTAGATTGTCCAAAATTATTATATAGATTAGTGATTTATTTATTTATGTCTGAATCAAATTGGATGAGCAATTAAATGAGATGAAATCTTAATTTATTAATTTAAATGAATTTTTTGCATTAATGGAGAAAGTGAGTGGGTTTTGAAGTGAATTTTCAATGATTTATTGACTTGTTAGTTTTATTGAATAAAATTGAAGGTCAAGATTTATGTTTTAATTGGCTGTTATGTGTTTTTGGTAGTTTATATATATATATATATATATATATATATATATATATATATATATGATGGAACTTCCAAATAATGTTCCTTGTGGTTCTTTAAGTAATGAGTGGTGATCTATCAACATGTTTTATTTTTATTTTTATTTTTATTTGAATTCTAATTTTAAAAAAATCAAAAATTGGGTGATAATCCAATATCTTTGGATTCAGTTAAGCGCTAAATCAAAGTGTATACGAGTATGATGAACTACTATATCTAGTATCCATTATGTGAGTTAATTTAGTATATATTTTATTTAACTAGTATATGTATATTAGTTCTAGGTATCAATTATGCATCAACAATAAGAACAACAATTGTTCACTACCAAATAAGAAAAGGAAAGCCAAATCAATCATGAATAGTAACATCTACCTAGAACAAGAAAGTCCAAATCAACCAAGTAAGATAGAAAATGATCGACTAAGCAAGATCGGAAATGATCAACAAAAGGAGTCAGAAGTCATAATCTTCTAGGAGAGCTAAAAGACATGATTGATCATGAAGGAAAAATAAATCAACCATATAGATAAGGGTTTATGTAATTGATCAGATAATCAACTTCAAGGGTCTCTGGTAACTGCTAAGAAGAAGAAGTATTGATAAGAATACATATTGCAGTAGGATTTAAGAAGAAGAAGTATTGATAAGAATACATATTGCAGTAGGATTCATGTTTTATGCTTTTATTCAGTGTGTGTGTGTGTGTTTTTGTTTTTGGTGAATCAGAATATTGGACCTTCTCTCATAATTAAGTTATTAATTATAGTTTCCTCTCATAAAGGAAAAAAGAAGAAGGATAGCATAAGTCATCCAAAAAACTAGCTGCTTGATCAACACATTCTTAGACTCTTCGATGACAATGGCAACTGGAAAAACAACACAACATATACAGCTCGGATTGCAGTTGATTATTGATCTGGTATCTTCCCTTCATCGAAAATCCCCTAAATATTGATAAAGTATTAGCTGTTTTATCTCCTCGTGTCACTTGAAGAATGAATCATTCTTGGACTGGTCGTTTTTTTTGAAAGGATTCAATCATACAATTTTTCCTCTTGTTGCTAAAGTTAAACATGTTTAGAATATGAAACAGCTGAGGCCTATATTAGCCTCTGTTTAGTATTTTACGAAATGATTGCTAAAATCTTATCTAAAAGAATTAGTAGAGTGATAGATAGAATCAATAGCACTAATCTCTGTGGCTCGCGAAATTCTCCATTACTTGAAAGCATTAGTATAGGAAGAGAGTACGAGATGGCTATGAAGTGGGATACGAGGAAGGTTTTTGGTAAGAGTAGAATGTTTGTTCTTGAGAAGTATGGTGCAAAGATTAGGGCTTGATCCAATATGGATCGGGAGGATAATGAAATATATCACCACTGTTTCCTAGTCGATGCTTATTAATGGAGAATCTCATGGTTATATTCGGCCTACACGTTGTATCCGACAAGATGATCAACTTTCAGCTCCTCTCTTTCTTATCTGCCCTGAATGTTTATCCCTTTTGCTGCACGAAGCTAAATTGAATGGATAGATTTCTAGAATTAAAATTGCTGGACATTGTCTTTTAGTGTCGCATTTACTTTTCTCATGCCATTGGTGGTCGGTTCATGGTGGCCCTCTCTCTCTCTCCGGTTCAAAATTTGTCCACTTTTGATACTGTAGAAATTGCCTCGCGGTAATCATATCATATGGGGGATTAGGTTGGGTGATCTCAAACTGTTGGAAGCTATTATGCAGGGGACTGGGGTTCTGTGATTAGGGCAATTTGCACATGCTAGGTGTTAGATATTGTTGGGTTGGACAAATGGCAGCGTGGGAGGTGGAACTTGCGGGCTCTAGGTGTGGGCATTTGGAAGCTGGGTTTTGTAGGTTTGATGATTTGTTTCATAGCTTGTTTAGGTTTTGACTTTGATTTGTATTTTCTGGGTGTTGGAGCCTACAAGCTAAATTTTTGGGTTTTTTGTTCCATGGCAGGAAGATCGTTGGTTTTCACAGCTCTTGATTAGGTTTGTTGTGGTTCCATTTTTTTTTATTTTCTTTCTAATTTTACAAAACCAAAAAATCCTCTCTCGTCATGGCAGCAGCAAAGAAAAATAAAGCACAACCAAGTTCTTTGTAATATAATAATTTGATCAATATCCACTAGAGATTAGGCATGTACAAATGAAAATCTTGATTTATAAAGTGGATCTAGTTTCATTGCAAAACACACTATTATAATCTTTAAAGAGATCGACTACTTGCAATGAAGAAAAGATCACCATCTTCAAACCAACAAGTTGATCACTGAACATCATTGCCGATAAAAACAGCGGCCATCCTAACCTTTTATCCCTTCCCTTCATCTACCCGCAGCAATAAAATACAAAAGAGCAGAAAATTTGCGTCGGAGAGAAGGGCGATGCCTACATTAAACAGAAGGAAAAAACGAAGAAAGGTAAGAAAAATTAGCCAAGTTCCCACTCGAGGAATATGATGGTCGTCTAAAATTAGTCCATTGCATTGGCAAAGGCCTCCTGCTCTTCGGCTCTCTTCCAATGCCTCAATCTCTTCTTTCACCTGGAGATATCACATTGTGGAGAGTAGCCCAACTGTTCAATCTCCCAGCTTACCTTCGAGGCCACTATTTCATGTCGTGGAAAATACTCCTGAAACAATTATTGAATTGTAAGGAAGACTGAAAGATTTTCTTCTTAAGAGTTTGGGTGAGTTTTTAACCATTGTAATTATCTCCTACAAGAAAATGGAATTAAAAAAACAATATGAGTACCTCCATTTTCTTGACCAGCTCTCTTGGGGTTGGGGCAGATACAATTATATGGCGTGCACTTGGATTAATGAAGCCTTCCTCTACTGCTTTGTCAATAAATGATAACAAGGAATTGTAATATCCATCCACGTTCAGCAATCCCACCTGCAAAATGTAACACCTGCTGTGACTCTGCTTCTTTACTAACTACTGTCTCAGTTGATGCCAAAGAAGAAGAAGAAGAAAGTGGAGGAGGATAATGCACATCAGGATTGTTAAAACTTGAAAGTAACAGTACACTGATTGAGTACTAGGGAAAGGTGTCTTACCGGTTTGTCATGAATGCCAAGTTGGGCCCAGGTTATGACTTCAAGAAGTTCTTCAAGGGTCCCATAACCACCTTCATTCACATCAAATGAAAAATCGTCAATCAAGCACTCCATAGTTGTAGTTCTAACACGCATATTTAGACTACGTTAGACTACAAGTGTTAGATATTAGTTTTTCACGACACTTGCCAAAAATTTAGGTGAATCTGTGAAGCCTAAAATCTCTTAGGTTTGAAGACGCACACTTCCATCCATGTGGTCTCGAAATCATCAGGATAAGGATTCTCTGGCGGAAATTAGGACATTGCGTTCCTCCTTGATAGTCTTGAATCGTCAGGACACGTTGAAGTTTGAATGTATTCTGTGAAATGATTTCTTAAATTGGGACTGTAATGGGATCATGGATTGAAGGGCCAGCTCCAGTCTTGCATTATGACAGTAGGCCCAATTCAAGGCTAGTTTTAGACAGAGTTTCATACGGCCGGACACATATTTAGAGGCCAATCAGGGCCAGATTCTCATTTTGATTAGAGGAGAAATTTATGACTCGCACCTCCTCATGAAAAATTCTGGCAAAGGACCATGGAGACTAGCATTGCATTGTTGTAGCTCAGAGAGAAAATGCATTTTGACCTCAGAAAATAAGGGCTCCCTACATCTCAATTGTTCTCAATAGGAACAATTGACCTTGTTTTATCTGCATTTTTATGTCTTTATGAATGAATTTATATCTAGAGATAATTTATTTCTTAAGATTTTGGACGATATATATATATATAAAAGCAATCGTAGTATTTTCCAAGTACTAAGCTTGTACCGACCAGGCAAGGCAATAAAGGCGTCTGAATGTCTAGCCATTTCAGCCTTCCTCTGGTGCATATCAGCAACAGCCTTCACTTCTCCTACTGTTTCTCCAGTGATCTGTACAACATGCAGTGCCCATGTCAACATAAAACAAATTCTTAAGACAGAGAGTTATCTAAAGTGAAGCAATGATGAGTGGCAGAGGTGGTGGGGTCAGACCAGAGTCATAAAGCAGTAGAGAGGTGAAAGAGAAGGGAAATGGAAGAAAAAATTGACACCCTATTTTATAAAGCCTCATTTTCAGTCTTGTGCTTTATCGAACAAGGCAAGGAAAGAATATGAAAAGAAAATCCTCATTTTAGAGAGGAGCAAAATGGTGAAGACCCAGATTCCACCAGGTCGATTGACAGGCAAGTTAAAAAAAAAAAAAAAGTGAAAGCCTACAAAACTGTTGCGAAGAACAAACAAAAAGTCTCTCCCCGGGTCTGAACATGCATGAACCTCGAAGGAGACACGTATGAAATTCCCTTTTCTTGAAAAGAAAAAAAAAAACAGAATGACAAAAGATAGGTAGAATTTCATGTGAGAGAAGCTGCCACAAAAGACTTTCAAAGAACGACCAAAATCATTCAAGAAAGATTTAGAAAAAAGAAAGAAGAAGAAGATCATTTCTCTTTTCACTCCCCCCCCCCCCCCCCCTCTGTCACTCTTACATGCACACACAGGTCTCAAAGATTCACGCCCTATTCAGTAAGAGAAGAGATACCTCTCTAGGCATGAGTGTCTTGGGGATAACTCTGCACACAATCAAATGAGAAAAGTTAGTAGTAATAATTATTTACAAGAAAATAAACAAAAAACATTTTTCAATCAATGCATGTTTCTTCACCTTCTTGAATATACGAGGGAAGAAGATAGCTGAAAAGAAAAGTACACTAGAGAGGGAGAAACAAGAATGATAAGGCTTTACCCAATCACATGGCGGCCTCCTTCAAAAACAGCTTGAGAAATTAACCCCATTAAACCAATACTTCCTCCTCCATAAACCAGGTCAATATTCCTTGATACCTTTAAAAAGAAAGAAGGAAAGAACATCAGCCAGACTGTAGTGAAGCAGCCATCCCATCAAAGTAGATTTTTATCTCTCTAAGAGTACAACGGACATGGATGTATAATGCAGCTAGCTCAGAGAAAGAAATGGAGTCTGAGAAACCAACTTAGGTACATGTAATATCAAGAAGAGAAATTGATCAACTGTCCATGAAACAGAGCTGCTGAAGCCCATAAAAACAATGCAAGAGAAAGTAATGATCAATACTAATTACAATAGAGGGAAATGATTTAACCCGGAGAGGCAAAACAGAGGAATCAGAATGGAAAACCAGAACAATAAACAAGTTGTGGTGACACTAAGAAACAAATCCAATAAAACTAGAAAGAAAGAGAGAAGATTTGGAAGAAAAGAAGAAGAAAATTTAAGAAACAAAAGAAAACAGAGACAGAAAATTGTTTCTCTTATTACCAATTCTTTTCCAAGCTCAATAGCAGCATCCTTGTAGCTGCTTTTCTTTCCTGGACTACTACCACAAAACACGCAAATCCTCTTAAATTTTGAATGCTTCATTTCTATTTCCATCTTCCTCTCCCTCTGTTTCTTTCTCAGAAAGCTAAGAAACACAGCTCTTATGAAGAAATATCCTCTCTGCCTCAATCCCTACAAGTGTCCCACCAGTACCAGTACTCCACACAAGCTTGGCAAAGTTTGAGAGCGGGCTGGCGCATTTATATAACGGTGGCTCTGGCGTACATTAGCACCCATAAATGTCCAATATGAAGCGAACCAACTCACGTTTTTTTTGTTTTTTGCCCCATCATTTACGTTTTTTTTTTGTGAGATCCTTCAAGCTTTTTTTTTTTTAATTATTTTTTTAACCCTGTAAATATTTTTTTATTGACCCTTCAAACTTTTTATTTTTGGGTCCCAATAATAATTATAGTTTAATTTTATAAAATCAACTCTTCATAAATAATGGAATGATATTTAAAATTATAAACATGTGAAATAATATGAAATAAAAAATATATAAAAAAATTATACAATGCAACGTAAGAGAAAAATACAATTTATTATAGGTTGCAATAGTTACTCATAATTTTTTTTTTCTCTTTTATTTTTTTAATTTTTTTGTCTTTTGATTTTTTTTTATATTTAATTTAATCTTTTCACATTAAATAACTTAGGATTAAGTTTGATGTTTTATTTTAGTTAACTTTATAAGAAGCTTTGCGATGTTAAGAATAGATTTTGATATTGAGTTAATGATCGATTTAAAAAAATAAAATTTTATTTTATTGATTCTTAGACTTTTGAGATCAAATTTAAAATTAAAATAAATATTCAACCTTTTTTTCCCTAAGAAATAACATTTTTATTTCAATTCTACGATTTAAATTTTAGTTAAAATCAACAAATTTATTAACACATATAATTCTTGATTTATTTTATTAAGGCAATGTTGGGGAACGCGGTTCAACTTACGTTCCCAAAAAATTCAAAAGTTTTTTTTTTTTGCTAAAATTTAATACGGTTTGTACTTTTTGGATCGTTTTGATGTGCTGATATCAAAAATAATTTTTAAAAAATAAAAAAAAAATCATTGACATGCATTTCAACACGAAAAGTTATTCGAAAAGCAACCGCTATTACACTGTCAAACACGCTCTAAATAAATGTATAAATTTTTTAATTTGCAGTTAACATTATTTTATGATAAAAAAATTAACAACACTCATATCTTTTTTTTTAATTGAGAAAAAAAATGATTCATTTTACAGCATATTAACATAAGATGTATAACAGTTTATTTAATAAATTTCTATATTTAACAGTCTATAACTTGGGGCCACACGATCATAACAAATGTTTGACTTGCCACGGTTTGTAATTTTACATAGGGAGCACACAAACCAATCAACTGTGTTTTGTTTTTGTTTTTTTTAAAAGGATGCTACTCCTCAATTTATTGATTGTACTATTAATGAGGATTAAGATCATGCTATATAATATCAAAAACAAATACGTCCTACGAATTTTTTTGGCATGGCAATTAAAGGATCAGCATGCTAATTGCAACGTCAAGAAATATATACTAATGATCCACTTATCACTATGTTATTTCCATTGATGTGATATGATGGTAGAAAAAAAAATTCATTCAGTCCAAGCCTGAATAGTCTCAACCAGCATAAGTGTATATTTGGTATTGAGTTTTTAATTATTTTTTAATGTGTTTTAAAAGTATGTTTATCTTGAGAAAAACATTAAATTGGTGTTTTTTCTTAGTGTTTTTTTGATGGTTTTGATATGCTAATATTAAAAATAATAAAAATTAAAATATATATATATTTTTAAATAAAAAACATTTTTGAAATAGATAATAAATGATCTGGTATCTTGATTTTCAAACAGCAACGTTTCATAGATTTACTCAAACGTGATACATAGCTTAAAACTTAACTTTATCCTTAACTTTCATGATTTCAATGCCAAACTTATCTCCTAATTCAGTACAGAGATACATGTTAAAGAGAGCATTATTAAGCTCTTCTCCATATATAGTGAGAAAATAAGAGCAATACCCCATTCGTGCAATTTCGCTCTTTTGGGCCTCACCAAATTACATGTTTTTATCAAGAAGAATGGTGAAATTGCAAGATAGAGGATTGAAATAAAAAACATGGATAACATAAGTGATGACTTTGCAAGTTGTTTGGAAAGTATATTTTAGTCCCCATCTTTGTTTGCTATTAGGAGAATAGTTCGTTTAATTTTAGAAAATTACATTTCAGTACAAAACTTCATTATTGTCATTTTTCAAAAAAAATTTCAGCAAAGAACCCTTTAAATAAGAAAAAAAAAAGCCTAGATGCGCGGATCTGAACTTTTCATTTCTTGTTACTTTTTTTTTCAATTAATGCCCTTTATGTCTTGTTTTAATATTTTTTAAGTTTGTTTTTTTAATTAATACCCCTCTTATGTTATTTTTTGGGGATTATATAGCCTTTTTAAATTGCAATTATTTCTTAATTATATTGAATGTCTTTAATTTTTGATTAGGTTAATACGATTCATTATTTTTTATATATACTTTTCATATAGATCAAATTTATTTTTAAAAATTAAAAATATTTATTTTTATGATATTTTTAATTACACAATATTGCTTTCCTTTTATTTTATTTAATAAATTTTATGTGTCTGTCGATTTCTATTACAAATTGATTATAATAAATAAATTCATTAAACACAGTCGGGTAAATGACTTGTGTTGCGCTTTTAAATATCTTCATATACATTTGTCTTTTAATTTTTTCAGTTATGTTTTTATTTATTGTGAATTTGTTTTATCGAGTTATTCGAATCTCATGATCTAGAACACACGATAGACACGTAATCTAGACATATCTTATGTCTAAGTCATAAATTTAACATGTTAACCCAACTTTGCCTAGAGTAATTTTTTTTTTGTTGTTATGGCCTTATTTTTTTTTTTTATCTTATTATCAAATTAATCAAAATTTAACTATAATATCAAAATTTTCTTACTTGTTTAAAAACTTAATTGTCTCCTATTTTTTTTTTTTGGTTAAGAAAAATCGATTTAGCATGCAACATGATGCAAGCCACCAATCTAGTATAATCTTTAATCATAACAACGTTGGTTCAATATCCTAGAACTAATAATTAATCTTATAAATATTTGAACCAAAAGAAAAGGGCATGTAACTAGCTACACCTTGAGTTTCCACGGAGGATGAGAGGCTAGCCTGGATTCACAAATAGCAGAAATTGTGCCACAAACGTATATACGATATCGCAAGGTCGGCTGCTTATCCTTCTTCTACTAGTACCATTTGCATGCCCACGTTCAAAATTAGAGGTATCTGCAAAATAACTTTATTTCTCCGTTCACATCTATGGTTCAACAAAACAAATTCTTTACTTTGCCATAAAAAGAATTCCAGTACATAAACGTCGGTTGATCCCCTCAATTATTCCTTGGTGCCAATTCCACAACTTGACGTTTCAGCTGGTATTCGCACCAAACCTTACACTAATTCTTCACCTGTTCATAAGCTATCTTGCAAATTATGCACATATAATGCCGGTGGGCTATTCTCTTCCCTTCTGGCTGTCGCTTTTTGTCTCTTCTTTTTCTCTTTTTATCGAATAACTTCGATTCACCACTCTTTTGGCAAGACACACGGGCTTGAGGATGGCTTGCATCCTAGTTACAAATTAAGGGCATTGAACAATGATTTGCCCCATTATTAATTATTTTCATCAGTTTATGTTTTATGCTATGTTCCTCGCGAGTATTCTGAGGATTAGAACCAGGGTTGATCAGTTATAATGAATTCCCTCATCTTTTAAGTTTAGTTGATAAAACAAATGCATGTATCCAAGCATATATATTGAATATATATAGTCTGGGAGGATTAGTCTGATTGATATATGAATTTACTTTTTATAGTATTTTTTAGGATGCAAACACTGAAAGAATAAAAGAACATAATTTACAAGCTACCTTTTGTTTAAAATTTTGTTTAAAAACATGATTCTGGGCATATTTGAGATGAAATTAAACATAGAGAGTTGACTCAAATTTTGAGTTAAGACTGTTGTAAAGTGTTCACCAACACTTTAACATGGAATATTAATATTAATATGTTGAAAACTAATTATGAATAGTAAGAAATTAATCTTTAAGAACTTTAGATGAATAAAAAGTTTTTAAATTCAAAAAGCATCAATTCCACGCTGAAAGTTTACAAGATTTTTATTTGTTTTATATAGTCCTGTTTGTTTTTGTATTTAAGAAGTGTTTTTTTTTTAATTTTAATTTTTTTTTGCTTTAAATTAATATTTTTTTAGTGTTTTATATAATTTGATATGCTGATATCAAAAAAAAAATTAAAATAAAAAAATATCTTTTTAATATATTTCTAAGTAAAAAACACTTTAAAAAATAATCGCAACCATATTTCCAAATAAACTCATAGAAGTGACCTGAGAAGTTAAAATTAAACTTGTAAAAAACCAAATTTTTTGAGGATGGAGGCCCTAGACCATGTGCATTTTATGCTTAAGCCACACATCTTTAAATAAGCTTGTGTTTGAGTTTGAGTTAATTATAAAATAAAATTTTAGTCTAAAAAATTATTTTTTTGCCAGTAATGATTCCCCGTATAAACAGAGATTAGGGGAGGTGGATTGTCCAAAACACAACAAAACAACAAGTATTTTCGCTTTCTTCTCTAGTTTTTTTGCATTCTTGTGATGTCTTTCTGATTATTCTTACTTCCTATATGTAGAGCTATAGGTTCTTGTGCCGTTAGAGGAAAATTCGAGCTCGTTTTTCTGGTTTGTAGACTTTGAAAGGTAGTCCAATATTTAAAAATGGAGTTTCGACTAAAGGTTGTTAAAAATAATTTTTTAACATAACATTAAAAATATAATGTAAATTTAGATTGTAAAATCAGATTATAAAATTATAAAATTATAAATAAATTTTTTGAACTAATAATATGTTGATAATTATAGCCAAGTAGTAAATAACATTATAATGCAATTAGAAGAAAAGTGAAATAAACAATATAAAAGTTCAAGCATTTTAAAATATATAATTCAAATAAAAACCCATACATAGTTTAAATAACTTAAAAATAAAATACAATTATGTTTATAGAATTTCAATAACTAAATTTTAACCAACTTAAAACAAATAATTTGTTATTGTCTCATTTAAACTAAAATTAATATTATTGTATTCATATTCCTCGTTCTTTTTAAGATATTCATCAAGATTATTTCTATCTATAAAATTATTAATGCTAATACTTGTATCAATATTAATATTATAAATATTAGTAATGCTACTAATTTCTGCAATAGAATACATCAACCCAGCTCTCATTAGATTATTAGCATTTTTTTTTAATACTTGTCCAGAAATTCACGAAGTTTAAACTCATGTCAAGTTTTGTGTACATCAGTATAACTCACACTACAGTATTGTTTTTTTTTTTTTTTTTTTCTTTGGGGGGGGGGGGATAAAGCTTAAATAAAACAGGATCTAGAATCTTTTTAATTATATTAGTAAGAAACAAATTAAAAATCCACTTTACATAGGGTCTGACAAAACTAAAAATTTTTAAGGACACAAATTCACAAAAAAATTCAAAATAAAAATTAAATTCAAGAGAGTGGGTTTCAAACTTTTTTAAAAAACATTATGGAATTCAAAACCAAAACACACTATTTTAAAGCTCTCTTCAATTCAATGTGTTAACTTGTGATCTAGAAGACCTAGATCTTGGATCAGACCGGGTTTCAAAAAAAATGAAAACAAAGCCCAAAAATATTTAATTTTATATTTAATTGATCAATTTAATTTAACTCAAAAGCTTCTTTATAAAAAAATTAAATTGAACAAAGCTTGAAAAAAAAAGTTTGTGGTAACCCTTGTATTTTTCAAAACGAATGGAAAAACAAGTAAGAAAATAAATGAGGATAAAACCAAAAAAATAAGCTAAGAAAAAAGAGGAAAACCCAAGTAAATTTAAGTGAACCTTCTAGACTCAGGTTAATCTCTAAAAGCCCCAACCCGTTAAATTCCACACCTGAGCTCAACCAAGAAGCGCAATATATATATAAAAATAAATTAATGTTGAAGTGTGAGATAAATTAATTTAATTTTTTTAAAAAAAATTTCCTTTTAAAAGAGCAACATCTAACAAAGATTAAAAAAAAATACACTAAGGTAAAACCAGGTCAATTTAATGCCGAATGATGAGATAAATTAATTTAATTTAATTAAAAAAGAACTCTTTTTTAAAAGAGGCAGGTCTTGTAAAGAAAAAAAAAACATATTTAAAAGAAAATAGAATCATGAGGGATGAAATTGAAAATAATTTTTTTATATAAATTATTTCAAATAAAAAATATTAATAAAAAGACCAGAAACCAAATCCAAAAACAAAACTAATTAAAGGCCTACATTAAATTTTTTTTAAGGACAATATGCTTTCCTAGGATGAGAGAGAAGGAAAATTAAAAGAAATTATCAATCACAATGAACCAAAACAAAAAAAGAAATATGCACCGTCTTATCTGGGAGAACCATCAAGAGGACTTTATCGTCGTCTTGGAAGCCACCATTTGACCATGTAAATTAACAATATGCACCACCACAAAATTTCTAGAGTCCCCGTCGGGCCTTCATATTAATTATTTAAATGATATTATATAACTAGTAAAAGATGCAACAATCTCTCTCTCAATTCAATAATTATCCAAAAAAACCAAAAAAAAATATAAATAAATGTTCTTGTACACCCGTCAATTTTTTCAGCTTCTAGGGGTAAGTTCATAATACCCTCAAAAGTAGTAATTTTTAATTTTGCTAAGAATAGCATAGATGTCATAACATTATTCTAATATATAGTGTTATGAGTCTAAGGTAACAGTAAAATTCTGATTGCTTTTATTTTTTTTTTTAATTTGTACTGATAAAAAGGAAAGAAGCATAGAAAAAGGTAAGATAAAAAGAAAACGAGAAAGCCAAAGTCAAATTATTGTATCCCACCAAGTCCTACAGTGCATTTAATAAGAGCCATGTAACATGCAACAACGTCACCCTAAGCAAGTGAATTGCATCTACTACAACAGCATCACTAACTCCATGTACAGAAAGTCGACCCCAGAACAGGTGTTCAAAAACAGAGAAAAACTATAAACTCGTAAACTTGGGTGTTAAATCATGATTTTGCATGATTTAGATCAAATTTATCAATTTTGCACAAATCAAGTTTGATTTTATTAGTTTTTGAGTTTTTAATTTGAATTTATACATTAAGTTAAATATATGTTAATTTATAAAATTATATGATTTTACAAGTTAATTTATAATTTTAACAAAAATAATTGGAATCTTGGAAGCAATAAAATAGTTTGCATCAAGTGATGGCCAATTTAGTCTTAGAACAAAGAGTAAATCCTTTACATGAAGGTTTATATTTCATACTGTTCATTCAAATTTTTTAAACAAGTCATATTTACTTTGTTATTATATTTTATGTCATTTAGTTTAATACTTTATTGTTACTATATATATATATATATATATATATATATATATAGTTGATAAAGTTAAGAAAAAATGTTTTTATACATGAGTAATGGACACATTTGAGGTCTAATTAAAAATAGAATCTTTTTAGAGCTAAGACTATGTTGAAAATAAAAATTCTCCAACATGAGGACTGTAACATTGGATATTAAAATGTCTAGAATATGGGATCCTATGTATGATGAGTTGAATGAATATGCACACCATGTGTTTGTTAAAATGAATGACCAACATTAGTGAAATAAAATAACTAAATGAGTGTTTGGATTGAATATGAGTCTTGGTCAGCTGAAATTGGCCTTATACTTGACAAAATAAATAGGTTTGCTAAGTGAGGCAAAGATGGAATAACACTTGTTTTAAATTGATGATTAGTGTCAATGAAACCAGCATGATAATTGTTTTGAATTGACAAATAATATCAATGAGCCAATGATGATAAAATACTTTTATCGAATATATAGATGATGTTAATCAACCAAAAAAGGCATAATGATTCTTAAATGATTTTAATGAGCCATAATTAGCATAATGTACATTAAGAATGGAAAGATTTTCTAGTAGCTTATATAGTAGGAAGTTAAAAAGTTAGAATTAAACTCATACGACATCAAAACTTTTAGAAGAGAGAGACTTTTAGCTAAATAAGTTTTGAGTTTAAGTTACACACTCATGCTCAGCTTAAATTAGCATAAAACAAGCTTAAGTTTGCTGTAAAATAAAGTTTGGTTGATAAAGATTATTTTCGGCCAATCCTTGAATAACCTATCTAAACAGTAACATTTCTCTAACTAAATAATTTATTTTTAATGGGAAAACATTTGGTTTTAAGGAAAAACTATTAGGTTTTTGGTTTGGTTCATGGCAAGTAATTAAGGGTTGAAGTGGTGAGAATTAAATATAATAATTAACATAATTAATTATGCATCACCTTTAATCTTAAAACTCTTGTAAATATAGGGGTTAAAGGGGGTTGTTAAGTGCGATTTGAGCAATAGTTATCTTCTATCCATAGCCATTTTCCTCCTATTTTCCCTTTTATTTTTTTAGTTTCTTTCTAGTCCACAATCTATTATAGAACTTCATGTTTTTGTCATAGAGTGAACTTTAGTTTGTTTTAAAAATAACTTGTAGGCCTTGATAAATAGTGTAATCTTTCAAGGTGGTGGTGTTTGTGTTCTTGAAAGTTGCTTGAATTAAGACTGTTTACATTAGAAAGTGAATAGCAATTTAACCTTAAAGATAAAGGGTTGAATTCTTAACAACAGCATAATTTGTTTTCTTTTATTTATACATAATTCCTCAACAAGTAAGTAAATCTATTTTGTTATTTATTTTAGTGTTTACTTCATGTGGGAGGTGTTAACATTATTTTTAATGAGATCGACTATAATTGATCAAGTATTATTAAATTATAAAAATAATTAAAAAGATTAATTAATGTGATAGATGACTTATCATTCATTGGATATTTTTGTAGTCATCTTTAGTGATTAAAAAAAATAATTAGGTTTGAGACTTATTTTCAAACTTGTTTTCACTTAAAAATATCTAAAATAATTCTAAATACCTCAATAAACCTGCTTCTGATCCCAAAACACAATCTAATTACTCTAAAAAACAAATAAAAAGAATTTTAAGACCTAACCTTTTTTTTTTTGGTAGTTGGAATGTGACAAGCCAAACACTTTCTCTCTTCTTTATGAACATCCAAGAATTGAAGCATAAAAAAAATTAAGACTAAAATGTCAAAACCTAAATTTTTAGGAACTAAATTAAACTTTTTGTACCTTTTGAGCAATAAAAATGAAATATATCCTTGATGTTTTTTGTGGTAGTTATTTTGATCATTTTTCTTTTAATTATTTTTGTTAATTGTAACCAACAATTATGTTTCATAATACTGGTCTTTAATTTAAAGTAAAATATTATCATGCACTTTGCATACATGAGAGGATGTAAAGCAATAGAAATCATGACACATAAAACAAATGTTATTAAAATTGGCCCAACTTGGATGATTATCCAAGTGACCCACTCACATGATACTTGTATTGTGCTAGGTTTCAAATTAAATTAGAAAAAAATTAAATGAATTAAAATTTAGTTTGTTTTTTTAATAAATTTAAAATTACATCATTTTAACTTTTTAAATTCTTGAAATAATATTATTGGATTAATTCATGTCAATCTTAACTTATTCACAACCCGCTCTCATTTTTCTTCTTCTTCCTTTTGGTTTAACAGATAAGTTAGTTTATTTCAATTAACTGCTAAATTATAAATAGCTAAAAAAGCTCAGTTTTTTATTGTGGACTGCACAGTCCACAGTAAAAGCTGAGCTGTCATTTTATTTTTTTATTTTTATTTTTTTTTGCTTTTTTTAGGTTGTTTTTTTCTTCATTTTTTCTTTTTTTTAATGGATATTTATTTTTATTTTTTATTAATGTTATATTTTTTTCTATCTCAAACTTTTATAACACGCATTCTGGGTTTAACGGGTTAACCCATATATTTTTTTTTTGTTTTTCTTTTTAATTAATTTTTTTGTTTAATTTATTTTGTTAAATTAATTATGGGTTAACCTGGTTTCATGGGTTAACCAAATTAATTATGGGTTAACCCGTCAATTTTTTTTCTATGCAGTTATCAAACTTTTATGACGTGAATGGACTGCACAATGCAGTCCATAGTAAAACACTATCCCTGTTGCTTAATGTTTTTTTTTTTAAGTTGTTTTTTTTTAGCTGTTTTTTTATGCATTTTGAGAAAATTTTTTTGCTTCTTTCTTTGTTTTTTTATTTATTTTATTTTAACAAAATTTTTTTGTTTAATTTAGTTTATTTATGTTAAAAAATTTTATTTAGCTATCAGACTTTTATGACACGTTTTCTGGATTTAACGGGTTAACCTATTTTTTTTTCTTTTTATTCTTTTTAATTAATTTTTTTTGTTTAGTTTAGTTTGTTAATGTTAAATTTCTTTCTATTTAGTTATTAGACTTTAATGACACACGTTTTCCAGATTTAACGGGTTAACCTGATTTGACAAGTTAACCTAGAATTATTTTTTTTTTGCCTTTTATTCTTTTTAATTAATTTTTTTTTGTTTAGTTTAATTTGTTAATGTTAAATTTCTTTCTATTTAGTTATTAGACTTTCAAGACACATATCCCGAGTTTCACAGGTGAACCCAGTTAATTCTGGGTTGACCCGTCAATTTTTTTTTTCATAAATTTTTTTGTTTAATTTAGTTTGTTAATGTTAAATTTTTTTATTTAGTTATCAGACTTTCATGACACAGATCATGGGTTTAATGGGTTAACATGATTTGACAAGTTAACCCGAATTTTTTTTATTTTTTCTTTTTAATTAATTTTTTTCGTTTAGTTCAGTTTGATAATGTTCACTTTTTTTTTTTTATTTAGTTACCATACATTCATGACACAGATCTGAGGTTTAACGGGTTAACTTGGTTTGACGAGTTAACCTGTAATTTTGTTTTTGCTTTTTTTTTCTTTTAAATTAATTTTTTTTGTTTAATTTAAATTGTTGATGTTAAATTTTTTTTTTATTTAGTTGTCAAACTTTCACGACATGGATTCCAAGTTTGACAAGTTAACTTGGTTTGACGAGTTAGCCTAGTTAATTCTGGGTTAACCCATTAATTTGTTTTTTCCTTTTTAATTATCAAACTTTCACGAAACGAATTCAAGATATGATTTGAAGGGTTAACCCAATTAATTCATATTTTTTTCTCTTTTTCTTCATTAGTTTTTTTCTTCCTGTTGGTTTTTTTTCTTTGTTTTTTTTTAACTAATCTATTTAATTATCACACTTTTATGACACGACCTTGTAGCCAGATCCACGTCCAATGCTATTGGGTCTGGTATTGCAGTCCACACACTTTTATGCTAAGGGTTAACCCAAGTTTAATGTTATTATTAATATTATAAATATTACTTTTGGGTCAGGTGTTGCAATCAAACCTAAGATTTTTAGGTATAACTTTGCAAAAAAACCTAACACTTTTAGATCTTGATTATTTTTGAAATGTAAAAAATAATTGACCTGCTGTATCGCGCGGGGCATGTAACTAGTTAATTACAAAAACAGGTTTGGTGTCTCTATAGAAACACACTTCAATGGAGGACAAAACTGTGTTCCTTCTTGATGTGCATGGAACTCCACATCAATGGAGGACAAGTGACCAGGGCTTTCCAGATTTGCCGGACAATATCATGATTCATGCATGTAAATGGTTGCATAACACTCGGTCTTTCCTCAGAATTTCTCGACCGAATGAAAAATATCACTCCTCGTTTCAAAATATGTCAAAATATCATTACAGCATTCGGAGAATATCGATTGTTCAAATTAATTAATTGCTTCGAAAATCACAGTATCTCTCTGCAAAAAGGCATTTAGCGACGTGCCGGTTCTTATAAAGGCCCTCATGCCCATACACTGTCCTTTCATTTGAGAAAAAAAATAATTATTAAAAAATAATATAAATTTTATTTAAAAATTTAAACTATTATATTAAGATAATTATTTAATATGAAATTTGAATTTTAATAATTAAATGGTCACGAGTTTGAATCACACCACCTCTATTTATTTAATAAAAATTAAGTACAAGATAATATAATTATATATAAATTTCAAGTAAAAAAAATATATTATTGAATAAAAATTTTAACTATTGGATTCTTTAATGATATATTTTTAGAATAAAATTGTCTACAGTAGTTGACATGCAAGAGAGTGATGGCTCATGCCGACATGTCTCTGTTCGAGCAAGGGATCTCTGAGTTCCATGCGACTTTATAAACTGATACGTCATCGTACCAATGGCCACTCGGTCATCATTCTCTCGAAAAAAAGACGTCCCTGGTAATTGTCTCTACCACAGAGCATCAGGCAAGGCTCAATGGATCATAGAATGCCCCGAGAGCCAATGCCTAAATAAAAATTACACAATGTTGGGTTCAGACTGATCACCACGCTCTAGAATAATATAAAATTGTTATTTTAATCTTACTTGGATTTATATTTTTTAGTTAAGATAGTTATATGATTTGATTTCATCGCTTTGTCATTATGTTTTATTTTAATTAAAACTAATTAACATGAAAATCATGAGTTTGTGTAAATTTTAAATACATGAAATTTTCATTTTTAAAAAAATATGTTAGAAACTTATATAAATTTATTTGTAGAAGGTGACCAATAACATAACTTCTTAAATTGAAATGTTATATTTATTAAACATGGTAATAAATTATGAGAATAATAAAATTCTTTCGAGAATTATACGTAGAATGCACCAAACAATTAATATTTGACAATCAATTTCCGTCACTGTTATATATAGAAGATAGTCAAACAATAATGGCTCAACAGAAAATAAAGCCTCGAAACCACCAAATGAACTAGTGGTTAATTCTAGAGGTGAAAAATAAAATCAAAAAATTGATTAAACTAAAAAAAATAATTAAAAAAACCAAACCGTGAAAAAAAACCAATTAAATTGATTAAAATTTTTAAAAAACCAACTGGTTTAGTTTGGTTTCGGTTTTATAAGTCTGAAAAAAAAAACCAAGCCAAACTAGAAAAAACAGAGCCAAAACAAGCCAAATTGATTTGAACTGGTTTTTATCATTAAAAACCAAACCGAACTGAATTGAAACCGATAGGTTTGAATCAGTTTCGGTTTTGTTTAAAAAAAATTGATTTGATTACTTACACATATCAAGCTTTCCAGAAACATATTATGGGTAGAAATCTCAATTTATCTGGATCTCTAATCAGACTTGCAAAATCGGACTAAAATCCTACTTGCAATAGAAATCTCTACTTTCACAATACAAATTCAAATAGGCATATCTAGAGCCTTAGATATTAAAATCATGTGATTCAAAAGTTCAAAATCATCTACACATCTAGAACTACAACTTTTATGAAGGATTTTAGGTTAGATAAAATTGTTTTGAAAGGAAACATCCAGATGCAAGCTAAAGGACGAGATTGATCTTTTGATTTTATAAGGAAATTAACTAATGATGTTGAGTATCCCACTATGATCAAGAGTCTGACATAGAAATAATAGGTTTTAAGACCAAAAAATACATGCAGATCAAACTTCTAACATGCCATGAATAAAAAAATACAATTAAGATTGTTGGATATTGCTAAAAACTAAGTCAACAACAAAGTCTAAGTTGTAGTAAAGTTGAAATTGTAGCAAAGTTGTTAGAGCAACAAAGTTTATTTTTAACACAAATTCTAAGAGATTTAACAAACTTTAAGAATAGTATAAACAAGGAAGGAATGAAGTTACATTAAGGACTCCTAATACAAGGAAGAATCCTAACAAAAGACAAAAGCTAAGCATCGCCAAGTGGAAAGATTGATTATTACATGTAATGGTTATTTGATTTAACAGAAATAAAGAGGAATATATATACTATTGGTAGAAATGATCGATATATTGAATTGATGATTACAAGTTGTATAATGATAGGTATTAATCTATCTGTTCAATTTGAAGCACTAAGCTATGCCTATCCGAAGCTAGCTGTATACATCAACAAAGAGTTCTTAGCTTTTCGAGATACTTGAGTATATATATAGTTGGTTGCTGTCGAACTATCTCCAACTGAAGCAATGTTTTAGGGCTTCTGTTCTATCTCCTGGACAGATAGAAAATGTGTTCCAATATAGATAGATGTAATTGCTATATATTTACCCTCTACCCACCTGTTTTGGGCACCATGAAATCATATCTAGAATTAATAATGGCTACATCAATGGACTGATTAGTACGAGCCAGTCGCTAATCTTAGGTTAAACTTCAATCTTGCCCTATAGATTCTTCAGTGTCCCGCACCTACAACGGTTTCAGATTTGTTAATATTATCTTTCTAGTTTCATTGTTTCTCCAAACCTTTAAACAGCCAGCTTATCTAAATTTCTTATGTCTTTTTTAATGTTTTATGAGATACTGGAACATACATGAGGATATATTTAAGTGGAAAGAATGAGAGAAAAGTAAGAACAATAATGAAAATAAATTACACATTTCTTAGTTACTTGATGCTAAAAGGATAATTTGAGACTTTTTCTAAATTTATCAGAGTAACATTTTGAAAATATTGATGAATCTACAAGGATAAAAGTACATTTCACCTCTAATTTTAAATATCCTTTTGCATCCTAAGCAATTAAGCATGCCAACTTGAGTGTCCCTTTGACATTGCCAAAAGGAAAAATGTTGTCAACTTTATGAATTTGGATGGTCAATACTGCCTCAAAGTGTATTCCTATATGTCGAGCATTGCAGTGAATGTTGATAGCCATGACATGTGGACTCCATATAAACTTATGGAAGCTGACGGAATTTGGTAGTATATAGTTGAGTCAGAATCCCATGAAGCCGAAATTGCGGTGCAAAACCCTTAGGGGGGAGGAGGAGAGGGGGGGCGCCACTTGAACGAGAGGTGGTTCGTTTGTCAAAAAAATTGAACACAATGGTATAGCAATCATTCTTTTTTGGCGGAATACGGCTCATTTTAATGGTCTAATGATAATTCCTGTGCCTACAAAAGTAGATGAAAACACCTAGACAAAACTTTGATGTATGTATTACTTTGAAGTTCAAAAGGAAATTAAAGTATATAGATCGTGGATCGGTCAGTCAAACATTTTTAAGTGTATATGAACAGCAGTTCATGCAAGGAATCGTGGATCATTTGAAATTACGATGGAGGAGCAAGAAGTCTCAACATTATTAAAGGACTTTCAACTTAATTACTACCAACACAATCATAATACCACATTCTAACATAAACGACAAACTTGAAACTAATGATGCATTTTTTCATAGGTAAATTCCAGGTTTAGAGACTTTTTATTCTTGTTTAGAGGACGATTTGGTCATCGAAACCTCTTTTACGTTGTTTTTTTTAGGGATTTCCCTCTTTGTTGGGATAGTAATTGTCCATGGTCAAGGATACAAAGTGTTTGTAATTGCTTTTGGGTGCTTTTTATTGAAAAAAAAAATATTAAATTAATACTTTTTTAGTATTATATAGTAATTTTGATATGATAATATCAAAAATAAAATAAAAAATAAAAAAAATATTCTAATTAAACTACATTACTAAACACGCAAACAATTATGCGCGGTGCATGGAGATTTGTTCCAATGGTAGTATGATTACATAAGGAAACACCAATCTAACCCACAAGGTGAAGTCAAAAATACCTACTTCAAATCATTGTTTTCAAATTTTCAAGAAATTTATTGGAATGCTTAACTTCCAATGAGGATTTAACAAAGTGATCTGTCAGCTTCTTACCAATAATAATAAATAAACAAGTGATCTGTTAGCTCATGATTATTTATTTACGACTGATGTGAAACTATACTTGCTAATGTTTTAATATTTCCTAAAACCCTAGAAACTAACTAACTAAAACCAGGCCACTAGTAAAAGCGGGTCAATGAGCAAGACCGCACCAAAAGAAAGAACCAGCGGAATGACAAGGGCGTTGGGACTGAAAATTGTTGGGGTCCAATTTTGTTTTCCCTTTAATGGTGCTGTTCCTCTTTTGGAGGTAATTTCATCTATTTTACCCATCAATGGAGTCAAGCACCCTTTCCTTTATAATATCAAGTGGCATCCTTTCTCTCTTTCAAGCCAATATCAGAAACCCTTTTAGCCTACATGCTTTTACTTTATCTACTCACTCTCGTTTCATATTATCTCTCTCTTTCTCCAAGGAACCAGCAGACCCCGTTTTATAATTACTCATCCTCGTGTGAAAATTATTGAATTTTGAGGAGTTGAACAGGTTCAGACCCATAAGGGAACAATA
Source organism: Populus tomentosa (assembly GCA_018804465.1). NCBI lineage: Eukaryota > Viridiplantae > Streptophyta > Magnoliopsida > Malpighiales > Salicaceae > Populus > Populus tomentosa. Next base: position 18,842,655 of record CM031975.1, read on the forward strand.
ACCCAAACATATTTATTAATACAGGGATAGATGTATGAATTTATCTTAATTTTCTGACAGGCCAGGAGAACATAGAGGCTTGGTTGAGAGGCTAAGAATATATGTTCCATAGATTGCTTTAATGTCATTTTCTTGGAAAGGAAATTGCTGTCTTTCAAGTTGGAAGTGTCAGCAAAGACCTTGGACAGATTATAGACAGAAAAAAAAGCTAAGGAGGATTGTCCTCGGAAAATTACAACAACGAAACATGCAAACAAAACTCGTTTCTTCAAAGCTACACGTCTGGTCAAAAATTATGGGCTCCGAAAGTTTGCCTTCAGTTCACCTTTTTTTGCCCTTTTTTTGGTTTATCAGAACCACTTTTACACTCTTGTAATCTTTACGAGTTTCAAATTTTATTGCTTGTCATGAGAACTACTAAACGTTAAAATTGAGAAGCATCAGCATGGCTTTGATTTTGTCAAAGGTGTCAACCCTTTTACACTTTCTGTTTGAATGAGCACCGTTTTCGTCTATGATCTTGATGTCCCTCTATTTTACTACATTCACTTTTCCCATGCCGGGTTTTAAAGGATTAGATCTGACAATATGGACATATATTCTGGTTGACCATTACCAATTTACCATAGATATTCAAACTTGAGTGCAAAATAACGAAATATAAAGTTCCAAATCCATATGCTAGTGTAAGCTCACGACAAGTTATGAACTGGGCCTCTCATTTCAGATTCAAAACTGGGCCTTTTATATATATATATATCAAACCTAATTATCTACACATACATCTTCGCTAAAGAGGGCAACCTCAAGGATGGTCGAACATTTACATCTTCTCCCATTTCATGAGAGAAATAAATCCAATGATGACATTCATGATAAAATAGAAAGTTTATTGCCTTATGATTTTTTATGGGCAATTAAACAATGATATAATAGAATATGTTGAAAACAATCCCTTCTCTATGTTGCCTAAAATTACAAATTAATGTACACAAACTACTAATCCATACATCCAATGAGGCATGGGAGTCTTGTAATATTCATTCTCATCTACTGAAAAATCTTGGTTCGTCTTCAGCTCACAACACTTGAATCTGAACTAGAATACTCACCTGGAGATTGTATTTATCCGAAACTCTATCAGAAAATAAAGAATTTGAGATCAATCCATGGCAAATTAGTGAAAGATCCTTGGACATCACTTGGAGAATGGGAGATCCCATATCAACCTTCGACGATATGGTAGGTGTTGGCCTTGGCTGCCTGTATGAAACAAGCAGCCGATGTTCTCCATTGGTACAAGTAGAACTGTAACCTATGTCTGAGTTGCTTACTGTGTAATCTTCTAAACTGTGTGATACTACAAACTTCAAGTCTTCTGCTCCGAGGGAAGATGACTCTACATCTAAAATAGTTTTAAATGAGTGAATAGATGATGGATGTTGACATTTGAGCGTGGGTAGCTAGTGCTCATGTGAGTAATTCCTCACCACAAAAGTCACCGAGACCAATGCGGCAGGAATTGAAAAATCCAGTGCGGCCACCATTGGTAGTGTAGGAATCAAGGGTGCCGTGAATTATGAAGAGCATCTCACGCACAAGAAATGTGCATTCGATGCACGATACAGGTTTAAGCCTCTTGTATATTGCATCTAGCATCCTTTCATCAATTTGATCGAATAATGGAACCTGTGTATTTCATAAGCAAATGCATGTCAATCACAAACCACGAAATTACTCATCATTAACACACTTCTGGACACTTGAAATTCTACCTTGTATGGTTTTAAACCTGTGTTGTTTGTTCAAAAAACAAGAGGTATAATATTCTATTTATAGGAAAACATGAAAATCTTATAAATGATAAAATATTAATTTGTCTCTTAAATAATATCATGTATATTATTTTAGGATAATTTTAAAAATTTATCCAATCAAGTCCTTACTTGATTTTTTCTAAGTCTAGAGTTGTAATCTCATGTATTAATTATATTATAATATTTAATTTCTAAAACTTATTTACAATCAAGTTACACTTTATTAATCATTCTATTTTAATTTCTAACTAATGGTTCTTATGTGTATAACCCATTAGATTCCCTAATATGTTGGGCCAAATATAAATTATAATCTTAAATAAAATAGGATTAAATAAGTTAAACAATTTAAGTTATTATCAATTCAAAAATTCTCATATGGGTCAATTTAGTGTACATGTCATTTAAAAAGCATATACATATTAATTTCAAATACCCCTCATATCTCAATTTATAAGAGCAACCATTTACTTTCATAAAAAAATAAACATAATATGCATTGGTTTCAACGGCTTTAATTAATGTTCAGTCTTAATAGAATATTGACTAAGTATATTTAGGAACAATATTTTGATGAAATAAAAATCTCATAATTATAATAATTTTATTTGCAAAGTATTTTTGTCTCAAATACTTTATCTGTGCTCTAGATTTATTAGTCAAATATTAGATTCATTAATAAAACATAAATGATTATTAAAGATAAATTTTTTTTTATTAATAATTAACTTGTTTTATATTAATAAAATCAATATTACATGTAATCAACCGATATTTAGCTACAGAACATACTAAATTGTTAGCACCCACTACGCTATGATTATATCAATTTTTTTAATGTAAAAAGAAACATTCAGCTGTAGCTAATGTTTCTCTAACAAAAAAAAAAAAAACCGAATGGGAGTTGACCTGATGTGACTAGATCAACTCAATGAGTCCAAAAGCAACCTAAATAACTGGTAAAAATATAGTTTGACTCAAAAAACTTAAGATGATAGTATTTTAAAAAAAAATATTAAGATAGCAACATATTGGATCAATATGGATCAACCTAAGTTAACCTTCCAAATCCACAACCTGAGTCATGAAACCATAATAACCCTATATAAAAAAAAAATTTAAAAAGCTCAATTCCAAATCAACTCAATGTTAAAAGATGAAATTGAAAAAAAAAATAAAAAAAGGTCTCAAAAAGCGACCTAAGTCAATGGAAGTTAACCCACCAAACCAATGACTTGGATCATGTGACCATAATAACTTTTTAGAAAATAAACTAAAAAAATAACTCATGTCAACTCGAGTTATGAAACTGAAATAACCCCATAAAAAACAAAACGAACAAATTATGCAGCTTAATTCATAATAAACTCATTGTTGAATATATAATGAATTTTTTTAAAAAAATCATTCTAAGAAAAGGACACAATAAAATGACATGAATCTACCCGAGTTGATTCGCAAAACTCATAATCTGGATCGTAAGACCATGATAACCTCACATAAAACAAACTAAAACAAATGACAAAGCCTAATTTCTAATTAACTCAATGTTGAAGATCTTGAGGAATGAAACTAAAAAAATATAACAATTAAAAAAACTAAGAAATTATATCAATTAAAAAAACTAAAAAGAAAAAAACTTAAGTTAATCATGTTAACTCGTCAAACTTGTAGCATGAATTATGAAATTGAGATAATAATATAGAAAACAAATCACAAAAAATTATAAAGCTCGGTCTCTAATAAATAAAATATTAAAGAATAAAATTAGTGAGAAATATGTGTGTACACACACAAGGCAAAAAAAAAAAAAAAAATAGTATTGCAATTAATAGTGTTTTATGAAATGATACACAGTAAAAACATTATATATTTTAATATTTTTTTATTATTATTCTCTAATATATTCAGCCCAAAGATTTAAACTAACTTAAAGAAGTGGTTCAAAGAATGAAACCAACTCAAAAGGACTACAAGTTATTTTTTGGAGTTCATGTGAAAGCAGTCTTGATAAAAAAAGAAAACGCCCTTGTGCTCCTTCAACTAATATTGGTGCGCATGGGGAGAGCCCAAAGACAGTAAAAGTAATTTTTGAAGAATAATGTAGCCGTAACATTAAATTCTTAAAAATTATTTTTAATATCGATGTATTAAATGATGCAAATATATAAACCTAAAATGATGATGAACCGAAGAAGATTTGTAATGGTGGTCATCGTCGAACCACTAAGATGGGGGATTACAATCCAAATTAACATCTGTAACGCAGATAAAGCAACAAGACGGCCCTGATTAACCTGTGAAATCCTTTGTCTGCCTGTTGAAATTATGACAGAGAAGAATACGCATGCATACCTGAGGAAGAGGCGAGGCAGCAGTAAGGCCAAATATCCAGAAATTCTTCTGTGGGCACCTTAACGAAATCTTTTTAGAATCTTTAACAAGTTCTTCTCTCCCAAAAACACGGGAGAAGGTATGCATTATTTATCTGCTTAGAAACTGGTAATCGTCACACAGTTATGCATTATTTAACAAGTTCTTTAATCTTATCCGGCATTATGACAGAAGATTCTCAAAGCATTGTATTTTATTCTGTAAACATTATTTATCTGCTTAGAAACTGGTAATCGTCACACAGAGAAAACAATATTATTAACACTTAACAAAGATAGAGGGAGAGCTCTTACATTACAAACTAGTCATTTCTTTGACCCCAAATCCTTCTGCTACGCTTCATTTGCTAACTAATGGGGTCTGATGAACATTTTCCACTCTTCTAATTCAATCTCCTCGTGTGTCAACAATGGTGGCCATGGCTATATATGAGCATGTATTAAATAGTTTATATACGTTGTAATATTGTTTGTAACAGCTTTAAAAATCTAATTCAAATATGTCCTTGGTCTCGCCAGCCACGCCAGCCACGCCAGCTACCCTTCCCTTCCTTCTTCCTGAACGAAGAGATGTTTTTTCCTCTGCTTCTATTAGCTTTTTAAGGGTGTATTGGATGATTAGTTGTTTTTTAATGTGTTTTTTATTTTAAAATATATTAAAATAATATTTTTTATTTTAAAAAATTATTTTTATATTTATACACCCAAATAATCTAAAAACATATAAAAAAAATAAAACAAAAAAAATTAAATTTAACAAAACAGTAGTTACACTACTACGCTAAACGGTGCCTAAGCCTAGCTAAAGATGGTAGTACACCAGGATTAGTCATTGATCTCTTTGTTTTCATATTGCCTTGCAATGATGACTTCAGCAATGCCTTCAACTCAATTTTAATGCAGAAGATTCCTTTTGCTGTTAATGTATTTATTTTTGTTTTGGTATTCTTAAAATTCATCTTGGATGGAAATTCTACTAGCATTTTAATGCTAGATCCATCATAAATAATAAAAAAGCAACCCAAATGAAATTGCTAACACGAGAAAAAATGCAACAGTTACGCCATAATTACAGCAACCTTAAGATGCGACTAAAAGCAATAAATCCATCTATAAACAAAGAATATTATACAGGAATCCAACATCACTCTGCAGTCTGCTTTGTAGTATAAGAAGCTGGCTAGAGAAATATACTGGTAGCTGCGAAAAGAAGGAAAAATGCAGAGACAGGTGAGCATTGATAAGGAAAATTGAAAGTTCTCACAAAATTGTATAAATTATTTGTTGTTTAAAGAGGGAAAGGAAGAGAGGGTAAAAACAGCTAAAAGTTGATCTGTATTATGCTAGCAAAATCACTACAAGGAGGTTCTTTCTAATCTTTTGAAGGTGAAGCAGCGTCTTTTAAACAGGACCTCATTATCTTTGCCAGCTTTGAGCAAGCATCCAAGCAAAGCTGCATTGCCTGTTTGTGAAAAGCAAAATCAGTCCAGCTAAACTTCACACACCTTAGATTACTTACTGCTATGTATAGGGTATAATTTCTCCTGTAGTTAAACAAATGACGTTAGCAGTTTAGACGGCGAACCTCATTCAGATTTGCAGTTGACCATTCCCCTGTAATGGTAAGCTGCGTGACCTCATAATGAGATGGCATGCAAGTGATCATCAGGCTTCCGTCTTGAAAACTTTCCTCTTCCAAAATTGGATCAATGATGAGGTTTCTGCCAAGACAAGACTGCAAAACAAAGAAGCTAATTTACAAAACATGGAAGAAACAAATGTGAATTAAACAAATGAGTTGAAGTCATTAAAGCAGCTGGATATATCTCGAATGAAGTATAGAACTGCACAACATTTTAAAGACATGAAAGCTTCTTGAGCCAATCATTACACTAACATGTTTCTACTGAGTCACAATCAACTTACTTAGAAACGGCCTCAGAATGATTTCTACAGAGTCAGACCATAGCAATACCAGACAAAGGAAAAAACAGTCCAGTAAGGCAACAAATATTAACGTGACCACCTATATTCCCGGATCTCCATCTATATTCATAAAGGGCCATGTCATAGCACAATCACACCATCAAATGAGTAGTTATTTAGCATAGTGTAATAGTTTAGATGTCTCAAATTTTCTTTCCCACTATCAGGTTCAATGGGACTAACTACAAGACGGCCTTTTAAGAGGTAACAAATTCTGTAGTGAACAAAGGAACAGGCCAGGATGATAATAGGTTCAGTCAATTTCTATTTCTAGTTCAAACTTTGGGCAAACTACCAATTACAAAGTATTTTGTCCCAGAGACTAAATTACACCAAACACCCGAATAAAATTTCTGCTGTTAAGATATTAAAACACATCTTTCTTCTATCAATTATTAGCAATAAATAAATATATGAAAATACTAATCAATGCTCCAATTTTCAAACTAGAAACATTTTCAAAACAAACAGAGATGGTAATAGGTTATTTAAAATTTATCACATGCTGAACACATGCTATATAGAAACTCAATCAGTAAATATTTTTGGTGAAGGAGAACGCATGTAAGCAAAATTAGGGGAGGAAAGGAAGGGAAGGAAGCAGGGAAGGAGGGAAGAAAGAAAGAAACAAAAATAAATTACTTGAATGAAAGACCACATTTGAATAAGAACTCAACTCATAAAGGGTGAATTTAAGATTCCCAAGCATTCTCATCCCTAAGTGACCAGCAAAAGAAGTTGGCGGGTCAAATTATTGGCAATAGAATGATGATCGATAATTACATTGAGCATAACTCTTTGTAAGCTCTGAAACTTGCAGTTGTGTTCAATGATTAGAGTTGGTTTATACACATCAACAACAATCAAGCAGACTAACTAAAATAAAAATAAATACTAGAAGATATTTAATTAATTTGCATTGGATAATTGTGTAAATGCATATAATGTATAAACTTCATGTCAGATAACAGCTAGAACAGTGTCAGGAAACCTCAAGTCTATACATGAAGCGTACCACAGAAACTCCAGCAACAAGGTCATACATCATAATCCCAGCATCTGCCAAGGCAAGGCTTGCACAAGATATTACAACAGGAAGATCACCTGCAAAAACATAATCTTGTTAATGAATTTAAAGAAAATATTTCTGAATAGCCACTAAAATTTTATCGGAAAACCAGGCTGCAGAAACAAGAAAACTTAAGAGCATGAAAAAGCTTTACAGTTTTTTATTGTAAACAGAAAAACAATATTCCCGGTGCAAGTTTTGCTTAGTAGTCATAAAGATGGTTGTGCTATCCTGCAAACTAGGCATAGCATTCTTTTCCAATAGACCGAGATTTAGAGGTTAGTATGAAGCTGTAACTCACTGCCACCAGATTCTAACACCAATGCAAACACATCTACAGTTGTTTTGGGAAAAGTTTCCAGCATTAATGCCCCTTCCAATGCCTTATGAAGCATGGTGGAAAACTCTTTGTTGTCTGATCCCTGACAAAAAGGGGCATCATATATTAGCTACAATAACTTCAAAAGGATAATAGGTGTTTGAAGATGAGTATCATAAAATATTGTAGATGCTGTTGCTTCACATACCTGTCCATGAACAATGGTGGCGAAAGTGGTATAGCTAACATTGCAATTAAGCCTGCCCTTGTCACTATAGATCATTGCTTTCTTACTCTCTCTGGGCCCAAACCTGAAAAGGGAAGTACGATGTAAAACTAAGTTTATATATGATGGTTGCTGTAATAATTACATCTCCTATCATGGTTCCATCAAGCTAATATAACCTATAAATTTAAACCCAAAACGAAAAAACTAGAAATGTTGCGATGAGGTACAAATATAGAAAAGGCAATACTCACACAGAAACAATGACCTTTGTATTTCCAAACTCAGCATAAGCAGATCCTGCAGCAGAGTTGACAGCACCAGTCCGGAAAACTGCAAACGAAAAACATTTCACTTCAAGTAAATTAAACAAAAAAATATCATTCCTGCATAATTCCTGGATGACAATAGATTACTTATGTGAATGGTACATGCAAACAGATAAATAAAATAGAAACATGAGCCACATGCTCTCTATTAACAATCAAAATTTAAAAAGTCGAAATAAAATTTTCATTTCAGTGGTAACGAATCACATTCATATTTAAGATGAGGGCAATCCATATAAAGTAGAAATTGGTGGGTTTTAGCATCTAGGACATAAAGACTCTGCTAATAGAACATGAGAATTAATTTCATCCATAGATGTGCTCAACCCAACACCGAAAAGTTGGTACAATGGTACCCCATAACAAAAGGAGACAGAAACTGACAGGCAGTTATAAGGAATGTCCACACCACGAGAATCCTTAGAGAGGATGTAAATATATCATTCCATGCAAAGGAAACCAGATTTCTAAACACAGAGACAGAAACCTCAAATTTCCGAAATTCCATGCCCCTAGTATGAGAATTCGACATCGGGAAAATAAATGAAGAACCAGAAACAAGGGAACCAATTCATTCATTTATTTATTCTCTTAGCATAACACCATTCCACAATAAAAACGCAGCATCTTTCACAGAACATAAAGATGTAAGATAATAAAATCAACGATAATTAATGGAAATCATTTCGATGAACAACAGAAAGAAACAAAAAAAAACGTAAATTTACAGGTTTTCATAATCATTGACACCCTAAAGCACATATTACAGTGAAACATTGAGATAGCACAGCCCTTCATGTTATATAGAAAAGGGAAAAAGAAGAGAAAGAAGAACAAGAATGCCTAAACATGTCGCATAAGTTAAAGAATCAGAAGTCAACACTCAAGAAGGTAAAAAGGAAAAAAAAAAAAAAGTAAACCCACCTGCAAAAACTGATCATTCCTTCAGTGTAATCATAGAAGATTATTAAAGGCTAATTACTATTAAGCAAGTTTTTTTTATTAAAAAAAAACAATGATAAACAGTAAAAAGGGAAAGATATATTACAGGCAGATCGGCACTGGTGGAAACCACGGCCATCGGAACGTGTCCAGTCGACGTCAGAGTCAGTGAAGAATGGAGGACGTTGGGCTTTGTTGGTGGGAGTGCGAGCGGGAGTGTAAGTGCTTGGCGCTGCACCACCTTTGGAGGCCATTGTGAGAGAGAAAGAAAGAGAGCGAGGTTTAGCTTATTTTGCTTTGCTGTGGTTTTTACTTGCTCTGATTATTAATAGGATAAAAAATTAACTTATATCATATGAATTTTTTATGTATAGTTTGAGATATTCTTGTACCAGCAATAATATTTTTCATGTATTATCTAATTTTTTTTTATTTTTTTAAACAATAGGATATGATTATTTCTTGTTTGCTAAAAAATATTTTTCTTTTGAAAAATGAATTATTTTTTGATGTTTAGTAGTGTAATGAAAAATAAATTGAAAAATATTTTACAGTGTTTGGTTATGTCATGGAAAATGAGCTGGAAAATAACTTATTAATATTTTATTTTAAAAAAAATTTATTAAAATAATAAAGAACAAATCTTACGAATTAAAAGTTGAATGAGAATGAAATTAAAAAATATATATATAATTTCATAAATTATCTCAAATAAAATAAATAATAATCAAAATAATAGAGATCAAATCTAAAAAATTAAAAAATAAAGAAATTAGAATAATAATAATTAACATTTTATAAATTATTTCAAATAAAATAAGTAACAATAAAAAAAATAAGGACCAAATTTGATAGATAAAAAATTTCAATTAAAAAATAATAAGGGAAAAGCAAATAACAATTATAAAAAAGATGACCAAAATTAATATAAAAATTAAATTTTAAGGGATGAAATTGAAAAAAAAATATTCAAAACAAATATATATATATATATAGCAATTAAAAATTTGAGGATCAAATTTAATATAATCAACAAATAATACAATATTTTTATCATATTTTAAAATAGAAAAAGACCACACACTCTTTAAAATTAATGGCACCAATTCACACTTTGACTCTTGTTTTGCACTATGTCAGCCATTTTTTAAAAACTTTCACCTCTAATTAGATAATGCTCTTGAATTAAGTCATGAATCTCATTTAACTCGTTTAATTTAATTTTTTATTCGCTAATAATTCTCCAATTAGGAATCGATTTTCATTTGATTTAATCTCTAATTCAATAATAACTTTTTAATTAGGGCATGAATCTCATCCTCCCGAGTTGACCCCTCTTCTTTCAATCTAACCTTTTATTCTCTAATAAATCTTCAATTTAAAACTTATTTTCATCTGATCCAAGCTTTAAATAAGATCCAAGCTATGCTAGAATAGGGAAAGGAAAGGAAAATCGATAGATACTCGATCGAGTTAGCGCATTATGATCATATTTATTATCTGAATTACATATTTAATGTTTATCCTAATTAATTATGTGTGATTTAAAGTCATCATCTTAATAATAATACATCGACCACTATTTTTTCTAATATTCCAAGTTGTTTTCGGACTTACTAAATTAATTGGCTCAAATCATAATAACTCTTATATATTTAATTTCACTTTTAACTTAGGTGAGCAATCAGGTTGAGAGTTTTCAATATTAGATCATTGGCCTTTGTTTTAATGACATTATTAATGAATTCTGCACTGTGTCCATTTTTAACTTAGAATTTTCATAATAAATGGAGTTTCACACTCATGGTTTTTTCAATTGTACAGGGTTTTGATGAGGTGAACCTTATATGTTATGGGTTTGCATTATTTATCTACAAAAAAAAAAAAATTCAGGAGTATGTTTATCACACGCAGAGCGTAGGCAACAGAACTACAAGTACATACTAAGTCTTAATTAACTCCACAAATACAAATTCCAGAAGCTACATTTCTGGCCAGCTTGCGACTCAAAATTCAGCAGCTAAACATAGACATAGAACCACACAACACCCGGAAAAAAAAAAAAAAAAAAAAAGTTTGAATCAACACAAAAGAACATCTTGTTATCACAACATTTTTCGGGAAAAAAAAATCAGAAGATAAAAGTGTCAATGAACTATGTATTCTGGCTTCTTCTGACGAACCAAAGAATTATATCTAAAGAAACGCAGCTTTAGGGAGGAGGAGGCACAGGCTCAAACAGTGGAGGGCAGCAGCATGAAAATAGGCCACAGCAGCACAGAAACCACAAACTGCAGAAGGTTAACATTATTCCCAGTCAGCAATTAATAAAATAGTATAATGTCAAGATCTAGCTACCGATGTTGCATGTGCCTCAAGATGTAGCAAATGTACAAGTAAAAGGAACAGCTTACCATGAATCCCAGCATCCTCCACCATGGTTTTCTGGACCGAGGAGTGGAGCTGTGGGTGGCGGTGGCGGTGGCGGATCCATCGGTGACCTACGATCGATGGAGGGAGAATACTTCCGGAGGGTGATGGTATCCTCTATGTGGATGTTAGATGGTTGATATTAATTGGTAGAGCACTATTCAACATCCTCTCTTCAGGTCACACCTTCAACTACCATTCAAAAGTTGCGCAAAATATAGGATTTGCAAACTGGACGACCCAACTAATTATCACACTTGAACATGGATACCTACTTCATATGGACACCTACTTCAACTGCCGCGACTTAGACTTGCCTAAACAAATACCAAAAGGCATATCTAAGAACCAAGTTAGAAAGATTTTATCTGATGTACGGTAGTAAAGATTTGTTAAAAAAATTGTTCAATAAACATGGTTAATTGGCACATTTTAGAGAAAATTAAAAGTAGAATTTACTTATTTTAAGAGTTAAGATTTTATTAAAAATGATTCTCCAACAAAAGCATGTTAACATGGAATATCATCTTATTTAAAATAAATTATGAGTGAATAAAAAACTAATCTTAAAAAATTATTTGTTGATATTTTTTATAAACTAAAAAACCATCAATCTTACTTTAAAAAATTACATGATTTTCTTGTGACTTGTATAGTGAGAAGTTGAAGAATTAAATTTGTGCCCATAATATCACCAATTTTCTTAAGAATTAAATTATTTGCTTATATTGTTTTTTTAGCTTTATTGCCAAATCTAGTTAAATTATCCATTTGTTTAGTTTATTTAGATTTGTGATAACATTATTTAGTGTGGCCCCCGACGAAAATACTTTTTTAACAAGTGGCAAAGACGTGCAATAAAAACTTAAAGAAAAAGATTGTTACGAAGGGGAAGGGAATTGCCAAGAAATTTCAATAATAACTGCTTTTATCTTTAATAAGATTGGACATAAGCCAAGGATTATAGAAATAGAACTCAACAAGAAAACTAAAAAATATAAAAATTGCTCGTGAATTCATCAGCCTTTCAAGTAGTAGCATTGTGAAGTCATACTAAATATGATTTTCAAAAAATATATCACCTCAACAATATAGCAAATGTTGGTGATACTATAAATGACTTAATATTTAGCTTATTATTGAGCAAAAATAATTTTAAAAAACAATAAATTTATATTCACTAAAAGTGAGAATGATAAAAATAATTTTAAAATAAATATAATAATAATTGTAATTGAGAATGAGATGAATAAAAATTATAATCATAATGTCTCTTCTTTTTACTGATTTGAGTCTTATGATATGTGATATGATTATTTAGAATATATGAATTATAACTATGTATAAAGGTTGGATAATCTTAAATTATTACTAAATATGGTTTGTTAGAAAAATCATAAGTGTAGATTTATATAGAATCCAAAAAAATTCAGACAATTGGAAGAAGTATATAACCTTTATATTTAATTTACTCCAATATTAGTGATTCAGAATTCGTGCAAAGTAGAGATGAGAAAAAGTAATGTATTACTTTTATAGATAATTTCTCATGGTATTATTATATTTATTTGCTTAAAAAAACATATAAACTCATGAAATGGTGAAATACAACTTAATAAAAAGATAAAATTAATATGAGTGATAAAAGTAGAGAGTATGAAGCATCTCTTAATGAATTTTGTTTTTGAAATGATATTATCCATTGAACTTTGCTTTTTATTCACCTCAATTCTTGGAAGACATTCCATGTTGGCAAGGTTGTCAAAATCGCGTTTTGACTCGTAAAATCGTACAATTTTACGAGTCAAAACATGCATTACGGGTTGAATCGATTGAAAAAATTAAAAATAAGTAAAATCAGGTTGAAATCGGGTAAAATCATAAAAATCGAATAAAAATCGAATGAAATCGCGCAAAATCGCGATATCAGAACCGATTATACGATTTCAATATAATTACTGCATTGAAAGTTCCCCCAGTCCCCCATTGCTGCATTGAAAGTTCCCCCAGTGTTCCCCTAGTCCCCCATTACTGCACTGAAAGTTCCCCCAGTCCCCCCCCCCAATGTCCACCTGTCTTCCCATTCACGTGACTCTTCAGTCTTCGGTCTTCGCAGGCTTCGGTCTTCCTATTCATGTCTGTCTGCTTCGGTCTTCATTTCGGTACCGTACCTCTATGAATGCTGTTTCGTCAAGGAATCCAACAGCACGACGCTCATTGTCTTACGAATCTGCGGAGGATGCGAATACAAAGAGGAGAAACAGGTTGCAGGTTTTCTGGGACATTACTCCTGCTCTGGATAGTCCATGAGCTTGAATCAAAATATGTAAGCTGTGAATATAATTCAGTAATCTTTGAGTGTTTGAACTGCAGTTGATCTTCAAGATGGCACTGGTACCTCCATGAATGCTATTTCGTCAAGGAATCCAACAGCATGACGCTCATTGTCTTATGAATCCGCAGAGGATGTGAATACAAAGAGGAGAAACAGGTTGCAGGTTTTCCAGGACATTACTCCTACTCTGGATAGTTCATGAGCTTGAATCAAAATATTTCAGATGTGAATATAATTCGATAATGCTTGAGTGTTTGAACTGCAGTGATTAAAATCAAAGTAATATGGAGTGTTTATTCTTTTATTGTTCCTCTGTGGAATTTTTTTTAATGTATTTTAAAATTCCTTACAATTTTACAATCCGTTTTTACGATCCAATTTTGTAAACTGCTTTCCATTTCATTCTAAAATCGCGATTTTAATAACCTTGCATATTGGCCTAAACCAATACTAGCAATTGTATATATTGCAACAATTAGTCAACAATTAAAAAAGCACAAAGTAATATATAAAATGATATGTCCAGACATATATCCAATAGACATAATATTGTATAACACTTACTCTTAAATGAGATTAGCTTTATTAACTATGTAAAGTCATAATAAAATATTATGGATCCACTTATTAAAGGTTTAACAAGAGAGTTTGTGTTAATTCATTGAGAGGAATGAGCTTAAAGTCTATGCCGTATAATTCCATACTACTTTAATTTTTTTTTCCTATTAAATTTGATCTTTATTTTTTTAATTGTTAAATTTTCACTTTGAATTTTTTTTACATAGATTTTTTGTTTATTATTTCATCTTTCAATATTAAATTTATTAACTGTTGAGCTTCATGATTGAGCCCAAGTCTAGAGTATAATGCATTTCAGGTTGGAAAGATTAATCAAGGTTTAGAAGGTTCACCTGAGTTTGCTATGTTTTTTTTTTTATTATTATTATTTTCAATTTCATCACTCAACGTTTTTTCTCTCTTTAAATGGGATTTTTCAGTCGTTTTAAGAATAATACAAGTTGCCTCAAAAAACAATTTATCAATCTTTATTAGATCTAGCTTTTCGAAAAGAAATTTTGTTTTTTAATTTAATTAAAATAATTTATTTCACCCTTTAATATTAAATTGATTAGGTATTGCTCTGGTTTTTTTTTTTTTTTTGTCTTTATCATATCTATCTTTTTTAAAAAGAAATTTATTTTTTAATTAAATTAGATTAAATTATTTCATCTTTCATCATTAAATTGGTTTGGTTATTGAGGTTCTTGATTGAGCTCGGGTTTGGAATTTAATAAATTACAAGTTTGAGAGACTAACTCGGGTTTAAAAAGTTCACTTGGAATTGCTTGGTTTCTTTTCTCCATTTTATAAGCTTATTTTTTTCAGTTCCCTCCTCAAACATCTTGGTTTTTTTTCTTTCTATGGAATTTTTCAGTCGAATTACCTAGGGCTTTTTTTCTAGTCTTTGTTAAATTTATCTTTTTTAAAAGGATTTTTGTTTTTGAGGTAAATTATATCAATTGATTAAATATAAGCATAAGATATTTGCTTTATTTTTATTTTTTTACTTTACAGGTCGTCATTCTGATAGCACGGGCGGTCTCTTTGAATTACTTGAATCTTAATTTTTTTTTTCTTGCTTCCTTAAAGACCTTAATATTGCATGAATATCCTTTTTTTCATTCTTCCACATTTTAGTTATTGGGAATTGATTTTTGTATTGTATTTTTTTATTATTAGGTTATCTCGATCTCGTGTCCATAATCATGAGGTTAGTAGATTAAACTGGGTTGCTCATATATTTTATGTTGCTTTTATTTTTAATTAATTTTTTTTCATCTTTCAACACTAAGTTGTTTGATAATTGAACTTCATAATTTTATTTATTTTGCTTTCAAACACGATTACCTTGATATCATAACTAACCTAAAATTTTGCATCTTAATATGGGTAGGATTGGATTGAGTTTTTTCAACCTTTTTTTATAGAGTTATCATGTTCTTATTATTTTATTTATTGTGAATTGTTCTTGAAATTTTTTTTTCTTTCTATAAAATTATTTCAATCTTTTATCTATGATCACGAAGTTTATGAAATTAATATGATTTAATTGGAATTTTTTTATTGCCTTTTTAATTTTATCTTTCAATGTTAAATTTTATAACTTAGATGAAGTTTTTTATATCTTTTTAATTATTATTATTTTTAATTTTTTTATTATTGTTTTAATTTTTTTAATTTTTTTTCTTAATATATATATATATATATATATATATATATATATATATATATATATATATATTGTTAACATGCTGAGAGCATGCCACAAATCTATAAATCTAGTGATTTTCTATCGAGTCATATCATATACCTGCTAGTTATACGGCCCTTTTTCACCAACAGGAGATCAAGGGAGCTCAAACATAAGCTCGACATCATGGGCAAATCCTAACTTAAGAACTTGCATTCAATCACAAGGTGCCACATTATTATTTTTTCTTCTGTGGTTTATTTATTTATTATTATTGTTTAAAGTAATTAAAGAATCATCTCAATTCAATAATTTAAGTTGTTAAATGAAGTTTTAAGATTAAATTGTTAAATGAAATTTCAAGATATAATTTATATTATTATCTAACAAACTCTTAAGTAAAAGCTCTTTGAGCTTGAAACTTGCATAGATCTATATTATCTTGTGCTTAATTTTTATCAAATAAATAAAAATTATGAAATTCAAATTTATGATCATCAGATCATCAAGGTTCTGATATCATATTAAAAAATCATCTTAACTCAATAACTTAAATTATTAAATAAAATCTCAAAATATAATTTATATTATTCTTTAACAAAAATATTCTTTCACTACAATTGAATTTGACACATCTCATATGTTCCTCATCAGCACTATTTCACATGCATAAAACTATATCAACTTTTGTTAGTAAAATATATTATCTTGTGTTTAATTTTTATTAAATAAATAAAAATTATAAGATTTAAATTTATAATCATCTGATCATCAAGATTCTAATACTATGTTAAAAAATCATCTGAACCTAATAATTTAAACTATTAAATAAAATCTCAAAATATAATTTATATTATTCTCTAACAAAAACATTCTTTCCACTACAATTAATTGAATCTGACACATCTCATGACACATCTCATATGTTCCTGATCACCACTATTTCACATGCATAAAACTATATCAACTTTTGCTAGTGAGATATATCATATTCTAAACACAAAACGAGCTTTCTATAACTTTTTTTTTTTTTTTGTACACGAACAATTAAATACAAATATAAAGATATGAGCAAGATTCCCTTTTCATTTTCAAACTAAATGAATAAAAAAATCAACATTAGAAAGGGTAACTCCTCTAAAACTTGCATGCTTCTCCTGTGTAAGAAACCAAAAGAGTGTACCGGAACAAAGTATTTTCTTTTGCCTTCAATGGGAGGGAGAAGCTTTCAAGCAGATTCAACATTTTCCACGCAGAAAGATTCTAACCGAGGCTCAGTTAAATCTACGGCCTCATCATCTGCGGCACCCCAACTGTGAGGTTTTGAAGTCGAGATGATTAACCTCTCCATATACTTGGTTGAATTATTATCTGCCCCTTCAATGTAGCTTCCAACAAAAAGGTTGCGGTCTACATCAAAAGCTGACTGTTGAATTGACAACCTGTCTCGTTTCAGTACTTCCTTGGCATCAACAGGGTCTTCAGCTCGACTGTCAGGTTTTTCTTTGTATGGATCAGTTGTCACCCTCTGGATTGAAGACATCTGCGTCAGACATAAGCGGTGACATTTATAACATGAATCAAAAGGATAAATGTGCTGTCAGCGGGAGGCATTTTAGGAAATTTCAGACAATAGAATTGGCGAGTGGGGACGAATTCACTCAATCACTCGCATACATAAGCATGATTTGCCTGCATCTATGTTCTCAGAATCTATTAATGCAGCACTGCGTTTACCTCACCGCGGTAGAGAATACGAGGCAACCAGATTTGATACATAAGCAAGAAATATAGATAAGTAATAGTTTTCCAGCAATTCCAGTTCCAAAAGGCACACAAAACTCAAGCAATTAAACACAGAATTTACATCAAAATTGTTCTCATTGTTTACCAAGAATAGTAAGAAAAAACCATCATAGATAGTTGTAGCCTTGAAAGAAAGAGTAAATTAAAAGGCTTGACTTGCTATTATTACATTACCTGAAAAAGACTCAAGGGAATGTTTCTCCTTTTGGATTTTTCTGGTGCTATAGTTGAGAGGATTTGTACAACCTCACTCATGCTTGGTCGAGAATCAGGATCCATCAGCAGGCACTCCTTTGCCAGGTAAGCCATTATTTGCAACTCTTCTTCTGGGAAATTCCCTTTCAAGCGTGGGTCAGGCAACTCTGATATTACTCGCCTGCTATCCTGGAGACGAGGGGTAGCCTACAAAAACAAAAGAAGAGGATTACAAACTGCATATTAGTAATATTACTCTACAGGCACAATTTGCTTAGTATACTACTCGAGACAGTTTTCTATGTTTCCATAACATCAATGATGATTCATGTGCTAAAGACATCATCTTTAGCATAATCAAGGAATATCACAATTTGGGATAGTCAGCAGAAATAATTAATTGGGAAAAGATGTAGTTTCGTGAGCTACCCAAACCAGAGGATATAAAATATAAATACATGCAACAAAATCAAGATGCTTTTTACCCATAAGACAAGGCTTTCTTCTACTTTGTTGGTTGTTTTATGGATTGGTTGCCGACCAGTGATAACTTCAAGTAGAACTACACCAAAACTGAAAACATCTGACATAAGAGAGGCTCTTCCAATCATTGCATACTCTGGTGCAAAGTATCCAAATGTGCCCTGCATTCTTGCTGGAGAACTGGAACTGCTGGGAACTCCATCAGCTCTTAAACGTTTAGCCATACCAAGATCAGTTATCTGCGTATTTTAGATGAATTTTAGCTGTCATCGTAAGATTATAAATGTTTGATTGCATTTATGGTTTCATTGTTCAACTTAGTTATTTTGAATAAGAACCTACCCATTCTAATGAATATTTGACAGTTGTCTGAGATAAAGTTGCAGTAGGAAAAAAATTTCTCCTTCAAAAAGAGGAAAAGGGGCTAGGATTGAAGTTCGAGTCTACCCTCGCTAAAATAAGTTTTCTTTCTAATTGGAATCAACATTTTTAATAGAGACCCAAGAAACAGATTCTTACTTTTGCCCTCCAAAATTCATCCATAAGGATATTGGTTGATTTGACATCTCTGTGCAAAATTCTTGGAGCAGCAGCTTCATGGAGATATTCTAAGCCCCTTGCAGCTCCTATTGCAATGGTAACACGAGTTTGCCAGTTCATGTTTTCCCCCATAATTCCATCCAAACAATCCCTCAGGTTACCATTAGGCATGTATTCAAATACCAGCAACCTCTCAGAAAGCTTCCCTTGGAACTCCGAGCAGTAGCCAAGCAAAGGCACAACATGACAGTGGTGGAGTTTTGCTAACAGCTCAACCTGTGCATAACAACATGACAAGGTTCCACGTTATTTGTGAGGCACAAACAGTTTGTTTACACTTCAAGAAAAAACTAAATACAGATGCTGTTGTTTAGCAAATAAGGAAAAAGTGGTATCAAGCTGAGGCGGTACCTCTCTTGAAAAAAGGAGGTCTGCATCAGTTCCACCTTGAGCTGTCAGTCGCTTAACTGCCACAGTTGTACCATCCTTGAGCTGGCCACGATATACATAACTACTTCCCCCAAGTCCTATAAGATTTGAATGGGAGAACTTATCGGTGGCATGTTCCAATTCAGAGTATGCAAAACAGATTAAAGTTCCATGTATAATCTCTGTTTTGCTCCTACACAAGAAAGAAGCCTTGCGAAAACACCCTGAGAAAATGGAAAACATTTGTATGATGAATCATGACAAGGAATGGACAATTGATAGGATTGATGGGGCATTAACAAATGACATCTACCTGATATAGGATTAATGGGGGAATCAACATGGATTTTAGTTTCCGACACTGAGGAGGCCCTATGACTAATTAAGTTAGTAGCACTATTGCAACTTGTTTCTCTGTCTGACAAGAATGTTGGTGACTGGATGGGGCACTTGTCCTTTCGGCAGAGATACCATGTTGTTGAAGCAAGGAATGCAAGAGTTGTGAGTATGACACATAATAGGATGACAACTATTTTGCTAGAAATATGTTTTCTTGTAGCTTGAACATCAGTAAGAGATCCTGTTAAGAAGCAAGCATATGAGAACAGGTCAGGCAATGAATGACTCACCTCACCACTGGCCAGTGGCTTTCAACACTCTTAAGCATCTAGAAAGTCATAATAAAAACATATAACTATGTCATTGGGATAAATACAAAATAGAATAACATTTTGTTCTTATTATATCGTATCTGGATATCCTAGTTGATTGTTCTATATGGTTATTGTTATTCCTTCCAGTTTCAATAAAAACTTGAGAAAGAACAAGGTTTTTAAGTGTTTGGATCAGTATGACATTCATCAAATTTGTCCCTGTTACAAGAACACGGAAAGAAAAAGAAATAAAATACTATGATAATGTATATATGAGCATCTACAAGCACATTATCTGCGTATGGTTTGGTCCATCTCACTTAACCTCTGTTCTTAAAATGCAAAGTTGAGATGAACAAAATAAATCAAATCATAAAGATGTGAATTGTCCATCAATGATATATTTTCTTAACCAGCAAAGTTTCATTTCATTGATGACACAAAAAACAATCACATGGCTCTTAGTTCCATTGTCCTATCAGCTTCATTATCCCATTTAATCGCTGCAAAATCCAATGTTGAAACAGAAACATAGATAATTGTAAAACTGGCTAGACCCATGATTGAAACAGAAACATGTTCCAAAGCTAATACAGGTATTTGGAGAGATCATTTAGTTAGATGTTAAACTTTGCTTCACATCCTTTCTTCCTCGTAACATCAAACAAGTTATGCAGCCAAAAATCTTATCCAAAAGAAACTAGCGGAGATATTCCATGAAAAATCAATTTTTAAAATATTAACTGAGCAGCATCCAAGGGACTGAATTATGCAGAAGAAAAACATTATGTCAGGAGTTAAAAGGAAAGAAGTACCAGAGGTACAGTTGCAAGCTGTAAAACAGGTAGTATCTTGACTGCCAGCAGCAACTTTTGGTAAACCATCAGTAGAACATGTACATGTCCAAGTACTTCTGCTTTGTCCACCGCCTACTTCATACGAGGTTTCATGCGTCAGAAGCAGACAATTATCATGGACATCAACTATAAGACAATATAGCCAATAATTTTCATGCAGGAAATCATAACATACTCAGAAATGTATGGTAAAAAGTGGACATGTTCATAAAAAGCCTGGGTCCAAAAGTCACTCATGGTATTATGTTTCTAAAGTGTGCGGATCCAAATAAAATTAGTCTTTCACCAATCATAAAACCACTCGTTCTGAGAACAAATAGTTGGAGCATATTAGAGCATTACAGTGCCTTATGAATCTGCCAGTGGAGGTTACACAGTAAATAACTTTAACATACCCAACTAATCTATAAGAAAAACTCTGTGCTTCTTTTAGTTGTTGAACACTGTTACCAGGAAAAAAAACTGAAGTTATTTATATTTCAATAGTAGCATATCAGCTTTGGATATAATTTGATAAATACTACAGTAATTTATTCATTTCTTCCTTGCTTCCTAGGTTAACATAATGTTCTAATTAAGAATCAGACTGAAACAGTCATGAAACATTTGGTATACACACAGCGTACATTTTGTGTTTTCTTTCTTTCCTTCTTTCTTTCTTTCTTTTTGGGAGATGATAGGGAAATTATCCTAAGAACTACAAGGAGAGATTTCTAATGGCTAATATTTATTAGTGTAAAAAAGAGAGTCAGAAGCATGCTTTGTCAATTGTTGAGCAACAGCTATTACAGATCAAGCAAGTTGTAGAACTCCTGGATGATTATAGCATGATGAAGCAGCATACCTGGACTGCAATCACAGGATGTAGAACAATTAGATGTAGTATAGCTCTGATTTCCTTGATATGATGCTGAACATGTACATGTCCAATTGTTGATGCCTGATTTAGTGGAAAGTTCATCTGCACCATCCGATTAACTAGAAATGAAACATGCTGCATTTATGCACATGAAAAAGTATGTGCAGCACCATCCATCAGGCATTTTGAAATTAACTAATGCAGTAAATTGCAACCAAAAAAACATCTTATGTAGCCTACATATGTTTCAATATATTTCCTAGAAGGAGAATAATAGAGGTAGCCTTGTGTGCCTAGGCATCTTTGAGCAAACACCTTCAAGCAATGGGTTACACTTTTGATACATGTTTAGTAGCAATGGTTGTCACACCTAATGCAATGTAACCTTAACTCAAACATGTTTGACGAGAGATGCCTAGCCTTCCCAGGATTATAGATATACAAAAGAAACTTGTAAATGGGATTGTCAGTTTTAATTGTAGTAAAAGGTAGAAAATCAAATGTTACAGGTGGAACAGATTTTATTACTGACCACAAAAGCCTTGCTGGATCCAGACTACGCCAACGAGACAAGCAAACACAACTTTCAGTTGAAGCTTCATCTGCTCAAACACTAGCATAAAACAAAAGTGCCAGTCAACTCAATGTCCCAATTTAGAACGAAAATTTTCTACTTGTTCAGCATACTAACAGTTAGCTTTAGCAATAATGCTAATATTTAGTGGCCTTCCAAAAAACAATTCTAAAGTTTATGAAGACAAAATGGCAAATACTTGCTGAATAGAAGAGAGAGAACAAGCTCAAAGACTAAAACATCATATTACAAAGTTTAGTTTCTAGGAAGTCGCAGAGCATCTGAATCATTTTAACTAGCAACAGTAGACTGATCTTGCAAACTTTGAAGGAAGTTATTCTGCCTATCAGTAACAATAGAAATAACATAGTATTAAAAAAACAAAACAAAATTTCAGTATTCCAGTTGAATTATATTAAAGGAACAAGGTATCATACTAAAATTATATAGCGCCCGGGTGTGTTTGTGCTGGTTTAGACTAAAAGTCTGACTAGTAAATGATAAAAAAAAAAAAAAAAAAAAACAGAGAGAGAAACTCGTGGTGGAAAACAGAAACCTTCATTTGCTCATTCAACTTCCTTAATCATAACAGGTCCAATCTGCACCAAACAAGAGATTGCAAAAGCTCAAGAGTACATATGAGTGGAGTAGAAAACTCAAAACATGAATTATAAAACTCCAGGGTAAACGAGAGTGGTTGGAACTTCTATAGAATGAATACACAAAAGCTTAAACATACGGATAGATGGCATGCTTCATACATACAAATTCACACATTCCAAGATGATCTGGACATCAATACAGCCCCCAGGTTTCTCAATGTATTATTGCATATATAGCAAAGCACCGACAGTAACTAGAAATTGGTTGTTAGGAATTGGTAAATTCATAGTTGGTCAACAAACACTTGAAGGTTCCAATAATTTTACACACGCTATGCCAATTATACTACTTACACTATACTAGATTGCACTCAATTACGGTGCTAACAGCAAAATACAGTGATAACTGTTCCACGGAAATTATTAATTAAGCAGTCATCTACAGTTCTAAGATAAATTTCCAGTAAGATGATGAAACATGTCAATACATCGGCCTTCAAAATGGAAGTGTCCAAAGAAACTAAGAAATGTAGAGCATTCATTAAAAGAGGAGCCCCGGTACGGTTACACATCAAATGCATAGCATAAGCACTTTTAGAGTAGAGGAAACACGGAGTTAGCTCCCCCAATCAACCATAGGAAGAGAATGAAAGAGCCCAACTTAGCCAACCAAAACTGCTTTAAATGAATGCAATCCAAACTGGTCCTCAAATCTCAAACATCAATTGGCAATGAATGAAAGCTAAGTGGAAACAAACCTATAAGAAGCTGAAAGAAGGAGAACGGATGATTCTAAAGTAGAGGGCAAACTAATCACAATTTATGAAGAGCCGGTGGGAATACAAGGTCAGAAAAAGGGAAGAGAAACAGACATTTGACAGCAAGATGGATACTGATCAGTAGTAGTATTTCAAGTGGTCAAATGCTTATCAAGATTTTAATTATATTACATACAAAAAGAGGAAAATGGGATGGAATACACAAACCACCTCTTTGAAAGCTACTTAATTGCAAACATGAAAGTGACTCCTCAACCTTTTTTAGTTAAGAGTTTCACTAAATAATTTTAAACAGAAAACAATCATTTTTTGTGATGTGGGTTTTGTTTAAAAGTGGAGACTTTACATAATTTTATGTTTCTGTTTTATAATTATTACAAAACATCCCATAAGATCATCTTCTTTTGTAAGATCCCATGATTTTGTAGTATCTTAGATAGCACCAAGGACTGGCCCTGCTGACAAATCATTTTAGGGACGTCCCTCCTAATCCGGGTCGATCCTCCGACCTCTAGTTTAGATTTGTCGTGACTCGAGTTGGATTTGGGTTTTAAAATTATTATTTAAATGCTAAAACTTTAATTTAACTCTGGTCCTGGACGTGGTTGCTAGAGTTGAAAATTGTGGCAGCTCCTTTATTAAAAAAAAACCCGTAGTCGTCCTGTAGCACAAGGGTTGTCCTTATGAGTAATCAAGTATATTTAATTCTTTACTTAATGAATTCAGATTTTATTAGAAGAGTTGGTTAAAAAAATAATGTAATAAATTATACAGATGACACTTTAAATTATCGGAAAAAATAATTTAGCCTCAATGTAACGGTTACAATTTCTAATTTTTTTTTTTTTTTTAAAAAAGACTTGCCTTCAAAGACAGATTTGTCATATAATATTATATACAAATATATATACAGACACACACCACCACCTTTTATAATGCGAGTTGGCTGTCACTACTAGGCCCCACCTAGATGGTGACCGTATGATCAAATTATAATCACGCCAAACGCATTCAAATTTCAACTAATCAAACGGCCGGAGATATGTTGATTAAGAAAAATTGGGAGGGAGAATGTGGCCAAAAACACACATGCACACTACCATTGGGATTGTATAGAGCTGTCATGGTGCCGACACAATAGCGAGAGATTTTCGATTTAATTCACGAATATTGCTGGTACTAGCTAATTTATACAAAAAGAAACTAAGAAATTCGAATTAGAGTAAAAGGAAAAGAAGGTGCGAGAGATTAGGATTATGCATACCTCTCGTTCTCAGAAAGAAGAAGCAAGGTGGAGACTGACCTGCGTTTATCGTTGCTGCTGCGGCGTCTGCGTACCGGAGAAATGCAAATGCGGATCTGTATGTATGTGTGGTGTAGTGTATTAGCAAGTGAGGAGCAGCGGAAGGAGGGAAGTGAAAGCAAGACCAGGGAGGTTATTAATGGTCAAAGAGAGTCAGTCATATCAATCCTGAACACTCAAAACGAGGTGGCGCCATCTTTCAGCATTTGCAGATTATCACGTGCCACTCAAGTCCAATAATTACAGTTTTGAAACTTAGCCCCATCCCATAGGTCGATTAGGATTCAGTTACTTTAAGGGTAAAATCAGGTCAGATTAAAAAAAATTAAAAATTAAAAATTAATTTAATAATTTAGTTGATTTAGTAACTCGATTAATCTGGAAAAATCTAATTAAAATATAGTTATAACTCGTTGATTTTTTTACTAAAATAATATTATTTTGATTTTAAAAAAAAATAACCCGAACAACCCGATAAAAACCTGGAACTCAAGCCTTAAACCTGGCCAACCACTAAGCTCGATCTAAAAACTATGATCCTAATAATGCTCATCATAAATATCAAACCTGACTCATATATTGTGTTGACTTGGCGACCCGTCGATGTCGATGGAAGCCTGATCCATATTTATATTTTACCTAGTTAACTCGAATAAAGGTCGAGCAATTAACACGTTATTTGTTTGAAATTTAAAAGGAAAACTTTGCTTAATTATTTTTAGTATTTTTGAATTATTTTAATTATACTAATATTAAAAATAAATTTAAAAAATATAAAAATTATTTTAACACATTTATATATATAAAAAAAAAACAAAACATTTTAAAATACATCTCTACTACATTCTTACACATGCCTTAAAACTCCACCAAGTTAATTCTAATGAATTTCTTATATATATACAAAACAATATTATTTATTTTTTTAATTAACAAGATATATTTAATTTTTTTAATTCAAATATTTGGGTTAGTATTTTAAAAATTTATTAAATATTAAATAAATATAGAGAAATTAAACATCCTTTGTACAAGAAAGAGATTATTTTGATTAATAAGTAAACTGAGAAAATCCTTTTTCTCATCAATTAAAAAACAAATATGTTGAAAAAAGATTCAAAATATGAATACATTATAATCCTTGGAGAGTAACAAGTCTGGACCTTGATATTCTTCCGAGGACAAATCATGAACTTTTGACTCTAAAGTACATTGCTTCAAACATCAAGACAAAAGTAGACATTCCCATTGAAACTTGTCTATTAGCTCGACAATTGCTTGTTAAACATTACCTTTTTACAGTCTATTTTTTCCTATTTTTTCTCCTTACACAATCAAATCTTTCAATTGTGGAAGTTGTTAAATTTCCGCAACACCAAAATTTTCATTTATTAAAAATTAAAATAAAAACTAAATGCATCAGTCTTTTAGTTTTTATTTTGGATGTACACAATAAAAGCTCTTTTATTTTCGGGTCCCTAAATTTCTCTTCACTTTATTTCTCAATTTTTTTTTAAAAAAGTTTAGTTCTTGAACATAGTTTTGATTTGGAATTGATCATGATGATTTGTTTTTATGCTTGTGTATAGGGAACTTGCAATGTCAAAGGAGTATTTCATCACTCAATTGATGCTCGATTTGACAAAATAAATTTTAATTTCATTGATTTAAAAGAATTATAGCTTCGAAAATCGGATTTGAAGCTTAGACAAATATCTAGTCCCTTTTTTTCATTAATATCAAGGACTACTTTGTAAGGTTAAAGAAAGAGTTTATGTTTTTATCGGTCACTCAACTTTTTATATAATTTAATCCATTTGTATCGAATTTATTTGGGATTTAGACTTTGTAGTTTATTCTAGTTACCTAGATATTAGGTTCTCACAATATCAAGAAAACAATCTGACACTCAGGTGATGGTCGGTTTAACACAATAAAATAAAATAATGTTGATGTAAAATAATTAAGTTCTAAAGGACCAAAATTGAATCTAAAACAAATATAATGGACTAAGGTAGACGAGTATGACAACATGGTTGGCTCTTCGTTCAAACGTTCCAGCATGTTGAGGAAGACTAGCGTGTTCAGGCGATGGGTGCACCCTCTTCTGGTGGCTAAACATAATTGTTCACAGTGGCATTTGAAGTGATGCATCGAGTTATGTCTGTCAATGTGACACGTGTAGGTTAATGATCGATAGCAAGGTGTCGATGATATTTTTTCCTTCTCCACCCTTGTTTCTCTCTCATCTCCTCTAAATTCACGTTAATCTAACCAAAATTAAAAGATGTCATGGCACTTTATTTTTGTATTAAATTTAGTTTTTATTCTTTTGATTTCTCTTCCTTCTTCTTTTTTGCTCCGGGTCCCTTTTAATTTTATTTTTTAATTTCATCCTAAAATATTAGGTTGATTTGAAATCAAGCTTTGTGATTATTTTTTATTTATATGATGTAATCTCAATCAAATAACCTAGATCACAAGTTTGAAAGGTTAACATGAGTTGACATTGATATTTTATAAAAATCTTTTTTTTACATTGATTTTATTTTTCAATTTCATCATTTAGCACTAGGTTTGTTGAAAATTAGGCTTCATGATTTTTTTTAATTTCTTTCATGTAGAGGTATCCTAGTCTTATGATCTAGGTCTTTAATTTAACGAGTTGGCCTGACTTGACCCTAATTTTTTTTGTTTTTTTAATTTTATTTTTTCAGTTTCTTCTTTCAATACTTGGTTGAATTGTGAATTGGAATTCATTTGTTTATTTTTTGCCTTGCCTTCTATTAGGTTATTTGTTCGTATGATCAAGCTCATAATATATGGCAAACTTGTCCAATTTTGCTAATGTTTTTTTTTTTGTCTATTTTGTTAATTAATTTTTTTTTCTTCTATGTTTAGATTGTTGGAAATTGGGCATCATTATTTTTCTGATTTGTTTTTCTACGGGGTTATCTCAACCTCACAACCTAGATCGCATAAGCGCGCGCGCACACTTAAATTTTAATCTTTATACTTTAATTAAAAGTTAACATTTGTACTTTTTTATGGATATGAACTTATATTAAAAATTATTTTAAATAATTTTTTTTATCGAACATACTTATATCTTACTCATTTGTAGTTCATAAGTTATATTTGAAAACAACTATTAACTTTCATTTATAATTTATGAATTATGTTTTTATAAATTACTTGTGACAAAATGAGTTAAGCTAGAAGTATGATCAATAAAAATTGACACAAAATAATGTTTTTTTAAAAATAATATAATTTAAAATTTATAAATTAACAGTTTATTTTATTTTTTAATTAAAGCAAAATTTTGACTTAGATTTATAATAAACTTCCAACTCAAGCCAAAAAGTCATCAAACTAGTTTTTATCACTTTTCTTTTAATTAGAAATTAAAAAAAAACAAACATATCCATTTTTTTAAAATAATCATACTAAATTTAACCATCATATTAATTTTCACAAAAATACATAGCAAAAAGTTTTTGCATGGCATCTAAGATCCCACAAACAAATAATTTGCATAGGTTACTATCTCGTGCTATGCTGCGAGTATTACCATTTAAAAAAAAAAAAAACACAAAAAAACCTAGATGACAAAAAAAAAATCCAAGAATGTGGATTCAAAAAATAAATTGATATAGTGATGTATTGAATCGATTTGGGTCAATCTTGATTAGCATATCAAACCTATGATCCATGTTTTAAGACCATGATAACTTTTTAAAAAGCAAATTAAAACCAATTAATCCTACAAAAATCAAAACAAAACATGTAAAACCCTGGTTAAAATTTTCTAAATAGTAAAATATTAACCAGGAGATGGAATAAGTTAAATTAAATCAAAGATATAGAGTTAAATGAAAATGAATGAAATTTAAAAAATAAAAAACAAAACAAAACAAAAGAGTATATAACACAAGTGTTAGAAAAGAGAAAAGATAGGGACAAAAAAAGAAGCTAAGGGGTCAATGTGTAATTACCTGGAAATATGACTATAAAACCCCTAAAATTCTCTCCTTTAGCCATCAACAAAGAGAAGAAAAAGAAAATGAGGGTTTTCAAATCTTTTATCACCAAAAATCAAGAGAAAATACAATAAAAGTAAAGAGATTTGAGTAAGAGTTAGGTTAGATAGTGAGGGAACAACATCCAGACAAGGATTAAAAGAGAAAAAGTGAAAGAAATTGGGAAAATTTGGGTGGTGAAGGGCTGGCTAAGGGGAGTAAAGAGATAGCGTTGGAAAATTTTTGATTGATTGAGAATCGAAGCTCACTTTATTACAAAGGGTTTTAAACTTGACTACAAAAGTTAGATTAATTACAATTAGAAATTGATGTGTAAATTGCAAATTTTAGGTTAGGGTTCATGAATAAAAGTTGGGGGATGAGAAATTGGCTTTGTTTAATGTAATTGAGATGAAAAAGGATGAAAGTAACTCAAAATAATGAATAATTGAAGAAACAATCATAGAGTTTTGAAGGGTATTAGTGTCGGCCATAAAAGGACCAAATTGAAGAAAATTCAAATCAATGCAGGAATGTTGTTTGATTATGTCTACTTTAGCAAGTGTTAAATATAACGAATGCATGAAAAAGAAATAAAAAATATTGTGTTTCGAATTATAATGGAAAGTTAGTTAAACTTTGTGTAAAGAACATTTCAAATATTTAGGAATTATAGAGATTTTTATATTATGTTGAAATATTATAAATGAAGGAATGTAGAGAAAATTAATGTGTTTTTAATAAGAGAATTTTGGTTATTTTAAAAAGAAAGTGGTAAAGAAATTAGTTGATTATTAAGACAATAAAGTAAATGACATTATAAATCACATATTTGAGAAACAATTGTATTCAATGATGAGAAAAATAAATGAAATACTTCGTTATATGTCAAAAGGATGAAATTTAAAAATAGGACAGCTTGGTTCTACTTCCAGTCAGATTTAAGACTAAAAAATGAAAAACAAAAATTGAAATAAATTCTTCATGAAAAAAAAAATGAAGAATGTTATCCTTCCAATGAAACTAACCTCACTTAAATCAGAGTTATAAAACTTTAGATACAAATTACTAATCAAGAGAAGGCCCGACTAAATTTGGCTAAACATTTTTTTTTAATGTTGCAATAAGAATAGTAAATGATATTATTCTTGTTGGTAAATGAGAAACCACAGAACCCATCCAACTACAGGGGATCAATTCATGCGCCTAGACTTTAGGTAGATGCTCGACACCTTAAAATTTAAGCATTATTTAACCATGTTTGTAATTCTTCCTTCAATATATAGTAATCCTATTTGATAGATGATAAATTATTGAAAAAATTAGTTACCCTGATAAATAGAACTAGTGCCCTGATTAATAAGCAATTAAAAAACTGGTTACCCTAGTTAAAGGTATTAGTGTTGTGGTTAATCGGTAGACGAAGATGTTGGTTCCCTAGTTAATGGAACTAGTGCCATGGTTAATGAGAAGATAAAGATTTTGGTTCTCTGGATAATGGGATAATTCCCTGGTTAAAGGGTAAATGGAGAAACTAGTCCCTGGGATTACTAGGAAATATGGAGGGAAAAAAAGTTGTTCTTGTATTGATTATAATATATAAATATGGAAGTCCTAGATGATGGGAATATGTGAGATTTTATTTGTAGATTATGAAAATTGATTGAGTCTATAACTCGGTATTGGAAAATATAATGGAAACTCTACAAAAATTTTGATAAAAATGTGTGTGTGTGTGTGTAAATTCCTTGTACTTTCAATGATAATACAACATTGAAATGAAATATTCTATAACTAGTGCCCCTGGTTAATGGGCAATTGTAGAAATATGTTCATGTAGAAATGGAACGGATGTTGGTTAGGCGAAAGATGATATTGTGTTCTTAAACTATGCAATTTGTTTGAGTAGGGAATAATTACATAAATAGAAGTAATAGTAATAAATTAATAAATGTTCTTTGTGTATAAACTAATTATGCTGAGTATTATATAAATTTTAGGTATTTAATAGTGTCGTAACAAGTAGTAGAGATTGCTTTTGTAATTTGTGTATCCATTGCATATTATGTTATGTAATATAATTTTGTAACTAAAAAGTATATGAATCTAAATTAAATATGGATGATATATTTTAATTAGTTTGTTTGAAACCATATGACTGTAATTATGTAGATTAAGCTTTAGGTTTGAATTGCATTAAAATGAATACGTGTTTGAATTTATGTTATAACTAAGTTAATCATTCCATTACTTGAGATATATTTTTAAATAATATAATAATAGATATGTTTGAGGAAATATGGAAGATAAAGAAGAAGTTATTCTTGTGTTGATGATAATATATAAATATAGAAGTCTCGAGTGATGGGAATATATGAAACTAATTGAGTCGATAACTTGGTATTGAAAAATATGAAGAAACCTCTACTGAAATTTTGGTAGAAATGTGTGTGTATAATAATTGATATGTTTGAAGAAATATGGATGAAAAGGAAGAAATTGTTCTTAAGTTGATGATAATATATAAATATAGAAGTCTCGAGTGATGGGAATATGTGAAAGTGATTGAGTTGATAACTTGGTATTGAAAAATATAAAGAAAACTCTATTGAAATTTTGGTAGAAATGTGTGTTCGTGCGTGTGTATGTGTAAATTCCATGTACTTTCAATGATAATACAACATGAAATTGAAATATCCTATAAGTAAAATTAGGGTTATTACAGTTAGTATCAAAGCCTTGGTTTGGGTTCAAGAGTTGTAATGTAAATTTTAATTGTATCATGATGGTTTGTATGATTAAAGGTATGATGACAAATTCCCCTCCATTACGGAGATGAATTCAACATACTAGCATTAATGAGAGGCATGTAGAGGATCCCTTGAAGGATACTGCCTCTCATATACCGCCAATATCTCATTGATCAAGACTGAGGGAGGTGTCTGGACTTTATGATGATGTTGCCTCGAGACAGATGGGAGTGTCACAGTCTAAAGGGCCGAGTGAATAGATACTAAAAATGGTACCCCCACCAGCAGTCGTAACACCTAAAACAATAAACATACTACACATTGACCCTACATTCGTAGCTTAAATAGTGACAACAATGATTAAGGAAATACCCAATACACCAACCTCTACAGTTATAGTAGACCCGACAGTGTGAACAACACCAGTAATTATGACCTCTACAGATAATATAGTTACATTGATATGGATTGTAAAGAGTATGAGAGAGTTTGAGCGTGAACCCTATTTAAAGGATTCAGATGCTGAGATTATGAGTAAATGGCTTTGTACAGTTGAGAATATCATAGATCAGATTCAGGTAGCAGAGGATTTGCGAGTAAATTATGGTATACATCTACTATCAGATAAAGCATGGTCTTGATGGGATACAATGTGATCGAGGTGACCTATAAGAACATGGACATAATAAATTTAGAATACAATTTCAAAATCAATTTTACTTATCATATCACCGTAAAGTGAAAGAAAAGGAGTTCCTAGCCTTGTTATAAGGAGACTTGTTAGTGCTTGACTATGAGAGGAGGTTCTATGATCTCTCAATGTTTTCTTCATATTATGTACATACTGAGCAACACATGATTAAAAAGTTGTGAGATGGATTATGATAGGAATTGAGGTAGGGGTTGATTGCTTTTAACTTTGACACAACTAAAGAACTCATTGAGGCAGTAGAGGCTTTAAAGACATGTATAAGAGAGGGTCAGCAGGGCCAGTCTTGGTTTGGCAAATCAAAGGATATGGATTACCTTTTGTGTATACCCTTTCTTCTAAAAAAAAGAAAAATATAGTTTAGTAAATCTAGAAAAGAGAGAGGAAAGACAGTTGGGTCTACTTGAGGTGCTGATGTAGGGTCAATTGAAGGACAATTAAATCTTAAAGGTAGTTCCATCAAAGAAGCTTCAAAACATAAGACAATTATCTATCCACAATGTATCCAGTGTGGGCAGAAACATCTAAAGGATTGTTCTGCATCACCAGGACAATGCTATATTTGTGTAGGAGAGCATAAATGGTGAGACTGCCTATATTTAGGTTAAAAGTGCTATTATTGTGGGGGTTAAAGATATTTTCAAAGAGTTTGCCCTACAAAAATGAGTTTATTCAGGGTTAATAGTAGCAACAAGCTTAAAGTCAATAATAGTCCCTGACCCCCACAATCTAGATAATTGTTATAAACCTTACAGGAATGTTGGTCATATGCTAAACTAAATAAGTATAAATTTTGGTTAAAAGAGGTAATTTTTTTAGGGTATGTCATATCTGTTAAAAGGATACATGATGGATCCTATGAAAGTTGAGGTAGTATTGAAGTGGGAAAGACCCATGAATGTTACTAAAATTCACAGTTTTTTTGGGCTAGTGGGATGTTACAAGAGGCTCATAGAAGGATTCTCAAATATAGTTATTCCAATAACCCGATTGACTTGAAAAGAGACAAAGTAGTACTAAAGAGTGTGAGAAGAGCTTTTAGGAGTTAAAAAAAGAAGGCTTACGATTACTCCAGTGTTAACATTTCTTTCGGGAACTAAAGGATTTGCCGTTTATAGCGATGCATTGAAGAAAGGTTTGGGTTGCATATTAAAACAGCATGGTAGGGTAATTGCCTATGCCTTAAGGCAATTAAAGTCTCACGAGGTCAATTATCTTGTACATGAATTAAAGCTAGTTACTATAGTGTTTGGTTTATGGTATAAAGTTATTTTTTATATAAATCTCGAGTTCAAATTTTTATAGATCATAAAAGTATGAGGTATCTAATGACACAAAAAGAATTGAATATATGACAAAGACAATGGATAGAGTTAATCAAGGATTATGATGGTATAATATAATACTATATAAGAAAGGAAAATTTGTTTGCAGATGCCATTAGTCGTAAAAATAAAGCGGTGGTAAATGAGTTGGTTAATTGTGATGAAAAGGAATTTTTAAAGTTGCGAAAGATTAATGCCAAGATAAAAACAAGATTTGAGGACTCTTTTATAACTCAATTAAGAGTAAGATCAATACTCTGAGATAGAGTGTTAGAAGCTCAACATAAAAATGATGAAGTTAGCAAAGTAAGGAACAAGGTGAAGTTGGGGATTAAAACTCCCTTCCAAATTCTAGAAGATGGAATGATAGTAAGGGGAAGATAGATGTATGTACTTGAAGATAAGGCATTGAAAGAGGAAGTGTTATAGGAAGCCCATGAGTCAAGGTTTGTTATGCACACTAAAAGCACTAAAATTTACTAAGATTTAAAAGAGTTTTAAAGATGACTAAATATGAAAATAAAAAATAAAAAATAGTAGAATATATGGCTAAATATAGTATTTGTCAACAGATAAAGTAAAACATCAGAGCTTTTATAACCACTAACAATAAAAAGACATCTTCATGGACTTTGTATTATGATTGTCTAAAGGAAAAAAAAAAAAAAAAAGGTAATGACACCATTTGGTGATAATATACAAATTAACTAAGTCTTTTTTTTTATATATATGAAGATGTCAAACTCAATCAATAAGTTGGCTAAATTGTATGTGAACGAAGTAATAAGATTGCAGGGGATACCTATGTCAATTGTTTTAGATCGTGACCCCGAGTTCATATTTTGTTTATAGCCAAATATACAATATGCCTTAGAAATGAGATTGAACTTCGACACTGCTTTTCACCCCTAAATGGATGGATAATTTAAAAGAACAATCCGGACCTTGGAGGATTTATCGAGAGCATATGTGTTAGAGTTTGAAAGAAATTGAAAGGACCATTTGCCACTTGTAGAGTTCACCTACAATAACAGTTATCAAACTATAATGGGAATGACTCCTTATAAGGTTTTGTGTGGTCAGTGGTGTCGGAATACCTGTATATCGAGAAGAGGTAGGTGACAAGATGATATTTTGAAATGGTGAAAATTACATTAGAAAAAATAAGGATCATAAAAGATAAAATGAAAGCAATCTAGAATAGACAAAAGATTATACATAAATTAGAAGAAGACCTCTTGAGTTTAATGTTGAGGGTAAAGTGTTTTTAAAAGTTATTCCCTAAAAACACATTTTATGTTATGGCATGAAAGGAAAATTAGTACAAGTATACATCAAACCTTAAGCTAAGGGTATTTTCTAAATATTAAAATATTAATCTAGAGATGAAATGGGTTAAATTAAATTAAAGATATAGATTTAAATGATAAGATATGAAATTAAAAGAAACAAAGGAGTACATTGCAAGTGTTAGAAAAGAGAAAAGATTAGGAAGAAAAAAACTAAGCTAAGGGTCAAGGTGTAATCTAGAAAAAAAATAACTAACCTAGAAATATGACAATAAAAAGTCTAAAATTAACCGACAGTGTAATCCCCTCCTACAAATTCCTAACAACTTTGAGAAAAAAATAAAAAGGCATTGGATTTTGGTTTGTTTTTCTCCCTGATTATGCAATGTTCAACAAACCTTAAGCTAACAAGACACCTAATGATGAAATTTAAGTCAATCAAGCAGAAAAGAAGTAACTTCATTCATCAGGTGCAGTACAAATAATTCAAAACATCCCATTCAAACAACAATAACAATCCTACTCAGAACACCAACAAAGAAAGGAAAGTTCAAATATAACTTAGGCACCCTCAAACTTGCTTCCCTGAGCTTGAAAGGGCATACCAAAGCCAACAACAGAACAGGTCCTGTAGGCTGAGCTGGACCACAACCAACTCCGGAAGCTGATGAAAAGAATAAAAAAGGAGAAAGTCAGCATGAGCCAAATTATTCCAAGCCATGCGAAGCCAATTACAATAAACAGACCAAAAGAAGACACAAGGAAATAAAAGTCAGTCTGCAATCCCAGGTAAAAAAGCAAGGACTGCTCAACCAACAACACCAACAAAGGAAGAAAAGTTAAAATTAAACCTAGGCACCCTCAAGGGTAAAAAACGATAGGCTGCTCGACAAACATTCTGAAGAAAAAAGCTTATAAAGAAAAAGCAAGAACAAATTTCAAACCTAACCTTTCTTTTAAACGTTAGACACAGAAAGCACCCAAAGCCAATGACTCTAAATCAGGACATAAGCCCTTATATATTGATGACAAAGACGCAACTAGTATGGATGCTATGCCAAGTTAAAAAAATAAACAAAGCAAGACACTCTGAAACTGATTGAACAGGAACAGTCGAGTCCTGACACGCCAGAAAAGATTAATGTTAACTAAAGAAAAACTCTTCTCTCCGTAAAGGACAACACCAGAAGCATGTAGGCCTTAACGTGTATTAAATGGGTGTCTATTCACACAAATCAAAAACATCTCACTTTTTCTTGTCACAGTATAACGCCTCATTGACAACGCAGCAGCCAAGAGAATGGTTTTCAGGATTTAGGCAGCTGCTACCCAACACACGCGTGCCATGATTTAAGGATGAAAGTTATAGGCAGGATAAAACTCTACTAACAAAAACATGGAGACAACTGCAATTCCTGTGACAGAAACAATGGCAGCCGAAACAATATTAAGCAGCTAAACCACAAGTTTAAGAAAAAACCAAACTGTGTTCCAAACCCAACCAAACACAACAGAAGCTCTACCGATCAACATGTTCCCTAGCCCCAGCCCCAAAACACCTGACTGATCCAACAACCCAGATAAAAAGCAATCGAAAACAACCGAGAAAGGCAATCCCACAGCTCAGCAAAACAGAGCTTTGAAGGCCTGGGAGTCCCTACAACCCAAAAAGGAAGTCACTGTTGTGGTGAACAGGAAATTGTCTCTACATCCCACCTTGATTCTCGAAGGCCCTTTAGTTTTTTTCTTTTTTTTTAAATGTAATTTCGCAAAGGCTTAGCTTTCATCATTACGCAGCCGAAAAGATTATTCTCCACCACTTTGAAAGCAAAAATCATTTTTTCATAAACATTTCAGGTACAACTTTAGAAGCAGACCTGGTCAAGGCAGTGCACAGATGATAAAACTACAAGCGTAAAATACATTAGAAATTCAAACCGCATGAGAAACTACAAGATAAAAAACGAGCTTATACATAGATGATGCATTCAACTATTTACACCCGCAAATTCTGTAGCCAAAAAGTTAGCAACGCCCTGAGTTCTCATGAAAATAGTGTTCCAAAAAAGAGAAAAAAAGGAACTATATACTACGGAAATGAAACTAAACGATATAAAGTACATAGATAAAACCACATGTCAATCATCATCTGATAAACAGACCTCACTTGCTGGGTTTGTCAGCACACTATTCACACCATGTAGCATGCTAAGCTCTGGCTGGGTCAACTGGTTTGGGTTTGAAATCAAATTTGTTACTGGAGGAAAACTGCAGGGTTGAGTTGCATTTGTACTTGTTTGATAACCTACATCCATTAACGAATCAAGTCCAGGGAGATATGTGCTAGAAGGCGAGATCCCCATGCTTTCACAACAATTTGTCGTAGTCTGAGGACCAGATTGTTGCACAGATGCTGGAGCTCGTGAAGGAATGTCAGAAAGCGTGGGAGAAGTTGAAGGTACTTGTTGACTTTGCATCCCATGTAGAAAGGAAGAAAGACTGGTTTTTGATATGGATGCTGAAGGTCTAAAAGGTTGCAGGTGTGGGGCAGGAGCTCGAATCCCACTACCAAGTTGGAGATTGTTTGTCATAGGAGAGATGGAACCAGTATGTGGTGGTCTGGTAGGGGTGCCTGATAAAAGTGATGAGCAACGAACAACCTCTAGAGGTGGGGAGGGAGGGGAAAGTGAGGGACTTGTTTTATGACCATCTGCAGAAACACCAGATGAAGCAACAATAGGAGGCCTCTGAGCAGTGGGTTGAGATTGCCAAAGTAGCTGCTGCACAGCACTAGAGGTGATCTCTGCCAGGAAAGATAAGGTCAGGAGTTCACCAGCGATGACATAGTATACAAGCAAATATTGAAGGCAAACATTCATGAAATCGACAATTAAGTTTAGGTTCCCATCAATCAAGGATTAAATGCATTCCTAGTTATGTTTTCATGACTCATCTTTTTCTTCAATTCCATATTTTCAATATAAGGAATTTTACCCACCTTGCTGCTTGCCAAGGGTGCTAGATGCCCTACTATCCATGCACTTGGTCTTGAAAGCCTCAGCCAATATCTTGTTCATAAGAACTTTGTTTTCATTGTCATTCATCTCTTTCTTCTTACACTGGAAATCAGATTCTATCTCCTGAAGTTTAATATCATGTTTTTTATGAATTTGAGCTATAACCTCCACTATCTCCTTCTCGCAATCAGATTTCAACTGCAGCTTCTGCAAAATAGAAAATGATTTTTCATATAAAAGCAAAAACCCAAGGCATTTTTGAGCACCGAAATACAACTTAGAGAAAAGGAAACAAACTGTATCTTCATGGATCTTGATGATTTCTTCAGTTTCTTTGCTTAATCTATCCAACTCATTTTGAAGTGGCTCTTGAGACATAGATACAGGCATTTGCACAGCAAGTGCAGTTCCAGGACGATTGCTAATTCCAGGGGTAACAGGTGCAGCCCTCATGTTTGAAATATGCATCCCTGATCCACCAACAGCTATTGAGTCAATAGGCGAAAGTTGTGCAAATGAAGTTGCAGGCTGTGAACCACTAGGAGTAGGAGAGCCAGTTGATAGTAACAATTCCAGCAGATGCTCAGTGACAGGTGCGTCATTAGGAGATTGGCCAGAAGCTACAACAAGAGGTTGGGATGCTGAGGCATCAACTTGTTGAAAGGCAATCTGGTTATCACAAACTTGTGCAACTCCATCTTGCAGTCTAGAGGATTCCGCTGGTTGATTAGTATCTGAGGCTACAGCATGTATGCTGTCAATCTCTCGCTGAGTGCAGCTACCCTCCAATTCTGCACTAATAGCGGTTTCAAACCCTCCTGATGGAAGCACTCCAGCCAGCTGATCAACTCCAGTACCATTAGAAAAGGCTGTAACATAAACACCAGTGTTCTCTCCACCATTACTAGCACTCCCTTCAGCAGGAGTTCCATGAACTCCTGATGGAACCTCCTCATCCTGCAGGCCAACTTCATTGGTTTGGGGCACTCCTAAAAGAACCTCTCCATTTTGCTGGTTGACTGCAATAATATTATCAGATTGAGAATCTTGATTAAGCATAGACACCAATCCATTCTGCTGATCTTCTTCAGTGGCATTATCAGATACCATAGCTGATTTTCCATCTTTCTCCATAACTCTGTTACCATGCTCAGCTTCCAAAGAAGCGGTTTCAGGCATTTCCAACAGAACTTCTCTGCCAACCATGCATGAAGTTGTTCTGGCAGTACATCCTTCAGATGGTGAAGGATTTGCAGAAGCAGCATTCTCCAGGCCACCAGTGGAACTGACAATCTCAGTCACTCCCAAGGGAAATTCACTATCATGCACCATTAATGCATCTCTATTAGGACTTTCAGATGATGATTTATGAATGGTATTCTCTGGGCCATCACCAGAGCTGATAGCCTCAAGGACTCTCACCGCAACCTGTGTAACAGGAATTTGTCCTTCACCTGAAGATGCATTCAAATAGACAATATTCTCTGAAACATTGCTCACACTTGCAGTCTGGGGCATTTCCAAAGGAACCTCTCTGTCTAGCATGCTGGAACTAGCCCCATCAAACATTGGTTCAGATGCGGACAATACCCCAGAAAATACATCCTCATTCAAACTCACAGTTTCAAGAGCTTCCAATAGAACCTCTCCATCTGGCATGCTTTGGGCTCGTTCAGAAGTCTGTTCATTGGAACAAGAATTCAAAGTTGCAGCGTTTTGTTGATCATATCCAGACTCATTTGCAAGTGGTTTATTTAGTAATCCAGACAACTTCACTCCAATCCAATGAACCTTCCTCTCTTGCAACTTGTTCCTTGTAGCCAGTTGAAATTCCAAAACATTATTAAGGCGTATCTCCATCTTCCGTTTAAGCTCTCTGAACTCTTTTGCAAATACATTATCCAGGACCTTGAGTTTATCTGTTCTCATTGAACTATTACTGTGCAAATGAATAACAGCTGCCTCTGTTCTCTGCATAAGCTCAAGTTCTGCCTTTTCTTCCTCATACTTTTTTTTTAACTCTTCCCTTTCTTCTCGTTGCCTCTGCAATAGCTTGTTCATCTGTTCATCACATTTCTCTTCAATGTTTTCTGAGTAATCTTTCTGTGTCAATCCTGGATGGGAAAGGGCCTGATCAATGAAGAATTCTTGACTAGGTCTCAGGTTTTCAACCTCTATTCTAACCTTTTGCATGTTAGATGGTGTTGAAGGTGAAGGTCTTCCATTTGACTGATTTGTACTGAGATCTTTAGTTGAAAATTCTGCAGCTTTTGGAGAGCCGGCCAACTTAAAATTTCCTGTATGATAAAGAAATACTTTCTTCAGATATCGCAACTTTGAATAAACAAAATCTGCCTCATCCTTCATGCAGCGAAAGTTCAAATGCTGTTTTGCCAGTGCAAGCGATTCTTTGCGATCAAGTTTGTACTTAATCATGGAAGCTGCAGTCCAACACTGCAATTTGAACAGCACAAAGTACAGTAGGCTGTTAGCAGAAGCACCAAATATAGAAATTCTCAGGCACAAAATATGTACGAATTAAAAAGCAGAGGCACCAGAAAGGGAGGCAGTGCAGAAACATGGAGAGAGAGAGACCACTGGATTCAAGAATGTCGGAATCGAATTTCTTAAATCCAATTAGTAGGAAAAACAAAAAGAAAACAATTCATCAACTATGTTCTTTCCTTCTCATGGAAAAAGTCCTACCAGTAGAATTTCAGTTTAACGTGTTTTAATTTTGTTCAAGGCCCTTTCAAAATGGAAAAGAATAATTTATTGGCTGCATATTTTTCACTGACATTATTTTTATCTCTTTCCTGAAAGAACAGATAGGAAATAAGAAACAAGACTGTACTTCCAAGTGCATTTTGAATTTCACATTTCTAATTGTCTTATTTCATGTTCACAATTCCTTTTATCTACGTCTTCCTAGTAATCTTAAATAGAGGATGAAGAAGAATACAGAAGATTTTTTTATCTCCAAATTAATCAGATATGATAACTTCAATCCTTAATTCAGATCAAAAGCCCACACTATAATCCTTCACAAGTCATGGGCTTACACCTAAAACAATCACCATATTCACAAAGAGAATGAACAGTGCATTCAGCAAAAGGCATACTAGCACATCAGGTTGGTTATTTAAAGATACAAATCCTTTCTGTTTCCTCAATATACGGATTAATATTTTAGGCTGCAAATCTGTTGCGACCCCTCCTCTTTGTAGTTCCTATGTACTACTGTTTTAGATCCAAGATGTCAATCTGACCCCAACAGAGGAAACAAAGCT
Organism: Populus tomentosa; assembly: GCA_018804465.1. Classification (NCBI taxonomy): domain Eukaryota; kingdom Viridiplantae; phylum Streptophyta; class Magnoliopsida; order Malpighiales; family Salicaceae; genus Populus; species Populus tomentosa. Next base: position 18,884,234 of record CM031975.1, read on the forward strand.
TCAGCCCTGCTTGTTGACTTTTGAAACTCAGTTGAAGTACACTTGTAAAGACAACCTTGGAAAATAAAGGAATGAGCTGATTTGGCAAAGGCAGATAATTTAGAGATCTGTCAAATTCAAAACTAACTGTGAAGATATAAATGTTATTGCAAATGGAATGGACATTTTAAAAACCTCCTCAACAAGACAGGCATGTTAAATATCTATGATCCAAATTGATAAAGACATGGTAAGGCACGGTTTTTTAGTGGTGAATAACTGGTTAATCAGAGGGGAGGAATTTGCATCACAAGTAAATAAGTGATCAAACAGCAGGGAAATATCAGGAAAAAAGGGCTCTAACCATGGATATCAAAAATGCTTGCAATATGCTAACTGGCTCTCTACTGACATGGTGATTATTCAGTACATATTCCAGAAATTGGTCAACCATGACCTTGACATCCTCCTGAAACAAAAGTGAAACATGTCAACATAATGACATTATAAAAGAAAGACCACAGCATAAGCTTGAGATCAATGACCCAGAAACTTCCAACAAATTCGTAAGTCGAGAGTAGCAGAAAGCATACAAATATATCATTAAAGAAAAGGAACCCATCAAAAGCAGTGATTACTTGAAAGACAGAAATTTAATTTTCCCAGAAGTAAAGTGAGGTTAGAATTTTGTTGGTTGAATTCTGGTATGCAAACTAAAGCCACAGAGGGTTTTCTTTTATTCTTTCAAGTTTTCCTTTTTGCTTCTCAAGTGTTTCTTTGTCTTCTGGGAGGCAATCAAAAGGAGGAAGCAATGTTACAACATGGCCCGTGAGATTTGCCTCTCACAATCTGAAGGGAAACTTGAGGAGACAGGGCAAAGGTACCTGATCAATGTTATCAGAATTCTTAGATACATAAACTATAGGAAAAAAAAATCCATCTTCAAGGGAGGACAAGAGAGAAAATTTGTGATACCATTGAGACAAAAACCAATTTCAAGAACAATATTTTTTGAGATTATTCAATTTCAAATAGGAATTCAATGAAATTATAGTGTCCAACAACAATGCTCTCCAGGTTTTGGAAATTCATATTATCCTATTATGACCTCAAACACTTGTTCGATATATTGACAGTTGTAAGGATCATTGCAAGGTTGACGCTTGTACGAACAAAAAGAAGTTAGTTTACAGGATTTTTTTCTTCTTTATTTGTATGCTTAAAATCAATTCTGAAAGCAACTCAAAGTACTAAGAATAGAGTGGATAGGCAGACCCAATATACCATATCAAAGACCCTACTGCAAAATTCATTAACATGTGCTACATAAAGTAACTTCTTCAGAGGGATGAGATACATACTGGGAGTTGTAAAATTTCACTTAGTTTGTCTATCTCTGGCTTCAAAACGAGATGGAGACTCTTCCGAGAATAATGTAAATTCATTCTTTCATTATAATCAACCGCATTAGCTTTTGGTAGAAGTGATAATTTATTATTCAAATGGGTGAAGTTGGAAACATGATTTGCATCAGTTGTAGTAAGACAACCAGTTGAACTTGGCATGAATTGAGACATGCTACACACTGGAGCTCCAGAAGTTCCTGCATGAATAGGAGACACTGTGAAAGTTGATTAAAGTAATTCAGCAATCCTCGCATTGTTAGGGCGGCAATACTCTGACAAGAGAACCAACCACCTGTGTATACAGGATAAGGAACAACACAAGGTGAATCAACAATGCAATTAGCCATTTACCTATTGGAGCAGCTTTTGGAGATGGTGCATTGGAGTTATCAATGGCCACTTTCTTGCGCTTCTTTACAACTTCATCAGCCTCGACTTCAGGGTTCTTCTGTATGTCATCAAAATATTGAACCCTTTTTCTGTTCCTCTGAAACAAACCAGAACTATACTTCCACTGTGGCTGTTTTCCCTTAAGTAACCTTTCCCAAAATACATGGGGCAGCTCTTCATCCAACAATTGAATTTTTGGCTCACCATGCAATGGAAGATTAGTAGTATAACTTCCGTGATTTTGTTTAACATTCAAAATTATAGAGTTAATTAGATTCTTGTCTTTTCCCTTCTGAGTTACTATGGTTAAGAACTCCTGTATAACATCTTTCACATGTGACTGCTCAAACAACATATTTCCACTGGAGGCAGGGTCATTGCCACAATTAAACTCTGACAATTTGTCAAACAGATATGAAACCCCCCACATAAGAAGCATGTGACTAGCACCCTGGTTTATCCTCTGTAAATTTCTATCAAGTGTCTTATCTTGCCTTGCAACAATTAAAACTTTTTCTTCCACAGTACAAGAAGAGTATAGACGAAATATATTTATCTGTTCAGACTCTGAATAAAGCGTTATTTTTTGCAGGTTCCTTATATCAGTATTTGGCTTCCAATCGCTGGCAAATATGATAACAGTATCCACAGATGAAAGTTTTATGCTGGGACTACAAGCACGGGTTTCTAATAAGAACACAAACCTCCCTTCCTGAAGATTGTTGAAGTTTTTCAAAGCAGCTTGCTTCCTTGAAGGGAGTACATGCCCATCAACACGTTCATAACACCCCTTGCCAAATCTTTGACTTAGAAAGTCATCTAAAATATCTCCAACATTATCCTTTCCAGAACCTCCACTAGACTGTAAATCAAAACTAATGAGTTATGTAAGAAAAATACGCACAGAATAATTTGACTAAGAACAAAAATATATCAGACAAGAACAAACATCGAAAAGAGAGGAATAGTAAAACAAATAACAGGCTGTTCACAAAGGTAAGCAAGATCACTAATCATAGGAATCTTTCCAGATATCATAATGATCATGTGCAAGGACTTGAAATCATTCTCAATATCCAAAAATTGAGCAACCATTTCATATTTAATTAAGAACAGTGAAAATGGAGCCCTTTTGACATGACTTTTTTGTTTAAACTATACTTGATAGTTTAGATAGAGGAATCAGTGAAAAATGGTCTTTACAGGAGATTCAGTGCATGCATTAGATTTGCATCCTGATTCTTTATGTCGAGGAATTCAATGTTTACCTCATATTGCAAGGCTCAACAATGCTTGACTCAGGCAGGCTTATTCAAATCTTCCAAGGGATGATCATCGAAAAACTAATTTAGATTTGCATCATAGCTCAGCAAGAGTAATGAATATAGATTTATGATCTGCTATTAAAACACAATAAATGATCTATTACATGATATTTTGAACCATCTATTCTATCCATTCAAATGTTGAAAACTTTACAGTAGACACGGTTTACAAGCATGCATTGAGGATATTGCATGTATATTCACGAGAATCTATGATATTTATAGATAATAAAAAAAATTAAGAAAGGACTTCATTAAACATAAATCTGAAAATATTACTCATAAGGCTTCTAATACATTAATTCCAAAATAAATTAAAAAGTTGAACAAATTAAATTAAGATTACATGACCCATGAGTCATGACTAATAAAAGGATACGGACAAAAAGTTGAAGCTCAATATAAAATTAATTTGAAAAAACTAATCACAAAAACTTATTAAAAATCCTGTACTGAATAAATAAATAATTTCTCAAACTCAGGATTAGGCATGCACCAATCTAACAGATTACAACTACAGAATATGCAACATAATCTTGCTAATTCTAAGTTTCTTAAAAAATATTGGGGGGGAAATGTAAAGATGTTGAGATTTATTACCTTCATCTTCAAATAAACAGTTGGTTCTTATTAGTAGAAGCAAATTTTGAAGATTGAAGCTTGATCTAGTTGAAAATACTCAAAAGAAATGAGAGTGTGTGTGTGTGTGCGGGTGTGGAGATGTAAACGGTTGAAGATAATTGTCAGTCACCAAAAGAAAAAAATTGGACAAAAAACTAGGTTTTTATAGCATAACAGCTGATATCATTATGTAACACAGCAAAAGAGTTGTAATGGAGTGAAATGAAACATAAACGGAGCTGGCCAAAAAACCACTTGTGAAAACCATAACAGTTTTTCATGAAATTTAGAATTTATTTGGTTAGTGTCATAGAACAAAAAAGATAGAAACAAAAGGGACAAAAAAAAAATTGGTTTGAAGGACAAAGATAGACATATAATAAATGTCTCCATGATAATTTTGAAGTGAATTTATGTCCTTTTAAAACTGGAAGTACATGGAAAAATGCCCCCTCTCCACTGTTCTCTCCATTGTCTTCATCATAACCTAATGCTACCTTAGAGATGACAATTTAACCCAAACCTGATAAATAAAAACTTGAACCGATCCAAGTGGGTGGGTTTGTTTTGGATAGTTTTTTTTATTCAATAGGTAATGAATAAGATATGAATATTGTCAAACCCAACCCGAAACCTAATCCAAGTCTGATCCAAAATATATACATTAATATTATGTAGAACATTAATAGTTTTTTAACCAAAATTAATATATAAGTATACCCGATATTAACATTATACAAATATATATGTATGACATTTATAATTTCATCTTTACTATATATCTAATAAATAGCACTCGAAACAAGATGAATAGGAGGATATAGATATCTAAATTTCTTACTTGATGGGTAGGTAATAGGCATTATATAGATATAGAATAAACCCGATCCATGGATACCAATGAAATTCTGTTTTGAAAGACCAGTTCAAGTAATTTCCATAAAGCAAACAGCATGGTTATTTGCATACTCTCTCTCAAAGAAATTATGGAACATAATGAGAAACTGAAAGCCCGTTTCTTGGAGGAAAGTCAATGTAAGAACCTTGTCTGGTACTCCAATACAGAAAATAACACTGTCCCAAACCAATGGACATAAATATTCAAAGCAATCATAATAGCAACTAACAAAGATTTTGAGCGTGTATAATTGAGACTTTAAAGAAAAAACTTGTGCAAAAAAAGATACTTTGCAAACAAAAATGATATCAGATCATGAATCATGTACCTGAAAAAGAACTAGCACTCTTAATCCCCTCTCTTTTATGTTGAAAAGCATTGCATCCAGGAGTTGTAGCTTGCCACTAGCTTTTATTCCAATATCTAAAATGTCAGCTTCTTTACTGTCTTTTGTTAATGAAATTTGTAGCGATGGATCCATGATGTAGGGATGATCACAGCACTGTCCACAATTACCATGCATACATCACTTGCTATTGGAAAAGCACAAGTACAACATCTACCTTATATCTCGTTAGCAACTGGTAAACATATCAAAATTCTAACAGATACAAAAATCCTATTGATCCAATCATATGAGCAACAAATCTCCATGATTAAAGATATTGTCAGAGTCCCAATCCACAAGTTTACCCAAAAATATTTATTAATCATGGTTTCTGGTAATTCCAAATGAAGAAACTGGATATACCAGATTATGATTATGAATTTTAGTGCCAAGGCCTTCACAGAAGTAAAACAAAATCATATGAATGAATGCAGTCAGAGGTGAAACAAAATAATAGATTTCACATTGTTAAGAGTCAAAAATCACCAAATGAAGTTGATATAAAAGGCATATCGGTCCTACCTTTCGAGCAGAAATAAGAATATCATGTAGGGAAGCAGCAAGATCATTCTTTGAGGATGAGCAAAGTAATAAGGAGTTCGAAAGTAGAATGGCACAATACTGCTCAAGCTGCATGATGGATAACTGTACAGGAACCCAGTACTCTTTAAGCCTTGAGGAATCTGGTTTGCAACCATTTGCAATGTATTGTGACAGCCTTTCCTTAAAAATGCCTGTCTTATGGCTGGAATCAATCACCAAGCATTCACTACCATCCGGATCACTCTGATGAACAAGCAGAGACAGCAAGTGCTCAGTGATGCCATCCTGCAAATCCAGTGCATGAATGACTGTGAAAGCAAGAATAGAGCATATGGGGAACAAAAGGAGGAAAACAAATGCACCCACCTTAAGCTGACCATTTACAAGGAGAAGCCGCATAGCAGTGCTTAGCAGCTTAATTTGTTTAAAATGTGAAAATATCCTGGAGCGTTGACACTCATCAACTATTATGGCTTCCCATTTCATTGATTCAAGCATATTTAGATCCTGCAGATCCATATAGAGGTCAATATGAATGCCACAACAAATCAACAAATAAGAATCTGCATGTGGCAATAGTTTTTTCATAAGAAAGTAGAGTAGCATAGAACTCTCTTTCCTGTTTTCTTTTCTTTCTCTATAACAACAGATTCCATGAATAAATCATGTTGCATGTCAAACTATAGAAGCAGCATGCACTATGATAATCAAATCCATGCAAATCAGTTGGTTATTTTATCCCAAGGACGACTTAATAAGCAATCAAAATCAACATGAGAACTGATATCCCACATAATCATGCATTCTGACCTCGATAATAACTTCTGGTGAGGTTATCAGTATTTGAAACACAATGCAACCTCCTTCACTGTAAAACTTTAGCGTCCTAATACTTTTCCGTATGTCTTTGTTTCCATGATAAACCACAGCATATAGAGATGGCGCCAAACGAAATAGCCCTTCTTCCCATGAATGAAGTGCAGCAGAAGTCGTGATGATAAGAAATGGCCAAGTGGCATTGGATGATATTGACAAAATAAAATAAATCACCTTTGCAATTTGTTCCTGCAAAAAACACATCATAGCCATTTACATTAATTCCTAAGACAGATCTTGAACAACTATTATGTTAGTTAAACCACAAACAAAAGTTAATCAACAACCCAACGATCATCCAGACCTTGTATGATAGAGTGTGGAACCACAATAGCATGGCAAAATTGAATGGTGCCAATAAAAGGGGTTAGGTGCAAATGATAAAGAATAGAAACTTCTAACATGCTAAATCTTTAAGTTACAGACAAAGGAATATGACAAAGTTCATTTATATAAAAACATACATGGTATAGACAACAATATCATTAGACTGCATTTTCACAATGTCTTTTATTTAACAGTTGATCATTTGATCACCATCAAGGTTGCACCATCCATTCATTGGTCCGTTACAGATATGAAGTAAAAGATTCACTGGCAAGCCTAGAACAAAGAGTAACTGATCACACACCTGATCATCAATAAGAACAGCATTCTCTCCCCTGTGCCAGCACTCTAAAAGATAGTTAACAAAGTCCAGATGATTATTATCAAACTCAGGTGAACCTCCAGCTGACAACTGCAACAATTTAACCAATGAAACCTTTTTCATCTCGAGTTTCTGCTGGCAACTAATTTCAAACCAACATGACAGGATTTATAGACATATAAGAGAATTAACAGCACATGCCATGAACTAAAGATTTATCAGAACAGAAAATTATTTTCCAACGTCTCTTTCACAGGTTCACCTACAACGGAATTTCCTAACATTTTTTTCTCAGAATCTTTAAAAATGCACTCTTCAATCAGTTCATCTACCTCCCTCTGACTGCAGTCACCACCCCCATCAACGTTCTCAGAAGCACCAGCTCTGAGATTGCTGCAATATCCTTGAGATGACTTAGCCTTCTTGTTCTTCGTCTCCTCACAAAAACCTAGGAAGTCCAGCAGAAAAGTACTAGAATGATTAAAGAAATAACTTGATTGACGCTGGATTGAAAGAATAAAAGCCTGCTTGCACTTTTCATGACATCATTAAATGCTGCAGATTTTGCAATAAATTTACTAGTCATGAAGAAGGATTTGAAACAACTTATGAATGGAAAGTAAGATAGAATGAAGAAAAATTACGAGGCTACCTTCCAGATTAGCTTTCTTTTGTTGCTGTTTGAACAATGACCTGTAAACACGAGCATCAGTTATCTTTGTTTCAACCTGAACAGCTTTGATAATATGTTTCTCACTGTGGCCGATTTCATTAGTTTCAAGAGTCAACAGTTTCACACTCTTCTCTTTCCTGTGCTTTTTTTTCATAACTGATGAGCCCAAGCTTTTACCAGACTTCTTTGAACCAAAAGAACTGGTTGATGACTGATTCTTACCCCTCTTAGACCTTCTCAAAAGACTCGACATGCTTTGCTTCTCAACTCTCCCGGATTTCCTCATGACTGCAGGAGTTGTAGGGGTCCGATTCTCAAGACGTTCAGACTTCCTGGTACTTGAAGGGCTTGGAGCCATGCTTTTCTTTGATGATGTTTCTCTGGCTGACCTTCTTAGAGCAGATGTATCAGGCGCACTACCTCAACTAGATGATGATCTGCTAACAATGTTTTTCCCTTTTTGAACCATTGGTTTCCTCATCCTTAGCTTTGCAGCTAGCTTTAGTATCATTTGCCATCCTTCAAGCTGTAAACCACAGAAAATTATATAAGATTCTATTGAACCAGGCGATGCATAATAATGATGTTTCAACGAGCAACCAAGAAAAATAAATTCGAGCATCCCTGCATGGCTAAGAAGTCCTATCTTTCCTTGTGTTATTCAAAAATTTACTAGAATTCCAAGCAATCTTATAAAGGGCACACCTGTTCGCCGCAATATCTCGTATCACTCCAATAGGCCGGATCCTTTAAGCTGCCTCACTCATCCTGTGCAACACATGAAGGCACGAAAATGTTACAAAACGAAAATATTATACCAACTTCTGAGAATTTCAAAACACAATATCTTTAATTAACCACAAAAACACAATCAAAATCAATCAAAGGCTCAGAAAATATCTAATGCTGTAAATTTAAAAATTTCGCAAAGTGTGTGTGTGTGTGTGTGTGTGTGTGTGTTCTGCTTCAGACCCCACATCAAGAACCAAAAGGCATGTGTGTATAATGCTAAAACAAAAGAGAAAACCTAACTCAACAAATTAAAAAACTTAGTGCAAATAACCACATTGCAATTCAGTACAATGCCATTCAGAATCATTACACCATAAGCCCTAATTTACTGCACGAAGGAAAACAAAAGAAAAAGGGCAGTACCAAAATCTTCAGCAATCACACCAACATTACCTAAACGAAACCCTATTGCACTGAAAATATTATGTTCTTTTGAAGTTCGATTATGAAACTTAAGAGGAGTAGAAGAAGAAGGGATTAGTGAGATTAGAATTCCAATTTATCCTTGTGAGAATCTTGAGAGTGAGGTTTTTAGTGTCCTGAGAGTGAAAAATATAGAGTGTGTTTGACGAGTTTTTTAATTAAAAAAACTCATTTTACTTATAAAAAAATATATATACATTTTTTACTGTTTTTAAGTAAAAAAAAAAATGAACAAATACAATTTTTTTTCTTTATATACGAACATTTTCTTAAAAATGTTAAATATCAAATACTTTTATACATTTTAAAATTTATCATAAACTTAATTTTTATTATAAATTTAATATAAAAGATTCCTTTTAAAAAAGTTAACAAGATGATTTTTTTTATTGTTCTTAATTTGAATAAAATAAAATTAATATTCTAAAATTAGATTATCATAAATACAAAATATAATAAAATAATTATTACAAATTTTTATTTTGATTTTTTTTTATAAAATAGTTGTAAATTCAGTAAATGAACATGTTTTAAATTTTTTTCAAGAAAAAATTAAAAATTAAAAAAGAAAAATATATTTTTTTAGTGAATTCACACTTTGATTTGATAAATGGTGAGTAAAGTTAAAATTTAAATAATAGTTAATACGTATTCAAATAAAAAAATATTTTTTAATTTAGTAAATATAAATTTAAACAACGTAAAATAGAAAAATATTACATTGAACTAGAAAAAAAATTATTTTTATGTATTTTTTTATATCCATTTCTTTCTTTAAAATTCCTCAAATTGATATCATAAAAAATAAAGTTTAATGTTAAAGAATAAATGTTAATTTGATTTTTTTATTTTTTTTCCTTTTACAATTTTTTATCTTCATTTAAAGATATTTATTTCATTTTAATATTATAAAATTAGTATATATTAATCTTGTAATAAAATAAATAAATAAATTCGTTTTTTTTATGTCTGGTTATACTTAAACTCTTACCTCTTATAACAATTATTTTTGTGATAATTTTTTTTATTTTTATAATCTAATAATTTCTTGAAATTAAAAAAAAATACAAAATATTTTATTAAAAGAAAAATAGCTACGATTAAGATCCCTTTAGCATCGTAAGCTCAACTAGTACGACTCGAAAAAATTAAATTATTCTTGATGAGAATTACGAATTCTTTTTAGACAAAAATGCAAATTTATTTTATATTACAGTACGGAAATCTTAATTTTATCCATTTAAGTTACTCCTCTTTGATTTTATTTTTTTTCCCTAACATGATGGTACCACGTGAATTACATAAATTAAGTGGTGATATGTCTACTAACGTAATCTTTAATTAAAGTTCTATTTGACTACCATATCTTCAATTTTATTTATTTAACTATTTAGCTTTTATCGTGGCCCGTGCCCTTGCTAGATCTTACCTTTTTTAATATAAATAAAAGATGTTTAAGTAATATTAGTGTTTTTAAATAAACAAAAAATAAATAGTCAAATCATTAATATAACTAGATGTAATAAATTCAATTAATTTAATAATTAATTAAAAAAATAAATAATAATTTTATATAAATTAAACAAATAAATTGGTTTGAGTAAAACTGAATTAGCCTATAAAACCCACAACCCAACATATAAGATTAAGAGAATTTCATAAAAAAATAATAAAATTTAATACCTAATAAATTTAATATTGAAAGATAAAATTAATCATGAGAGATGTAACTTAACTAATTAAACTATGAGTTAACTTTATAGAGATCACCAGTTCAAGTTTCACAAACCTTAGGGCCACTAGAAGTTTACATGGTCGTTAACTTCAAGGCCTATAAAATTAATTGAGATGCGTGTAAGTTGATTCAGACATCCACATTAATAAAAAAAAATTAAACTTTTGAAGAATAAAAAAACCAAAAACATAAAATACTATATTATAGTAAATAATGTTTTGTGAATGTTGCTATAGTGATTTAACTATATTTTGAGTGTTTTGTTTATTCACAAAGCATAATTTTAAAAACAACACATAATGAAATTTTTTTAAAAAAAAAATATTGAGTTGCTATATATATATATATATATAATATCTTTTTAATGTTTTGTTAATTTTAATTGTTATTGCAGCGGTATTATCTTTCCTTCTAAAGTCATGGCAGGAGTGTTAGTTAGAAAATGACACCTAATGGGGACTTTTCTCGTAGAAGTTTCTGGGATTATATTCATATTTTCGAGGAAAAAAAACTTGTAGGGTTGACTGGTTTAACCTGCCTTCGGGTCCTCCTTGTATCCCTAGACAATAACACAGCTCTGTCGCCTGGTCAGCTAACAAGTAAAGAAAGGCAGGCGAGAAAGGGTAGGGCAATAACTCCTCCGAACATGTGAATTTTGCAATGTTGAAAGCCAGAGCAGGAGGATCATCTTTTCTTATACATGCTTGTTAAAGATCAATGGAGAGATCGATGGTTTTTGCTCCTGAGCACTATCAGTAGAGACACGTTGATGATATTCATGGTTGAATTTGGTGACTTCAAGAGAGTTCGCAAGGCTCTCAATGATGAATTAACCATTTTTTGCTCCAAGAAGCTATACAGGATTTCAAGTGCTCTAATTAGATTTGTTGATCTGGAAATTCTGTTGATTAATTAGCTTCTCAAAGGTTTAATTCCTTGCACTACTTGCAGCGGGTAGAACTATATATATATATATAGACCCACAAAATTGAAATTTATGAAGATAAATAAGTAAATTTAATGTATAATACATAATTATTGGCAATAAATGAATGAGGAAATAATAAGAAATAGGAACTTAAGAATTGCTAAACCATATGTGACTGAATAATTACGTGTAAGGTTATATTATCCTAGTGCAAAAACTCTCTGCTGCTCATCCAAACTCTTTCATTTATTCTATATATGCTCTACCCTGTAATCAGTAATGCCGGGACAAATAGTTTATTCAGTCATCTTTGTCTTCTGGTCTAAAAAGTTTCACCGATCGACTATTTATTGGTTGCAGAGGTCTTGCATTTGTGTCCGAGTCCTGCAAAATGTTTATCAAATGATATCAGCACATACAACAGCAGCAGCTAATGAACAAACAAAGATTTAAAACTTGAAACAATCAATAATCTGGGAATTCTAGTTTCCCATTTGTTATGCATGGGAAATCATGGATAGGCCTGGAAACTCACATCATGAACAGCTACACGAAGCAGTCTGACTTGTTCTCTTGTTGCAGTCCTCACCTGTCAGGGTAGATTGTAATATATTTAGAACAAGATATAGCTGCATCTTGAATGAAAACACATGTTTTTTTTATAAGTGCAGATCAAAACCTTTTTCACAATGGTCCACTGAACATTTTCAGTGCAAGGAGGAATCGTGAGGGAGCCGAAGTATCTATAGTACTTTCTGCTGCCTATCTTAATGTTCCTTGGATCGACAACACCAACCACGGTGTCTCGCTCATATGTGCCGGCAACGGATTGTAATTGTTTTGTCAGCTAATTAACGAACACACAGAACAAGCACATGATTAGAGAAAACTAAAGATAGAGATGGTTACAGAGAGACATCTAAATACACTACTCACAGATGACAGGAAGGAGTCTGGTCTTCCTATCTTGTACAGAATCCCAATAACAGCAACCTTTCCATCGAGGCTCTCATGAACCATGTGCACCTCTAAAGCAAGCCTGTATTCATAGATAGAGAGAGTTATAGACGTGAAAGATTTTGTGTCATCAGTTATATATGGCTATAAATATATTTATACATAGCGATAGAAAGAGACAGAGGAAATGGAAAATTGATATCAGATATATACCTCTTGCCATCGATTGTATGTTCAGAAGGTGAATGCCAGTGACACTGGTTGAGTACATATTCAGTTCCATTTATTTCAATAGTTCCTGCACCACTTTCCCATTTCAGCTGCATCAAAAGACAAAAATATTAAAATTAAACAAAGAAAACACAGCAGATTGTTATATAGAGAGAGCGAGAGATCATAGGGGTGGGGCAGATGCCTATATATATATATATATATACACTTGCCTATTTCAATGCTACCTAGCTATTGCTTGTACATGGGTAGATAAACACATCTCACCAAACACCATTTTTTCAAGATGACAAGGTTTCTGAAAACAATCTTGCAACTAATAAGGTGTAGCTGCAAGCCAAAATGCCTTTAATTTGTCTTAATTTTAACTGGATAAACTGGAGCAGGTTATTGATAGTTATGCTGTGATTCTTCCTAGTTAATTATTTTCTAATATTATAGGTTCAATCCTCCCTTAATTTCTTACCATCATATCATGTCCCCTATTCCTAAGAGTGGCATTGCCAGGCTTGTAACTTCTATTGAGTCTCCCCAAATGGGAGACTATATCAACTCTTTCGTTCAACAGATCGATAGGAGACTGCATAGATCCATTGCTACACGCACCCCATTCAGGGTGAATCCTTCCCCATTGAGCCGGTCCCTTCTCACCATTTGGATTGTAATCAAACTCCTTTTCATCCTCTGCACCATAACAGATGGAAAAAGAAAAGAAAAGAAACAATCATCCAACTTATAAATATAAATTATTCGCATAATTATATTAAGCCCAAGAAAACAAAATACTTACATATATATGATACTAACCTGAAATGCAGTTGCTAGCTAAGAAACAACATGCTAGTTTATGTATGGAGAAGTTGAACAAAAATGCTTAAAAATTCAAGGCCGTGCATGTCTGTTGCCTACTGCATGTTTCATGTCATTGATCTCATAATTTTGTGTGTGCGCATCTATCTATACGTGTGTTGCAAACAAAATTAATATGAACAAGTGATGCGCCATGATAACCGGCCGCAGCCTGCTCACCAACTTCTTGAGATGTTATCGGGAGGATATGGGAAACAAGAACGACGAAGAAAGTGATCAAAAAGAGGAGCTGGATTGCTAGCTTTCCCATGTCTCAGAGGCTAAATTACTTCGCAGTATTTTCTTCTTCTTTCTTGTTTCGGTATGCGCTTTGAAGTTGTTGTTCGACGAGAGGCATGTGATCTGCTTATTAATTTATAGCTTCCATGTGCAGTATGAACACCGGAGAAGCCAACTGCGACACGTTGACAGACGCTCTAAATTGCTGGAGCCCAAGTTTAGGTACCTGACAAGTTTGAATTTTGAACATGGCAAGACAAAGAGAAAGTTGCTAGTCAACTAGAATTATTTTTAGGAGCCATATAATAACAGTGATAGAACTTCCACAATAAATCCATGCGGTATTCTCGATATGTCCATATTTAATAATTTCCTCAAATTTTAAACGTCTAAGATGACGAACCTTTGTTTGAAAAAATAAGGTTACTTGCTCTTCTTTTTTTTTGTTTATAATAATTGATAACTCGTTGCTGTCTGATGCCTAATGGCTACGGTGGTGGGTGGGAGTCGGTAGCTTGGAGCTCATGTAGGAAGAAGAAATGTCTTTGCTTAAGAGGTGCTTTGCGCGGTGTATATTTTATGAAAAAAACATGTATTTCATCAAAAAAACATGCATATGCTTTTCATTAAATGTGCTGCGCGAACCTGTTTAGTATGATTATAATTACTTTTTAAAATATTTTTTATTTAAAAAATATATTAAAATAATATTTTTTATTTTTTAAAAATTATTTTTGATATTAATGTATTTAAATAATCTAAAAACATCAAAAAAAATATTAATTTGAAGTAAAAAAATATAAAAATTTTAAATTTTTTTAAAAATAATTTTAAAACACAAAAACAAAATTAAAAGTCATTAATGTATAATAGTATAGGAATCTTCCTACATTTGGCACTCCTTTCTTAATTTATTATAATTATTTTAAATTTTCTATATTCTACCCAACCACAGCTATGGTAGTTGAGTTGATCTCGCAATTGACTAATTAAGCAGAAGAAATATAAATATATATAATATTTATATGAATCTTCTTCGATGTTTCCTTATTTTTTTTATGTTTCGATTTTGAGACTTTCCAGTGAAAAAATAAATTTTAATTGTCTTCTAAAAAAATAAAACAAACAGTGTTTTCGATGGAAGATTTTTCTATAATTGTCTGATATCTTCTCCCTTAATTATGGAAACGCGTCTCTGTGTTTGGTGAACCGCATCAAATGAATAAAAGGAGCACATGGTATCTCTTTGTAAATATGATTGTAGTTATTTTTTAAAGTAATTTTTATTAAAAAATATATGTTAATAATTTTTTTTATTTTTAAAAATTATTTTTGAGATTAATATATCAAAATAATTTAAAAATATCAAAAATATATTAATTTAAAATAAAAAAATTAAATTTTTTTTAAAATACAGTGCCAAACATGACTTAATGCCTTTCCTGCCCCGATAACCACTAATTAATTTTATTTGTTTAGTGTTTTATGGAAGGGGCCAGAAGACTAGAAAAATCATCTTCCTAGAGAAGTTCCGCGTAACAAAAACACTGAAACCGAAGGCAAAAATCACTGTGTTTCTTTCGTATTTTTTTATTCGCCGCTGGAATATAATAATTACTTTATTTTTTATTATATAAAATATTTGCTTTTAAATTAGGTATTTTTGATATTTTTATATAATATATTAGTTATTATTGATTTGTTTGGAATATTTTCACCTATTCATCATTTAATGAACACTAAAATAACCAAAATACTCCCAAAAGTTAAAAAATAAAATAAAGTTTTTTCATTTTTATATTAAGTTATTTTTATTTTTTCATCCTAACCTTTCAGTCTTGATTTTTATATTTTTATCATTTTTTTTTGTTATTTTTTTTTCAATTTATCTTTTCGATTTTAATTTGTATAAATAATATTTTTTGATTTGACCTTCTACTTTTAATTTCTTAGTTTACTTATTTGTCTTTATGTCAAAGTTTTTTTTATTTTTTATTTTTTATTTTATCATTTAAATCAAGTTTATGTTTTTTGTTATTTTAGATTTGGTTTTTTTAGTTTTGATTTTTATATTTTTATCATTTTTTTATTTTGTTGAAGTTTTTTTTTCAATTTAACTTTTAGATTTTAATTTGTGTATATAATATTTTTCGATTCAATCCTTCTACTTTTAATTTCTTATTTTTTTCCATTGCTTTTTTATCAATTTTGTGGCTTTCGATTTTATTCCTCAAATTAAGTTTATAATTTTTGTTTTTTCAAATATAATAATGATTTTGATTTGATCTCTCTTCTTTTGATTTCTTATTATTTTTCTTGGTCTTTTTGTAATTTTTTTTATATAATTTTCAATTCAATTCTTCAAATTAAGTTCATGGTTTTTATTTTTTTAGAAATAGTATTAATAGTAGTAGTAGTAGTAGTAGTGGTGGTGGTAACAATATTATTATTATTATTATTATTATTATTATTGATAATGATGATGGTAATGATGATGATACAAGTAGTGGTAGTAGTAGTATTGATAATAGTAACAATGATATTGATAGTTGTGATAATATTAATGACGACGACGACAACGACGATGATTATGACAATAATAATGATAGTATTACTTAATAAAAATAGTAATAGTGATTTTGATCTTCATTCTTTGAATAACTATTTTTTACAATTTTTTTTGTGATTGAGAATTTTTTTTTCAATTTTATCGTTATATATTTAATTTATTAAAAATTAGACTTTATAATATTTCTAGATTTGATGTTTAAGATATAATAACTCAAGTCACATGTTTAAAAAGCTATCACAATTTTTTAAAAGGTTTTATAATTTTTTTTATTTTTTTATTGGGTTATTTCAATTATATAATTTAAACCGCGAGTTTAGCAAGGTGCTATGTATTAGCTTAACTCTAGTATTAGCTTAACTCTAGTTAGTGGTGATACACATTTATCTATATCTTTTTTTATCTTATTTCCACATCTAAATATTTTTTAACAAAAATATAGTTTGGTCTCGGGGTGAATCGCGGGCAACAAGCTACTGCATTCTAAACAAGAAAATTATTTTTTATTATGATTTTGCGACAAGCATGACTCTTGTCCCCTCTCCTGATTAACCAACAAGCCCGATCGATACAATTTTTCCTTTTTAAGAGAACCTTCCATGTACCTTCAGGATTGATAAGCAAAACTACTCGTATAATTTGAAAAAATATTTGCATTACTTGTTGGTTTGTACCTGATAATATTGGATGCCGTGCGTAGCTTAGAACAAGCTATCAGTTTTCAAATTACCAAATGTCTTTTTTCTGACTTGACTCTTTGAGTTATGTGATTAAAAAGGCAGGCGTGGAGCAGCCAATATCGTCAAATGGAACTTCAACTACAGAATCCAGAATACGATTTCTTGTTCATCGTTGGATCTTCAAGTATGGCTTCTAGTTGCAAATATCTGGAAGTTATCGAAAGATTTTCAAACTTGTACAATAATTATATATTGTTGACACCCACATATAAGATTGCATAAGAATTGTAGTTATGGTTATTTTTTAAAATATTTTTTATTTAAAAATATATTAAAATAATTTTTTTTTTATTTTTTAAAATTATTTTTGATATTAACACTTCAAAATGATTTATAAATAAAAAAATATATTAATTTAAAATAAATAAAAAAATATTTTTTTTTCAGAAATATTTTTAAAACTAGAAAACAAAAACAGGGCTGCCTTTAGTGGAAAGAAATCTCTTGCTGGAATTTCCTGCATCTGCTCTGAAGGTCAACATAAGAGTTGAAAGTTGAAATTAACAAGAGAGGAAAAAACCAAATTGTTATTGCTAGCTAGCATTAAACCTTACGAGCGTGTTTGGCAGTGTGGTAGCGGTTACTTTTCAAATAATTTTTTGTGCCGAAATACATGTCAATGATGTTTTTTCATTTTTTAAAAATTATTTTTGACATCAGCACATCAAAACGATCCAAAAAGTACAAACCGAACTCAATTTTAACAAAAAAAAAAATCAAATTTACACCAAACACAGGTGCAAACGCAGAGACAAACGGTCTCTACGTGGGGAGCCCATCCTCATGGAAGTTGCCTTCAATTTGATATTCCCCCAACCAAACTATTACATTTTTAATCTTGAATATATGGTAACTTGTTGTGTTCCATGAAGGACAATACATCCAACAGTTTTAAATGTTTTGGATTTTTATCCATTAATTAGAGATAGCGCAAGTGTGTGATTGATAAAATGGTACAATTTGTTTTTAAAAAATATTTTTTAATTAAAAAATATATTAAAATGATATTTTCTTATATCTTTTTTGTTTTTTTAAAAATTAGCATCAATATATCAAAAACATAAAAAACACTAAAAAATATATATTAATTTTATGTTTTTTAGGCTAAAAATAATTTTAAAAACATTTTAAAAAAATATAAACTACCATAATAACAAACATACACAATAACTAATAGTTATATTATGTGATCAATTTTTGGTTTTTAAGCTCTTGCAATCTCTTAAATCTAAAGCTAGTATTTTATTTTGATAATAATCTATGGAAATTATTAATTAACAAAGGAAAGTGGCTAATAAAAAGGTGGCTAAACTTCCCAAAATATGGATGTTACAAGCACATTTCCATTTGATGTAATGGGTCTTGTGCATGCTTTCTTCCCAATTCGGTACTACAAATATAACTTTCATGTTTGTATATATGTAAGCACCATTAGATCAATGGCTAACACGTTGTACGATTTTGAATCGAAGAATTGGTTTTATAATTTATGGAATATCATGCAGAAGGGTCAATAATTAAAATAAAATGAGCTTATTCAATCAATCTTTGACACCATTTGGGAATCCAAAAAAAATATATTTTTTGTTAAAAATTAATTATTTTTGTTTGTTTTGAATCATTTTGATGCGTTGATCTCAAAAATAATTTTTAAAAAATAAAAAAAAAATATTATTTGATATATTTCAACACAAAAATTATTTTAAAAAGCAACAACCACACTTTTAAAAATTCTTTCATATATCATTATAAATTTATATTCTAT
This sequence comes from Populus tomentosa, assembly GCA_018804465.1. NCBI lineage: Eukaryota > Viridiplantae > Streptophyta > Magnoliopsida > Malpighiales > Salicaceae > Populus > Populus tomentosa. The sequence goes on from CM031975.1 coordinate 18,903,211, forward strand.
ACCATATGTTCTTTGTCACTTTTTGAACAAAATGCCCTTACAATTATAAAATATAACTCACCATTTACCATTTCGTACGGTTATCATTGCTTTGTGGCAACAGAATCAACAAGCATGCGTGGCGAACTTCAGGAGGCAATTTTATCGGGACGTCGTCTCTTGATATTCAAGTTTGGCCTTCGCCGGTGAAATTCTCCTCCTCCATAAAAAGGTAGTACTCATAGCTTATAAATGTCAAAGCTTCCAAGGACAGCACATCAGCAGGTGGACATATGTGAAATCGAAGTAAAGAATTCCAAGGTGGCCTTGCTCAAATTTCTTTGGTGTGTAATCTTGTCAAAGTTGGAGCACTTTTGGCTTTGACATAATTATAGAAGAAATTGGACTCCTTATGTGAAGAAAAAAAATTCTTAATTAAAATGGTCTAACGGTTATGCAATACTTTGCAGCAACACATGTATTTAATTTTGTGATAGTTTTTAGATTTTTGATGTTGAAAATATAATTTTAAAAAAATTAAAATTATTTTAATTAAAATTTCAAAAAAACAGTTTTCAATAAGATTCATATAAAATTATAACGGATCAAAATACTAGTTTTAACCACACCAAACTCTCAAATAAAACATTAATTCTTTTTTATGATTATTATGTAGGAATATATTTTTTTGGAGAGTAATTATTTTGTCTTGTCAAAGAACCATCTCAACTTAAAAATTTAAGTTATTAGGTGAAGTCCCAAGATAAGATTTATATTATTCTATAACACATCCCTCAAGTGAAAGCTCTTTGGGTTTGAAACTTGCATATACCCACATTATTTTATGCTTAATTTTTATCAAATAAATAAAGATAGTTAGATTTGAACTCATGACCACTTGGTCATCAAAGCTCTAATATCATGTTGAAGAATCAATTCAACTCAAAAACTTAAGTTATTAGGTAAGATTTTAAGATAACTTACATTATTTTCTAATATATTTTTAATTAATCCCTACTCTTCTTGGAGTCTCAATTTTACCAATAATTTTCTAGATGCTCTTAAGTTATGCATGAATATTCAAATAAAAAAATTAAAAATGAAAACGTTTTAATGATTTTTATACTAAGAATACTCTTATAAAAAAACGAGAAGCATTTTACCAAAGTACAATCAATGTCAAGGATTCATGGTCTAAGGCAAGCGTCATGCTCTTCATGAAAAGTCGCAAGCCACTGTGAGTTAGGTATGCCATGAGACAGCAGCGTTTCCGAAATCAAAGACGTCAAGATTTTCAGGTAGTTTTCGGGGTCATCATTTTCGTCTGCTATGATAGCGTATGGTGACCTCTCCCTCCCATCAGTGACGGCCCCAGGCTTCAATAGTAAACGCGGCTTCAAGATTTTCGGGTAGTTTTCAAGCAGCAGAAACAGTAAACACGGCTTCAATTTCGAATGGACACGAGGCTGTGATAATAAATTAATGTTAATGAAATAATAAGATTTAAAAAATTACTAGTTTGAATAATATAAATTTTATATGGCTATTAATTTTATGATATATAAGATTAGTTGATATGCATACAAACTGATCCGGATATTCATGTTAATCTAAAAATAATAATGTTGTTGGGTTAATTATTTGGTATGTTTTATATTTTTTATTTTAATACCAATATTATACATTATATTTTTATATTCTTTAAATAAAGATATATGTCATTTGCTCATACTATAAATATTTCACTTCTATATTTCAAACACTAGATTTTTAAAACAATTACGTTTGCTCCTATGTTCTATTCTACGAACAAATAAATCTTTAATTAAAAGGTTTTTTTGTTTATCCTTGTATTTTATTGTAAATACAATTTAACTTGAATTGTCTTCGTGAAAAAGTCTCAATGAAATTTCTGATAACGTTTTTGAAGAAAAACAATTATGCTAAAGATTATTATTTATTATAAAATCATTTTATCAATTTTGTTTTTTGATACGGTAACAAGTTATAATTAATTCTCATCTTAGTTTTTTATATACTTGCTAATTTCTTATATATATAAAAATTCTGAATGTTTTCATTAACAATGATTAAATAACCTCGATCCTTGAACTTTAATATGTTTATAACAATTAATTAACCTTCACCGTTTTTCTTGAACTTACAAAATAAGGTATCCATATGTGGAGTCATCATCGAATTTACGTTTCTCAATAATTAGTCAAAGAATTTGACTATGAAATAGGTCACCGACTAATTAATTGTTTCCATAATTGTGTTATAGAAATAGATAACCTACAACCGCTACGTGCACGACCTAACATGCATCTTCAGGAAGACTTGTTCTTCAAACTCGTGTTTTAGATAATTTTGCAGGGAGTCCAAGACAGAAAGTTTCCTCCCCCACCCTTTTTTTTAAATAATAAAGTCCAAAGCAGTTGTTCCTGGCAAGGATGTAGTTTATCTTTTCAAACACTACCAAAGAATTAGTAAATATAAATAAAAATATCTAATAAATTTTTTCATCAATAGGTTATGGTGAACTTTATCAATAAAATAGTCTCTTATTATATTTATTGGTAAACACTGATAAAAATATTTTACCAAAAGAATTACAGTAGAAAAAAAAGTATTTGAAAAAAAGCCAAAGTATACAATGGCTTGTTATTTATACAAACATAATTATTGATGGAATTAACTCGTTGGTGAAATCCATCTGTAATGTTATCGATAATATTTAATTTATGATCTAATGAGTGATCCTCTCCTTCCCTCATTTTTTCTTTTTCATCTTAGCTCCACAACAAACAAAATACCGCTCCATTTTAGCATAAATTAACCTCCCACCATAAATTCGGCCAACCCAATACTCAGTATGTTAGCATCCCTGTTTTGATTCAAATTTTATTAAGGATTCCCCACATCAAATAAGCAAAATTATCAATTTTTTATTTAAACTCAGTTTTAAAATGTTAATTTTTATTGTATATTTTTGTAGTATATATATTTTGTTTAGGTGTTTACTTGTTTTATAGCTTTTTTCCCATAGAAAATTTATTGTAAGAATGTATGATTTGTACATGTTATGGTTTATTTGAAATTTAAAAAAATATATATTTTTGTAAACTGATGAAATTTATTTTGAATTTGCGACTTAGGTGTTTTGTAATGAAATTAATAAATAATAGTTTATTTAACGGGTTCGTTTTATACTTTGTCAATTTTATTGTTGAGTTAAAAGTTTTGGTAAATGTATAGAAATTTGAATTCATGTAGATAATTGATAATGAATTAAGAGTATTATTAAAATAGATTGAAGAAGTTTGAAATAAACCAATATTAGCTAATTTATTTAGTTTACATAATTAATTAATACATATTGTCATCAATATTCTATATATGTTTGATATAAGTAATGCATGATCATTCATGGATGTATCGAGATTCACTAGAAGCATTGCATATGATGAATTATTATAATGAGATTAAGAGTTTTATTAATTACACATTATCTAATCCGAGAAATATTAATGGAGACGATATTAGATGTCCATGTAAAGTTGTAAAAATAACATCTAAATCCAGATGTTATAACGATGCATATTATATATAAAGGATTCATGAAAAAAAAAATACTTGTATTGGTTTGAATTATGAGAACCATATGTTCCTTAAGAGACTATGGTAGAAAGGATGGTTAGGTCAACTTTAGCTCTACCAATGTGTATGAAGTTACAAATGACAATAGTAATCTTTATAGGAATATGATTATGGATGTGATAAGAATGAATCAAGGTTATACAGGTGAATGTTTAGTTGTAGATGAAGAACCCAATATAGACACGACTATATTCTTTGATTTTTTGAAAAATTTTGACAAACCGTTATAGGATGAGTGCATAAATCAGAGTAAAGAATTGGTTGTTTCACAAATGTTCACCATCAAGTCAAATTATGGGTTAAGTGAGGCTGATTATGACATAATTATCGAATGGACGAAAAGCTTTTTTCTTGAAGGGAATAAGCTAAAAGAGAACTTATATGCTGCTAAATCCATGATCAAGCCCCTCAACCTATGATACCAGAAAATTAATATGTGTCCAAACCTCTGCATGTTATACTACATTAAAAATACATAGTTAACCGAGTACAGAACATGTGAGCATGCTCCTTATAAACCCAAAACTAGCAGGGAATGATTTTTGGTTGCACATAGAAAACTTAGATACTTTCTAATCACACATAGACTATAAAGGTTATTCATGTCTTCAATGACTACTGAGCACATGACATGATATTGTTCACATGATACAGTGGATGAAGTGATGATGCAACCTTTCGATAGTGAAGCTTGGAAACATTTTAACAGGGTGCATCCTTAGTTTTTAGTGGAATTAAGGAACTAGCATCTTAGCTTATGTACAGACAGATCTAATATATTAGGGTCATTTGTTGTTCCCTATTCTTGCTGGCTAGTGATACTTATGAATTACAATTGTCACAAGGAATATATATATGAAATTGGGTTCATATTTTTATCTTTGGTCATACTCAGTCATAATATTTCGGGTTAGAATAAAGATGTTTGTCTTCAATCGTTGATTGACGAGTTGAAGTAGTTGTGGTAATTTAGGAATTTGACTTATGTGTATCAAGGAAACAAATTTTTTTGATGAAGACAACTTTGATATGGACCATCAATGATTTTTCTATGTATGGAATGATTTCTGGTTGGAGCACATATGAAAAATTACATGTCCATACTATCATAACCCATTTTTGATTTATTCTCCAAAATTCACGTTTTCTCTTCCAAAAATCAAAAAATACATTTGGACTAAAAACAAAAAAATCCAAAAAATAATAACAGTGAGAAGAGGATGTTAGAGCGCCCAAAAAATGGCTATCAATTGGTTAAGGAGGCTAAAAATTTCAAAGATTAAAATTTAACAGTATATTTTTTTACAGATGAAGAGCCCTGTTAACAAGGAAAATTCAAATTGAAGAAGAAAGGTCCAAAAACAAATATTTATAAACTCAATTAAATTTTATTAGAGGTTTAATTGAATTTATGGTGGGTTTGATTGCAAGAAATTTTTTTTTTAAGTCAATATGGGGTTTAATTTGAAGAAATTAAAGTTCTTGAGTCAAATTAGAATTTTTTAGAGTTAATTTGGTTAAATCAAGGGCCTAATTGCATAAATATTGAAATTTAATGGTCAATTAGGGACTTAATTTAATAAATAAAAAACCAGGGATCAAAGGAAAAACGGTACTGAAATTTAGGGTTTTAGTTGAACTTCATTAGGGGTGTAATTAGAGATAAGTCACAAATTGAAGGACAAAAACGTAATTGGCATAAAAGTTACTATTCATCTTCTTCTCCAGCAAGGCTGCCCGCGGGGCCTCCTTCACAAGGCGTTTGATGCCTCGTTGTTTCCCCAAATTAGATGAAACATGCACGAAAACAATCCTGTGATACCTAACTACACGCTAGTATAAACCGTTCGGGCTTATCGAGCTTGAAGAGGCGGTAGGATCGCCTAAAAGTAGCCAACTTAACCAGCTATTTTCCTACATAAAATTGACAGCACATCATTGCAAAGAAGCAATGGTTAGAGTGCTTTTGGGTCTAAACAAGGGCTGAAATTTTATATTAGAAGAGAAAAAGTGTTTCTCTTCCACCTCCTATAAATATATGTTATTTTCATACTTGGAGGGGAGGAGAAAATTTGGTCCAAATAGCCACAAAACCAGCCATTTCCGTCAAGGTGGCACCATCCATTCATTAGTCTGTTACAGGTAAGTCTGTTACAGTTATGAAGTAAAAGATTCACTGGCAAGCCAAGAACAAAGAGCAACTGATCACGCACCTGATCATCAATAAGAACAGCATTCTCTCCCATGTGCAGCCCTCTAGAAGATAGTTGACAAAGTCCAGATGATTATTATCAAACTCAGGTGAACCTCCAGCTGACAACTGCAGCAATTTAACCAATGAAACCTTTTTCATCTCGAGTTTCTGCTGGCAACTAATTTCAAACCAGCATGACAGGATTTATAGACATATAAGAGAATTAACAGCACATGCCATGAACTAAAGATTTATCAGAACAGAAAATTATTTTCCAACGTCTCTTTCACAGGTTCACCTACAACGGAATTTCCCAACATTTTTTTCTCAGAATCTTTCAAAATGCACTCTTCAATCAATTCAACTACCTCCCTCTGACTGCAGTCACCACCCCCATCAACGTTCTCAGAAGCACCAGCTCTGAGATTGCTGCAATATCCTTGAGATGACTTAGCCTTCTTGTTCTTCGTCTCCTCACAAAAACCTAGCAAGTCCAGCAGAAAAGTACAAGAATGATTAAAGAAATAACTTGATTGACGCTGGATTGAAAGAATAAAAGCCTGCTTGCACTGTTCATGACATCATTAAATGCTGCAGATTTTGCAATAAATTTACTAGTCATGAAAAAGGATTTGAAACAACTTATGAATGGAAAGTAAGATAGAATGAAGAAAAATTACTTGACATGCTTTGCTTCTCAACTCTCCCGGATTTCCTCATGACTGCAGCAAAAGAGAATTATATTATCATAAATACTCAGTGCAAATAACCACATTGCAAGTCTATAAAATGCCATTCAGAACCATTAAGCCATAAACCCTAGAATTATATTATTATAAATACAAAATATAACAAAATAATTTTTATTTTGATTGTTTATAAAATATTTGTAGTATTAATGTATTTTTTATAATTTTTTGTTTAATAAATCCAGTTATAAGATCAATAAATGAACAAATTTTTTTTTTTTAAAAAAAAACTAAAACAGAAAAAATTTACTGAATCCGCACTTCGATTTGATAAATGATGAGTCAAGTTAAAATTTAAATAATAGTTAATACTTATTCAAATAAAAAAAGATATATTTGAATTTTGTAATTATAGTTTAAACAATATAAAATAGAAAAATATTACATTGAGCCAGAAATTTTTTTATTTTATGTATTTTTCTATATCCATATCTTTCCTTAAATTCCTTAAATTAATGTCATAAAAAATTAAAGTTTGATGTTAAAGAATAAATACTAATTTTGATATTTAAAATTTTTCATTCTTTTTTTCCTTCTACAATTTTTTTTATCTTAATATAAAGATATTTTATTTCAGTTTTTTTATTATAAAATTAGTATAAAATAATATTGTAATAAAATAATTAAATAAATTCGTTTTTGTTTATTATGTCCGGTTATACTTAAACTCTTACCTCTTATAAAAATTATTTTTGTGATAATTTTTTATTTTTATGACCTAATAATTTCTCAAAATTTGTGAAAGAAAAAAAAATATTTTTTGTTAAAAGAAAAATAGCTACGATTAAGATGATCCCTTTAGCATCGTAAGCTCAACTAGTTCGACTCAAATAACTAAATCGTTCTTGACGAGAATTACTAGTTCTTTTTGACAAAAATGCAAATTTGATACTTGACATTTAATTTATTTTCTATTACAGTAAATAACTCTTAATTTTATCTATTTAAAGTCTCGTTTATTTACACGAAAGTAGTTTTTTTTTAAAAAAATAGTTTTTTTAAAAAGTGAATTTTAGAAAAATAAATTATTTTTTGATATGTGGTAATGTCATGGAAACTAAGTTGAAAAATATTTTCTAGTGTTTGGTTATGTTATGAAAATTAAGCTAAAAAATAACTTATTAATATTTTATTTTTTTCAAGTTTATTAAAATAATAAGGAACAAATATTACAAAATAAAAAGTTGAATGAGAATGGAATTGAAAAAAAATCTAATTTTATAAATTGTCTGTAATAAAATAAATAATAATCAAAATAATAGAGATTGAAAGATAATGAAATTAAAATAATAATAATTACAATTTCATAAATTATTTTAAATAAAATTAGTAACAATCAAAAGAATGAGGACCAAATTTAATAGATAAAAAAATTTTAATTAAAAAAATAATAAGAGAAAAGTAAATAACAATCATAAAAATAAGAAACAAATTTAATATAAAAATCAAATAAAATCAAATTTTAAGTGATAAATTTTTATAAAAAATATTAAAACAAAATATGTAGAAATCAAAAGTTTGAGGATTAAATTTGACATAATCAGCAAATAATATTATATTTTTAAATTTTTCATAATTTTTAAAAAATATTTTCCGTCCAAAATATAAAGCATAACACTTTCCTGAAAATCAAGCCAAATTTTTCTTTGATATAAAAGAGTTTTTTGTTGACCGGAAAATATTTTAAATTGACCAACTTTTTTAATAAAAATTAAATATAAAAAAATTAATTTTTTAAAATTACTTTCCAAAAAACAAACTTACCCTAAATTACTCCTCTTTGATTTTTTTTTTCCCCTGACATGATGGTACCGCGTGAATTACATAAATTAAGTGGGGACATGTCTATTAACCTAATCTTTAATTAAAGTTCTCTTGGACTACCATATCTTCAATTTTATCTATTTAACTATTTAGCTTTTACAGGTGGCCCAACGTAAACCATACCTTTTTGTAATATAAATAAAAGAATGTTTATGTGATATAGTGTTTTTAAATAAACAAAAAAAAAATATAATAATCAAGGTTATTTTACGTGATTATATTTAATAAATTTAATAATGGATAAAAAAAATAACAACATCATATAAATCAAACATAAAAAATAAATCTGAGTTAAATTAGATTAGCCCACAAAACTTATATTCCAACACATAAAATTAAAATAATATCTTAGAAAAAAAAAAGAAAAAATAATAAAATCTAATATCCAACAAATCTAATATTAAAAAAAATTATTAAAGGATAAAAAAACTAAAACACTAAAAATACAAGACATTATTATAATGAATAATGTTTCATAAGTGTAGCTATAGTAATTTAGTTATACCTTTAATAAAAGCATAATTTTTAAAACAATCTAGAACAAAATTTTTTAAAAAAATTGAGTTGTTAAATAATAAATACCTAAACAAGAAAAAAAATACAAAATATTATTTAAAAAAATAATATTTTATGGGTGTGATTACAGCAATTTAGCCCCATCTTTTTAATATCCTGTTAATTTTAATTGTTATAGCAGCGGTGTTATCTTTCCTTCTAAAGTCATGGCAGGAGTGTTAGTTAGAAAATGACACCTAATGGCGACTTTTCTCGTAGAAGTTTCTGGGATTATATTCATATTTATGAGGGAAAAAAACTTGTAGGGTTGACTGGCTTAACCTGCCTTCGGGTCCTCCTTGTATCCCTAAACAATAACACAGCTCTGTCGCCTGGTCAGCTAACAAGTAAAGAAAAGCAGGCGAGAAAGGGTAGGGCAATTACTGTTGGAAACCAGCTCTTTTGATTAGAATAAAGCTCCTGTATTTAAGGAGCCAGTAAGTTAGTTTGTTAGTGCAAGTGCTTTGTTAGTGCTGACTATGACTTGGTCATTGTTTATGATTTTCTGTTTTTCTGTTACCACAATCTTCGGCTAAGAAGATGTGATTTGTTTTCCCATAATTCCAAGTTGTAATGGCTATTTAAGCCAAATGAATACTATTGAATAAAGTGTGGATTCACAGTTAAATTGTGCAAGATCATTGATATTTTAACAATTGGTATCAGAGCCTCTTAACAAGGCCTGATTGTGAATACAAGAGTGAAAAGAGAGATTTGAGTGAGTGTTTCTTTAAAATGACAGAAGGGAGCAGCAATGGTTATGTGCCTAAGTTTGTGGGACACTATGATCATTGGGCTGAACTGATAGAGAATCTGCTTCGTTCCAAAGAGTATTGGAATGTTGTAGATCGTGGCATCATGGTGGATGTCGCAGGAGAAGCACGGTCTTTCTCCTCAGTAGTATCAGAAAGTCGTCCACTCACTGATGTTCAAAGGAAGGAGTATGAAGCAAACAAGTTAAAAGATTTGAAGGCAAAGAATCTTTTATGTCAAGCAATTGAACGAGACATGCTTGAAACCATTCTTGACAGAAGCTCATCAAAGGCAATCTGGGACTCCATGAAACAAAAATTTCAAGGCTCAACAAGAGTTAAAAGAGCACAGTTACAATCATTACGCTGTGATTTTGAAATTCTTCGTATGAAGGAAGGAGAAACTGTAAATGCCTACTTTGCTAGAGTTTTATCCATAGCCAACAAAATGAAGGCTCATGGTGAAAATCTAAATGAAACAATGATCACAGAAAAGATTCTTCGATCAATGATTTCCAAATTCAACTATGTGGTCTGTTCAATTGAAGAATCTAACAACATGACTACAATGACTATAGATGAGCTTCAGAGCAGTCTTCTGGTGCATGAGCAACGTATGAAGAGTCAAGGAGAAGAAGAGCAAGTTCTTAAGGTTACTCATGAAGACAAAGCAGGAAGAAGGGGACGAGGAGTTTGGAGAGGTGGACGTGGTAGAGGAAGACAGAGTTTCAACAGAGCTACTGTGGAATGCTATAAATGTCACAAACTAGGACATTTTCAGAATGAGTGTCCTAGTTGGGAAAAGAGTGCACATTATGCTGAGATGGATGAAGAGGACGAACTTCTACTAATGGCTTACGTTCAGGACAAGAAAACAAGCAAAGAAGAGGTCTGGTTTCTAGACTCAGGATGTTCTAATCATATGTCAGGAACTAAAGATTGGTTTATAGAGTTGGATGAGCAGTTCAGACACTCAGTCAAACTGGGCAATGGAGCAAAACTGATGGTGATGGGTAAAGGAAGTGTTAAACTTGTGACCGCAGGACTTACTCAAGTAGTAAGAGATGTGTTTTTCATTCCTGAGCTCAAGAATAACCTATTAAGCATTGGGCAGCTTCAAGAGAAAGGACTTGCTATTGTTATGAAGGATAAGGCTTGTAAAATATATCATCCTACGAGAGGCCTTATTATGCAAACTCTTATGGCAGCAAATAGGATGTTTGTTTTACTAGCTACTATGATTACTCAGCCTTCAAATTGCTTAATAACAAGTATGGATGACTTATCAGAGCTGTGGCATCGTCGTTATGGCCATATGAACAACAAGAGTCTCAAAACCTTGGAGAGCAAGCAACTTGTCAAAGGCCTTCCTCAACTCCAAGCAACAAACACAGCATGCACAGTGTGTCATCGTGGCAAACAACATCGAACAGTCATTCCCAAGAAGAGTTAATGGAGAGCTTCAAGAAGGCTTCAACTAGTGCATGCAGATTTGTGTGGTCCGATCACTCCAACATCAAACAGTCTAAAAAGGTACTTATTGTGCTTTATAGATGATTTCAGTAGAAAGGCTTGGATTTATTTTTTAGCCAAGAAGAGTGAAACTTTTGCCATGTTTAAAATATTTAAAAGCTTTGTGGAAAAGGAATCAGAATGTGATATATGTTGTTTAAGGACAGACAGAGAAGGAGAGTTTACTTCCAATGAATTCAATGTGTTTTGTGTTAATCATGGCATTAAGAGGCAACTTACTGCTGCCTACACTCCTCAACAGAATGGAGTGGCAGAACGTAAGAATAGAACTATATTAAATATGGTTCGATGCCTGCTGTTAGAGAAGGAAATGCCTAAACTATTCTGGCCAGAAGCTGTTCGATGGGGTCTGCATGTGTTAAATAGGAGTTTAACTGTGGTTGTCAAAGGAAAAACTCCTGAAGAGTGTTGGAGTGGCAACAAACCAAATGTTGAGCACTTTAGAATTTTCGGCTGCATTGCAAATGTGCATGTACCTGACAGAGGGAGGACAAAGTTAGATGAGAAGAGTCATAGATGTGTGTTTATAGGTGTTAGTGAAGAATCTAAAGCTTATCGGCTTTATGATCCTAAAACCAAAAAGGTGATTGTTAGTAGGGATGTATTGTTTGATGAGAATGAGGGCTGGAATTGGAAGAATAGTGATGATGTGAGTGATATCTTTACCTGGGAAGATACATATATTGATGGAGAAATCAGTGACTATGATGAGATATCAATTGAAGGAGATGATTTGGGTACAGAGGGAGATGAAAATGATATTGAAATAGGAGATGGAAATGATGATACTGGATTAGGGGAGAATGTTGAGACAGGGGAGAATGTTGAGGTATTGGAAAATGAAGATGTTGACACCTCAAGGGAAAATGGTATTGCTGCACCAACAAATGATAACGCAGGGGAAAATAATTCTTCTACAGGAAGAGTTAAACGAACACCTAGATGGATGGATGATTATGTTCATGGAGCTGGTTTTCCTGATGACTCAATGTGTTTTATGATACATGATGATCCAATATACTTTGATAAAGCAGTAAAACAGGAAAAATAGAGGAAAGCTATGGATTTAGAAATGGAAGCTATACAAAAGAATAAGACATGGGAGCTAGTAATTCCACCAGAAGGGATAAAGAGAATTGGTGTAAAATGGATCTTTCGAACCAAGCTGAATGAAAAGGGAGAGGTAGATAAATGCAAAGCACGCCTGGTAGTAAAAGGATATGCTCAAAGAGATGGGATCGACTACAGTGAAGTTTTTGCACCTGTGGCACGTTGGGACACCATAAGACTGATCTTGGCTCTAGCAGCCCAGAAAGGATGGACAGTTTTCCAGCTAGACGTCAAGAGTGCATTTCTTCATGGGGAATTAGAGGAAGCTGTCTATGTGGAGCAGCCAGAAGGATATGTTTGCAAAGGAGAAGAGCATAAAGTCTTGAAACTAAAAAAGGCTCTTTACGGCTTGAAACAGGCTCCAAGAGCCTGGTGTAGTAGAATTGAAGGATTCTTCATGAAGGAAGGCTTTGAGAAATGCAGTCATGAACACACACTATTTCTTAAATATACAGATGGAGGTAAATGCTTAATTATTAGTCTTTATGTGGACGATTTAATCTACACAGGAAATGATGTGGAGCTGTGTGAGAAATTCAAGAAATCTATGAAACTAGAATTTGACATGAGTGATTTGGGAAAAATGAAGTACTTCTTGGGAGTAGAAGTTCAACAGAGCTGTGAAGGAATACATATATGTCAAATGAAGTATGCTGGGGAAATTTTAGAAAGGTTTGGAATGGGAGGCTGCAATCCGGTAAAAAATCCTATCGTGCCAGGCACGAAATTAATAAAAGATGGTGGAGAAGATAGTGAGAATTCTACCTTGTTCAAGCAAATAATTGGCAGCTTAATGTATCTGTCAGTGACTAGACCTGACATTACTTTTGTTGTCTGCATGTTAAGCAAATTCATGGCGGATCCTAAAACCTCACATACGGCAGCAGCAAAGAGGGTTCTCAGGTATGTGGAGGGAACTACCAACTTAGGAGTGTTTTATAGAAGAAGTGCAGAGAATTCTGAAGATGATCTCAAAGTCTACACTGACAGTGACTATGCTGGCGATGCAGAGGATAGGAGAAGCACGTCTGGTTATGTTTTTTTTCTAAGTAAAGGAGCAGTTGCATGGAGCTCAAGAAAGCAACCAATGGTGACACTCTCCACAACCGAAGCAGAGTATGTAGCTGCTGCTGCATGTGCATGTCATAGCATTTGGATGAAAAGAGTGCTCAACAGTCTTGGTTTCTCTTCCTGCAAGTGTGTTCAGATTTTTTGCGACAACAGCTCCACTATAAAGTTATCAAAGAATCCAATTCTCCATGGAAGAACAAAACACATAGACATGAAATTTTATTTTTTACGTGATCTGGTAAAGGAAGGAGTTGTAGAATTAATTCATTGTGGTACTCGTGAGCAAGTGGCAGACATCATGACAAAACCTTTAAAGCTGGAATCATTTACAAGGCTACGTGATTTGCTGGGAGTGCAAAGCATCAAGCATATAAACTGACTTGTTAGCAAGTACAGTTTAGGGGGAGGATATGTTGGAAACCAGCTGTTTTGATTAGAATAAAGCTCCTGTATTTAAGGAGCCAGTAAGTTAGTTTGTTAGTGCAAGTGCTTTGTTAGTGCTTACTATGACTTGGTCATTGTTTATGATTTTCTGTTTTTCTATTACCACAATCTTCGGCTAAGAAGATGTGATTTGTTTTCCTATAATTCCAAGTTGTAATGGCTATTTAAGCCAAATGAATACTATTGAATAAAGTGTGGATTCACAGTTAAATTGTGCAAGATCATTGATATTTTAACAATTGATATTTTAACAATTACTCCTTAGAACATGTGAATTTTGCAATGTTGAAAGCGAGAGCAGGAGGAGGATCATCTTTTCTTTTACATGCTTGTTAAAGATCAATGGAGAGATCGATGGTTTTTGCTCCTTAGCAGTATCAGTAGACACGTTGATGATATTCATGGTTGAATTTGGTGACTTCAAGAGAGTTCGCAAGGCTCTCAAGGATGAATTAACCATTTTTTGCTCCAAGAAGCTATACAGGATTTTAAGTGCTCTAATTATACTTGTTCATTAGCTCTAATTCTGCTGATTAATTAGCTTCTCAAAGGTTTAATTCATTGCACTACTGATTGTAGTGCTCTTGTAGCAGGTAGAACTATATATATATATATATATATATATATATATATATATATATATAGACCCACAAAATTGAAATTTATGAAGATAAATAAGTAAATTTCATGTATAATACATAATTATTGGCAATAAATAAATGAGGAAATAATAAGAAATAGGAACTTAAGAATAGCTAAACCATATGTGACTGAATAATAATTACATGTAAGGTTATATTATCCAAACTCATTCATTTATTCTATATATATATATATATATATATATATATATATTATATCCTGTAATCAGTAATGCCAGGACAAATAGTTTATTCAGTCATCTTTGTCTTCTGGTATAAAAAGTTTCACCGTTCGACCATTTAATGGTTGCAGAGGTCTTGCGTTTGTGTCCGAGTCCTGCAAAATGTTTATCAAATGATATCAGCATATAAAGCAGCAGCAGCTAATGAACAAACAAAGGTTACAGTAAAGATTTAAAACTTGAAACAATCAATAATCTGGGAATTCTAGTTTCCCGTTTGTTATGCATGGGAAATCATGGATAGGCGTGGGAACTCACATCATGAACAGCTACACGAAGCAACCTGACTTGTTCTCTTGTGACAGTCCACACCTGTCAGGGTAGATTGTAATATATTTAGAACAACATATAGCTGCATCATGAATGGAAGCACATGTTTTTCTTATAAGGGCAGATCAAAACCTTTTTCACAACGGTCCACACAACATTTTCAGTGCAAGGAGGAGTCGTGAGGGAGCCCAAGTATCTATAGTACTTTCTGCTGCCTATCTTAATGTTCCTTGGATCGACTACGCCAACCACGGTGTCTCGTTCATCTGTGCCGGCAACGGATTCTAATTGTTTTGTCAGCTAATTAACGAAGCACAGAACAAGCACATGATTAGAGAAAATTAAAGATAGAGAGACATCTAAATACACTACTCACAGATGACAGGAAAGAGTCTGGTCTTCCTATCTTGTACAGAATCCCAACAACAGCAGTCTTTCCATCGAGGCTCTCATGAACCATGTGCAACTCTAAAGCAAACCTGTATTCATATATAGAGAGAGTTATAGACGTGAAAGTTTTTGTGTCAGCAGTTATATATTATATTTATACATAGCGATAGAGAGAAAGAGAGGGATTGGATAATTGATATCAGATATATACCTCTTGCCATCGATTGTATGTTCAGAAGGTGAATGCCAGTGACTCTGGTTGAGTACATATTCAGTTCCATTTATTTCAATAGTTCCTGCACCGCTTTCCCATTTCAGCTGCATCAAAAGACACAAATATTAAAATTAAACAAAGAAAACACAGCAGATTGTTATATAGAGAGAGCGAGAGATCATATATAGGGGTGGGGCAGATGCCTGTATACATAGATTTGCCTATTTCAATGCTACCTAGCTATTTCTTGTACATGGGTAGATAAACACATCTCACCGAATACCATTTTTTCAAGATGACAAGGTTTCTGAAAACAATCTTGCAACTAATAAGGTGTAGCTGCAAGCCAAAATGCCTTTTGTCTTAATTTTAACTGGATAAACTGGAGAAGGTTATTGATAGTTATGCTGTAATTCTTCCTGGTTATTTTCTAATATTATAGGTTCAATCCTCCCTGAATTTCTTACCATAATATCATGCCCCCTATTCTTAAGAATGGCATTGCCAGGCTTGTAACTTCTATTGAGTCTCCCCAAATCGGAGACTATATCAACTATTTCGTTCAACAGATCAATAGGAGACTGCATAGTTCCATTGCTACAGTCACTCCATTCAGGGCGAATCCTTCCCCAATGAGCCGGTCCCTTCTCACTATATGGATCGTAATCAAACTCCCTTTCATCCTCTGCACCATAACAGATGGGAAAAAAAAACAAAACAATCAACCAACTTATAAATATAAATTATTCGCATGTTTGGTACGTACGTAGTAATAGATACAACTTAAAAACTGCTTCATAAAATAGTTGGAAAAAAAGAGAGTCGCAAAACTATAGCTTTTTCTGTTTTTTTTTTTTTGTTCATGAAATTAATAAATGATTTGTCAAGGATTATTTAAGCTACAAAAATTAATAATTAAATTAAGCCCAAGAAAACAAAATACTTATTATAGGAGAGAGTGGGCTGCCATTGCAGCACCAAGAAGAGAGAAATAGAGTGAGGTTGAGAGTTGCTAAAGAGGGAATAATTCCTCCTCCTCTATTGTTGTAAATCTTGTTCTCTCCCTATATAATCAAATGGCTTCTCCCGTGGATGTAGGCGGTTTGCCGAACCACGTTAAATATTGTCTCAGTGTGCTTCCCCTCCTATGAGCAATTATTAGTACATCACCGGTCAGAATTCCCTACAATTGGTATCAGAGCGTCTGGTTTAAGTGGTGTTTGATTTTTTGCTAAAAAATGAAAGTTGTCAAAATGGTGTTTTGACCATCTCACTGTGTAGAGGAGGAAAAGACGAAGCCACTGGTGAAAACTGCGTCAAAATCGGACTTCGGACATGGCCGCACTCTCCATCACTCTCCGGCAAGGCATTTGCCCACGCGCACAGACGCGCCCACGCGTCTTCTTGACCCGGATGAGTTGACCCGACCCATGTGAACAGTAGGCATGAAAAGTGACGGATCATGAACAGTACGGTATCATGAACAGTAACGTTATCATGAACAGTAGCATTGTGGGACCCCACCTGCCAAGTCATCAGCCGCGAGCCGAGCCGAGCCGAGTGGAGCCGAGCCGAGCCGAATGGGAACCGAGCCGCGAGCCGAGGGAAAGGATTCTGTGTAGCAGAGTCTACGTGCAACCGGATCTGAGATTGAATCTGAGTCGTTGATCAGGCCAGAATTATTTTGATCAAATCTTAGCCGTCTGTTGTGCGATTTGGACGATTCAAGACATGTTTCCAGCTAATTTGATCGTTTCGGATGAAATGGTACGGTCCGATCATTGAGATTCGAGACCAAAAATGGCAGTGGTGAATTATTAAAGAGAGATTGCCCGATTAGGAGGCATCTGAGGGTCTGGATTGAGGTCGATGAAGATGAAGAAGAAGAAGGTGCACATGTTTGCCCAATTACATGTGCTGAACTGTTAAATGAGAAAATTTATTGCCTTGATGGAAGGCAAAATTGGGACACTCTGGACACCTTGTTATGTGGACAATTAGAGGTGTAGAGTGAAAACTTACGAAGACCAATCTTGACGAATCTAAGCATTGGTAGTCTCACCAAATGTTGAGAAATCAGGTATAAAAGCAGGATATCCCAGATCACTTGTAAAGAAAAGCCGCAACAAAGCTAGCAAATGGTTGTATATACAAAAAGGCAGTACGGTGTATAGATACGTTCTAAGAAGTTCTGTCTAGGAGATTGGGTTTTAAGCGGGACCAGTGTGACCCCTCCAAATCTTTCCTGGGAACTTGCTTAGTTGAAGGATCATTCACACAGTACTATTTTTGTATATGTAACAGTTTGTAATGAAACTGTTGAAGACTAGCAGGATGACGACATAAGGGGAACAGTTGGGTTCCGTATGTTCAAGGATTTGATGGAGTGGTGATTTCTTCAAAGAAGTTAGATTCGGTGACTGTAATTTCTTGAAGGGAGAATTGATGAAGACCCTGATAATCAAAGAGAAATACAGCAAGGGGATAAAGATTGGCACCCTATTTTGACTTGGATAAATGTTGTGACAAGATGAGCTGCTGTCAAACATAAAAGCAAAGAATAGGGAGAAATCTGGAGAACCGAAATTGCACGAGAGCACACGGAGATTGTGCAGGAGTACCCGGAGGATCCAACGAGGTACTGTAATGAGATGATAGGTGCAAGGAGAAGAAGAGTTCCCAGATGAAGCTCAGAGCAGAGACTGTGTGAAAAAGTTGTACAACAAGAAGTCTCTTGTGCTCTTGATAAAGGCAACAAGTGAGGACCTTTCCAATGCATGCAAGGATGGAAAGATGAGCTGTTGCAGAAGCACCGAATTAAGGGGGTGCGACCGCCGATGATGAAAGGCGAAGACACCAAAGAGAGTTGGTGTGGGTGGAGCTATCAAACAGAAAGGGATAGAAGCTCCAAACATAGAAAATGAGATGGAAAACTGCGAAGAGTGCACCGCAACTTTCTCTTTCTATGTGATCAGTGGTAGTGATCTCTCCCAAGTCCACATGGTGGTAGAGAATCTTGGAGCCACTAGAGACATCCCCGATGAAAGAGGATGTGGCCGTCTCACGATGACGAGTAGAGATACCTCAGTAGAAGGTGTGAGGACCTTGATATGAGTCCAAGATCAAGCCGTCTCATGATGACAGGCGAAGACACCTCAGATAGAAGGTGTGAGGACCATGATGTGAGTCCATGTTTAGACCATCTCATGAAGACAGGCGAAGACACCTCAGACAGAAGGTGTGAGGACCATGATATGAGTCTATGTTCAGGCCGTCTCATGACAACAGGCGAAGACACCTCAGGAGAAGGTGTGAGGGCCATGAAACAAGCCCAAGTACAGATCGCCGCATGACGACGAGCGGAGACACCTCAAGAGAAGGTGTGAGGGCCATGAAAAGAGCCCAGCCCCAGAGCCAATATGATGGCTAGATATAAGTGGACAAGTGTATAGCCAATAAAAAGGCTATGATGAGTATGAAGACAAATGCAGGATTGACTTTCATGGATATTGCCCCCATGCTAAAGATCAATGAGCTAGAAGACATTTGCCTTGGACAATAAGTGGATGATTTATGGAGCATTAAGACGCGACTGCTATGAAGGAGCAGAGGGCATGCGCAGGTTCCGGGAACAAGTTGACTTTTGTCAAGGTGGTGAGCTCGGTGATGGCATTGTGATACTTAGAGTATGAAGACAGATATGGATCAACCTTAATGGGTTGTCCCCATGGTCAAAGGTGGATAGCTACCTGGACTCTTGAGACTAAGAGCGAGAGACTCACGGAAAAGTAAGGCGTGGTTCATACGGTGTAACAGAGGGCAGGCGCAACTCCTGGATAAGTAGACTCTTGGAAGAGTGGTGGGCTTGTGATCATATTGAGATACTCAGATAATGACTGTCGCACTTGGGAATATCAGTTTGAGGGGGTGTTGTAAGCCTTGATGTAAGACTTGATAAATCATTCCGGGCCAAGCATGGTTGATATGCTTGAAGGGGAATGTTGTTCCAGAGACAAGCGTTAAACACTCTTCAGATGAGATGTGACAAACCATCTGCTTGAAGTGATCCTTTGGAGTGAGCAAAGGGGTGCTTGGGTAACTCTGGTGATTGAAAGGTTGGGCGAGTACCTGTAAACTTGGCCACAGATGCTCTCAGAATGGTAAGCTTGGAAGAGCTGCAAGATGCAAGCTTGTGTTGAAGAAGCAAGCTGACAATTGCCCCACATGAATGGCAAAGGGGGTGATTGTTAGGTATGTTGCCATTTCATGTGCAACAAATGGTGGCTACAACCATTGACTTTGGTAGCCACCATTGTTGAAGAAGAGAAGAAGTTGACAACCACATTTGTTGAAGAAGTTTGGCAAGTTTGGCAACCACCATTGTTGACAAAAGAGCATGAGAAGCTACCATGGATGCCTATAAAAGAGGCATGATCTTAGAGAGCAAAATGAGAGAGTTGAGTGAGAGATATTAGAGCCAAAGATGTGAGAAATATAGGAGAGAGTGGGCTGCCATTGCAGTACCAAGAAGAGAGAAATAGAGTGAGGTTGAGAGTTGCTAAAGAGGGAATAATTCCTCCTCCTCTATTGTTGTAAATCTTGTTCTCTCCCTATATAATCAAATGGCTTCTCCCGTGGATGTAGGCGGTTTGCCGAACCACGTTAAATATTGTCTCAGTGTGCTTCCCCTCCTATGAGCAATTATTAGTACATCACCGGTCAGAATTCCCTACACTTATATATGATACTAATCTGAAATGCAGTTGCTAGCTAGGAAACAACATGCTAGTTTATGTATGGAGAAGTTGAGCAGAAATGCTTAAAAATTCAAGGCCGTGCATGTCTGTTGCCTGCTGCATGTTTCGTGGCATTGATCTCATAATTTTGTGTGCGTGCATCTATCTATACGTGTGTGGTAAACAAAATCAATATGCTCACCAACTTCTTGAGATGTTATCGGGAGGATATGGGAAACAAGAACGAGGAAGAAAGTGATCAAAAAGAGGATCTGGATTGCTAGCTTTCCCATGTCTCAGAGGCTAAATTACTTCGCAGTATTTTCTTCTTTTTTGCTTCGGTATGCGACTTTGAAGTTGTTGTTCGACGAGAGGCATCTGATCTGCTTATTTATAGCTTCCATGTGCAATATGAACACCGGAAAAGCCAACAGCGACACGTTGACGAATAAATCCATTTGGTATTCTCGATGTGTCCAAATTTAATAATTTCCTTAAATTTTAAACGTCTAAGATGACGAATCTTGGTTTGAAAAAAATAAGGTTACTTGCTCGTTTATTTTGTTCATAATAATTGATAACATGTTTATTTTGTTCATTAGATGTTTTCTTATTTTTTTTATGTTTGGATTTTGAGACTTTCCAGTGAAAAAATAAAATTTAATTGTCTCCTAAAAAAAAAAAAAAACAGTGTTTTCAATGGAAAACTTTTCTATAATTGTCTGATATCTTCTCCCTTAATTATTGAAACTCGTCTGTGTGTTTGGTGAACCACATCAAATGAATAAATGGAAAATTGTATTCTTTACTGTTTTATGGAAGGGACCAGAAGACTAGAAAAATCATCTTCTCCCTTGAGAAGTTCCGCGAAACAAAATAAAAAACACTGAAACCCAAGGCAAATATAAATACAAACAGTGTTTGGAGTATTTCCACCTATTCACCATTCAATGAACACAAAAATAACCTAAATACTTCCAAGAGTAAAAATAAATAAATAAAGTGTGCCAATAGGGATATTTAAGTATTTTTGTTTTATATTCACAGTAAAGTTACGCATGCACTCTAAGATTCCATAAATTTAATTTATCGGGTCAATTTTTTTATTGCTAGTTTAGTTGAGCGTAATAATATAATTTAAAATTAAAATAATAATTTTTTATTTGAAAAAATAGTATGTATTAGTGTTTTTCGATTTGGCTTTTCTACCTTTAATTTTTTAGTTTTTTTTATTTGTTTTTTTGTTAAAATTTTAATGGTTTTTAATTTTATCCTTCAAAATAAGTTTATGTTTTTTATTATTTCAAATTTAGTTCTTTCAATTTTGATTTCTATATTTTTATCATTTTTTTTTGTTAAAGTTTTTTTTTTCACCTATTCACCATTCAATGAACACTAAAATAACCTAAATACTTCCAAGAGTAAAAAAAAAAAATAAAGTGTGCCAATAGGGGTATTTAGGTATTTTTGTTTTATATTCACAGTAAAGTTACGCATGCACTCTAAGATTCCATAAATTTAATTTATCAGGTCAATTTTTTTTATTCGGCTCTTCTATCTTGAACTTTTTAGTTTTTTTTATTTGTTTTTTTATCAAAGTTTTTATTTCTTTCGATTTTATCCTTCAAATCAAGTTTATGTTTTTTATTATTTCAGATTTAGTCCTTTTAGTTTTGATTTTTATATTTTTATTATTTTTTCTTTTGTTAATTTTTTTTTCAATTTAACTTTTGGATTTTAATTTGTGAATATAATATTTTTTTGATTCAGTCCTTCTACTTTTAATTTTTTAATTTTTTTTTTGCTTTTTTGTCAAAATTTTTATGGCTTTCAATTTTATTCTTCAAATCAAGTTTATGATTTTTATTTTTTCGAAGATAATAATGATTTTGATTTGGTCCCTCTTATTTTAATTTCTTATTATTTTCCTTGGCCCTTTTGTAAATGTTTTTTATAGTTTTCAATTCTAACTTTCAAATCAAGTTCATGGTTTTTATTTTTTTAGTAATAGTAGTAATGATATGATGAAATTGATAGGTATGATAATAATATTGATGACGACGACGACAATGATTATGACAATAATAATGATGATATTACTTATTAATAGTAGTAGTTGTCATAATCCAATTTTTGACCATTTTATTTTAATTATTATTATTATTTTATTTACTGAAAATGATAAAAAAAATGATGATGAAAAATAATAATGATGAAAAAATAAGTAAAATGAAATAAAGGAAGAATGAATTAAAATTTGGGTTAATGGCAAAATGATTGGAAGTTTTGGGGTTTAATTAAACTTTGAAATTAATCTAATTAAGCTTGAAATTAATTTTATTAATCCAATTAAGGGTTTTATTGGAGAATTGATAAGTTTTGAGACTTAATTGAGCTTGGAATTAATTTAATTTATCCAATTAAGGGTTTAATTGGAGAATGGATAAGTTTTGAGACTTAATTGAGCTTGGAATTAATTTAATTAATCCAATTAAGGGTTTAATTGGAGAATCGATAAGTTTTGAGACTTAATTGGACTTTGAAATTAATTAAATTAATGAAACTAGGGACTTAATTGAAGAATATCAAAGTTTAGAGTTTAATTGGGGTCCAAATTGCAAAACTTTAAATCCAAGGACCAGCTTGAAAATGGCGCGGAAATACAAGGATCTAATTACATTTTATCCAGGGGCTTTATTGCATGATTTCAGAACTTCAAGGACTAAAATGAAAATGGCCATTAAACACAGAACTGTTCATCGCCTTCTTCGCCTTCTTCTTCGGGAGCCGTTTCTGGCAGTAATGGCCTTGAAGCCGTTTCAAATGGTTGGTATTCTCTAGCTATAAAGCCAGAGAAGATGAGAGAGCGTAGTGGGGGTAGAACGGAGAGAAAGAAAGAAAGCCATGCACGGCAGGAGAGAAAATGACAGAAAAACTGGGAGGATGGGAACAATGAACCGAGAAGAAAACTGGTGAAAAACCGGGGAGAAAAACACAGAACCGGGAGAGGCAAAAAACCAGGGAGGAACAGAGACCGGAGAGGAGAAACAGAGAGATCACAGAAGGGAGATTGAAGAGAAAACAGAGGAAAATAACGAATAGCAGTGAAAAACAAAAGGGGACGCTCTCGGTTTCTTCGGTGGCAGCTCCAAAAATTCCATTTTTAGCAGCCACTGCTGTTATGGCTTGAGAAGGAACGAACAGACAAAGAGGGGCTGACTGAGGAAAGCCTTCAACAGGGGATTGAACACGAAGGAAAGTCAGGGGAAGGAGACTAGACAGAGAAATAAAAAACAGATACAGAGAGAGAGAGAGAGAGAGAGAGAGAGAGATAGAGAGAGAATCCTGAGAGCAGAAGAAAGCAGAGACACAGCGAGAACGTCGCCCGGCCAGCTCTCCAGCGTCATCTTCATCTCCAAGTGCAGCGCCAGGTAAGTAGCGTTTTCCTTGCATTTTAATTACATGCTCCTGTAGGTAAAAAACAGAAATAATGGCCAGCCGGGACAAGCCTGTGACCCGGCTAGGCCTGCTGGGTCCAGCCCAGCCCATGTGGGTTGAGCTGGGCCCAGCCCAAAAAAAATAAAAAGAAGAAAAATAAAAATATAAAAAATAAAAAAAAATATGTATGCATGAATAAAAATAATGTAAATTTATTGGTTTATTCACTGATACCAGAGTCAGGAATAAAAATACCAGTTTAAATCTATATTATTTTTATTTGTTGTATTTTTATTTTGTTTAGCTAAAAAAATAAAAAATATGTGCATGCGTAAAAAAATAAATTTATTTTTATTTATTTATTCACTGGCGATAGAGTAGGGAATAAAAAAATATATTGATCTAATTTTTGTCGTAGCTACGAATTTTTACCAACGCCAGAGTTGGAATTATTCGAGCTCGAATATTCACTGGCGTCAGAGTCAGGAATATTATAAACAAATCATCACAGCATAAATTAATAAATATTTAGCAATTTAAGACAAAACCAACAATGCAGTCTGCCTTAGGCAGAACGTTTAAGGGGTGATAATATCTTCCCTTTTACGTAACCAATCCAGAGTCATAGAATCTCTATTGACTAGTTAGGGTTCCTAGTGACCATAATACTAAGTGGCGACTCCTCAAACGAGATATTTTTTCTTAAAAGAACCGGATGCCAGAAATCTGTTCTTTTTCCATAATTAATTCAAGAGAAATATTTTTTAGGGCCGCCGCGATGTCGGGTGCGACAGTAGTAATAGTGATTTTGATCCTCTGTCTTTGAATAACTATTTTTAAAATTTCTTTGTATGTTTGAGATTTTTTTTTCAATTTCATTATTGTATATTTAATTTATTAGGAATTGAATTTTATATTATTTCTAGATTAGATACTTCAGATCTAATGATTCAAGTCACAAATTTAAAATATCATCATATTTTTTTAAAATGCTTTATCAATAAAATAATTTGAAAAATTCAATATTTGCATTTACTTGTTGGTTTGTTCCATTGGATGAGCGTAGCTTAGAACCTTCAATATTTGTTCCGTTGGTTTGTTGCTATCAGTTTTCAAATGACCAAATATCTTTTTTTCTGACTTGACTCTTTGAATTAAGTTATTAAAAAGGCAGCCAATATCGTCAAATGGCTAATATTTTCCGTCCAAAATATAAAGGATAACATTTTCCTGAAATCAAGTTAAATTTTTCTTTGATATGAAAAAGTTTTTCATTGACCGGAAAGTATTTTAAATTGATCAATTTTTTTAATAAAAATTAAATATAAAAATATTAATCTTTTAAAAATTATTTTTCAAAAAACAAACTCACCCTAAATTACACCTCTTTGATTTTTTTTTCCCCTAACATGGTGGTACCGCGTGAATTACATAAATTAAGTGGGGACATGTCTATTAACCTAACCTTTAATTAAAGTTCTCTTTGACTACCATATCTTCAATTTTATCTATTTAACTATTTAGCTTTTACAGGTGGCCCAACGTAAACCATACCTTTTTGTAATATAAATAAAAGAATGTTTATGTGATATAGTGTTTTTAAATAAACAAAAAAAAATATAATAATCAAGGTTATTTTACGTGATTATATTTAATAAATTTAATAATGAATAAAAAAATAACAACATCATATAAATCAAACATAAAAAATAAATCTGAGTTAAATTAGATTAGCCCACAAAACTTATATTCCAACACATAAAATTAAAATAATATCTTAGAAAAAAAAAGAAAAAATAATAAAGTCTAATATCCAACAAATTTAATATTAAAAAAAAATTATTTAAGGATAAAAAAACTAAAACACTAAAAATATAAGACATTATTATAATAAATAATGTTTCGTAAGTGTAGCTATAGTAATTTAGTTATACCCTTAATAAATAAGCATAATTTTTAAAACAATCTAGAACAAATATTTTTAAAAAAATTGAGTTGTTAAATAATAAATACCTAAACAAGAAAAAAAATACAAAATATTATTTAAAAAAATAATATTTTATTGGTGTGATTACAGCAATTTAGCCCCATCTTTTTAATGTCCTGTTAATTTTATTCCTTTTATGAGTTGATTCCAGCATTATTTTTAGGAGAAATATCAGGGATGTAACTAGAAATATTCTTGTAATCAATGCACTTTGTGTATATATATGTTGTTGTAACCCATTTTTGGGTCCCTATAAAAAAAAAAAATACAAAAAAAAAAAAAATGTGCGCAGTACTGGTCGCAGTAACCCACGTTTACGTTCTGCAGCGGGTGAAGATTAATTAGCTAGTTACTGTGCTGTGCACAGTAACTGGCTAATTAATTCACGGGTTACTGTGTGCACAGTACCCCCGGTTACTATGCACGCTAATTAATTCTCTGGTTACTGTGCACACAGTAACCCGATTACTATGATTACTGTGTGCACAGTAACCAGCCCATGCAAAAAAAAGAAAAAAGAAGAGGGCTAAACGGTGCCGTTTTGAACGGCACTGTTCCCCTTTCTTCCCCGCCTAACATACAGCAGTAAAGAAGGAAAAAAGATGTATATTTAATGGCGTTGGTCCCTCCAGCCCACCGACCGCCGGTCCCTCTAGCCCACCGACCGAAGACATTGGCCGACCGCCTACCGCACCGCCGAAACTGAGGGAGGCACGCCTGGACAGCCACGCCCGACCAGCCGCCGCATGACCCCACGATGAAAAAAAAAAACATGCTCACGGGCTATAAATGGAGGATGAACAGAAGGAAAAAAGGGGGGGGAAGAGAAGAGAAGGGAGAGACAGAGAGAAGAAAGCAGAAGAGAAAGGAGAGAGAGCAAAATAAAAGAAGAAGAAGAAGAAGCAGAGGAGAGAGAGAGAGAGGAAAACAGCACCGCCGGCCACCGCGAACAGCCAGTTCCGCCGCCGCCACCCCTGCCACATCAGTTGCTGCCAACATCACCACCGCTCCAGGTAGCCTTTCCCGTCGTTTTTTTTTGTTCAGCTTCATCTGCATGCAGAACGTTTACGTTCTGCAGCAGATGAAGATTAATTAGCGAGTTACTGTGCTGTGCACAGTAACTCGCTAATTAATTCACGGTTACTGTGCATGTGCACAGTAACCCCAGATTAATTCTCTGGTTACTGTACACACAGTAACCCGGTTACTATGTGCACAGTAACCAGCCCATTCTTTGGGCCAGGTTCGGCCCAGCCCATATATTTGGGCCTGATCCGGCCCATTTCAAAGAAAAAAATCAAAAATATTTGTTTCAGCATTTTATAATTTTTCCGCGTAATTTTTATGTCATTTTGATTAATATTTGATGGTATTTTTTTATGTTGTTAAAAATACAAAAATCTGATTTTCAAATACCCGGTTTTCGTCAAAAACTTCCACAAAATACAAAAAAATTAAAAAAAAAGAAAAAAATGTTTTTGTGCATACGACCAAGTGTCTCAAAGCTAAAAATTCATATTGTATTTTTTCATACACCAAAAAAAAAAATGTTTTAGCATGCATTTTGGCTTTAATAACCAGTTTATTAAAGTCAAGAGAATATTGGCCAATATTTCAAAAACAACAAAAATTTTATTTTGTTTGTCTCTTAGTATCCGGGGTATGACTTTACACGTAATGCATATTCCGGATATTTAATTCTTTTTTCTTTGGACAATAGAACCTGGGGTATGATATTACATGTAATGCGTATTCCGAACAATAAAAAAACCACAACACGATCTTATATTTTATCAGACATTAAAACAATGCAGCTTACCTTAGGTAGGGCGTAGTTGGGGTGCTAATACCTTCCCTTTACGCAACCAGTCTCCGTACCCGATCTCTAAAGACCAGTTAAGGTTCCTAGTAACCAGAACACTAGGTGGCGACTCCCTGTCCATTTTTTAGCTTAGAGATAAAGAACTCCTTGTCTCACCATATTTTCCATGCCAAATAGACAACGTACCACACCCTCATGAAGGGTTGAGGGTGGACGATCGCCGCGCCGCCGCACACGTGCGACATATGTGATGGAATGTAATACAGAAGAACACAATAATATAATACAATCTTTCTCTATTATTCTTTCCGAGTCTTCTTTTCTTCATGGTATCAGAGCTGGTTCATTCAACCAGTCTCATATAGTAATTGTTTAGATGGCTTCTCGTGGATTGGAGAATATGAAAGGTTTTATTGCTCCTTCGTCATTCAACCAACGCTTGTATTCTGATTTGAATATTCCTGATATGAATTCAAATCAACGTCTGTGCTCTGTTCAATTGAATGAGTTCAATTATCTCCCTTGGTCAAGAGCTGTGTCGTTAGCGCTTGGTGGAAGATCAAGAATCGAATTTATTGACAAAAGTATTGGTGCTCCTGATGTCAACTCTCCCCAGTACAAATCATGGTTTGCTAATGATCAGATGGTTCAATCATGGCTGCTCAACATTATGGAACCACATATTGCTGAAATCTTTAGCTATTCTGAATCTGCTGCAAATTTATGGGATGCAGTCAAAGAAATGTATGGAAATCAGAATAATGCTGCCCGTGTGTTTCAACTCAAGAAAGATATTTCATGCTTGCACCAGGAAGGAAAATCATTTGTCCAATACCTTGGGAATATGAAAAACATGTGGAATGAATTGGCAATCTATCGACCTCACACCATAGATGCTGCAACCTTACTGAAACGAGCTGAAGAAGATAAAATCTTTCAACTTTTGGCTAATTTATCTCATGACTATGAAGATCTTCGTAGCCGTATTGTCATGAACTCTGAATTACCATCCTTTGCAAATGTGTGTGCGACTATTCAACGGGAGGAAACTAGAAGAAAGGTCATGAAGTTGAGTAGCAAATCAGATTTCTCTGAAGCCCGAGCTTTTGTATCCTATCAAAAACGTTATGAAGAGAAAGGGTACAAGAGTAGAAGATCTGATTTGAAATGTAACCATTGCAACAATCTTGGACACTCGGTTGAACGATGTTGGGATCTTCATCCTGAACTAAAACCAAAGTTTTCAAAAGACAGCAAAGGAGGACATAAGCCTTTTCAACCATCAAGGTATAAAGCCAACTTTGCGAACTCCGTGACCAACCAGTCTGCAAATGGATTATCAACATTTACTTCTAGTCCAGTCGACCTCATCAATGAATTTGCATCCTATCTTCATGCAAAGCAGAGTGCAAAACAGAGTGGAAGTGATCTAGAGGAGAACAAAGATTCATCAGCACTGATCGGTCAGTTTGCAAGATTTCTAGCTACAAATAAAAATGTCTCAGCTCCAGATTTACCTGGTATTTTGAATGCCTTTTCTTTTGCTCTTATTGTAAGTAATGTGCATGATTTTTGGATCATAGATTCAGGTGCCACTGATCACATAACCAACAAATATAATCAATTGCTTGACTTTACCAATTTTTCTCCACCATCTCAAATATCTGTTGCTAATGGTAAATATGCACCAGTTTTTGGGGAAGGGAAGATTAAATTACTCTCTCAAACAATTGCATCTCCAGCCTTGTATGTTTCGTCCTTCCCGTTTAAACTACTCTTTGTTGGAAGAATTACAACATCACTAAATTGTCGTGTTGTTTTCTCTCCTTACAATGTTGTATTTCAGGATCTAGTCACCAGGAAGATGATTGGTGAAGGATTCTTCTTTCAAGGTCTCTATTACTTTTCTAAAGATTTTTGCATACCCAAGAGTTTTCAAGTCACTGGTTGTTTAGCATCAGAGCCACAGTTATGACATCAGCGTTTGGCACATCCTTCAGAGCCTATTTTGGCAAGACTGTTTTCGAATTTGAACAACAAATCAATAAACTGTGATGTTTGCCCTTTGTCAAAATCTACTCGTTTACCATTTCCTTCTTCCACATCTTATTCAGTTAAACCGTTTGATTTAGTTCATTCCGATGTTTGGGGACCTGTCATTGAGTCTTTTGATGGTTATAAATACTTTGTTACATTTGTTGATGATTTCTCTCGATTTACTTGGCTATATTTGTTAAAAGCAAAAAGTGAAGTTGCCACTGCATTTCAAGATTTCCATCATTTGGTTCATACTCAATTCTCATCCCAAATCAAAATTCTACGATCAGATAATGGCTCTGAATATATGTCCAATATCATGATACAATACTTGAGCATGCATGGCATTATTCACTAAACTAGTTGTGTTCATATACCACAACAAAACAGGATAGCAGAGCGAAAGAACCGAGACTTACTAGAGAAAACGAGATCACTGATGTTTCAAATGCATGTTTCCAAAATATTTTGGTCTCAAGGAGTACTCACAACTGCCTACCTTATAAACAGATTACCTAGTAAAAATCTAATGTTTAATTCTCCAGCTGAGTTATTGACAGGGAAGAAGCCATCTCTATCACATCTTAAAGTCTTTGGATGCTCTTATTATGTGCGCATTCCATCCTCTCAGCGTGACAAATTGGATCACAGAGCAGTCAAATGTATGTTCTTGGGCTATTCTCCCACACAGAAGGGATATAAGTGCTACAATCACACTACTCATAAACTTGTTGTTACCAGGGATGTTCGGTTTGATGAACACACACCTTATTATTCCTCTTCCAGTGAGATCATCAATCAGGGGGAGTCTTCATCAGCCTTATTTCCATTGCCAACTCCAGTAGTTGAGGCCTATTGCCTAAAACAATCTCATTGTAATGCAGGAATGGACATCCA
Organism: Populus tomentosa; assembly: GCA_018804465.1. Classification (NCBI taxonomy): domain Eukaryota; kingdom Viridiplantae; phylum Streptophyta; class Magnoliopsida; order Malpighiales; family Salicaceae; genus Populus; species Populus tomentosa. Next base: position 18,933,756 of record CM031975.1, read on the forward strand.
TATTGATCCTATTTCGGCCACAACAGAGGGGGTTGATCTGCAAATTGAACATCAGGAGCACCTTCGTCCCTCCTCCAGGCGTAATCCTATTCGTAGCCGTAAACCATCATCCAGGCTTCATGATTATGTGATGTATACAGTGAAGCATCCTGTCACCAATGCTCTAGCTTATCATAGATTGTCTTCATCTTATGGAGCTTATTTTAGCACAATCACCAAAGCAACAGAACCATGCAATTTTAATGAAGCCTGTCATCAACCCGTTTGGCAGAAGGCCATGCACGAGGAGCTTCAAGCTTTGGATGCCAATCACACTTGGAGTGTTGTATCACTTCCAAAGAATAAAAAGGTTGTTGGAAGTCGTTGGGTATACAAGATCAAATTCAAGACAGATGGTTCCATTGAAAGACATAAAGCTAGATTAGTCGCTCAAGGCTTCACTCAAACATATGGCATAGACTACAAGGAAACTTTTACACCAGTTGCAAAAATAAACACCATTCACACTCTGCTCTCAGTTGCTATAAATTATGGTTGGTTTTTATCTCAAATGGACGTCAAGAATGCTTTTTTACACGGCGACCTCCAAGAAGAAGTGTATATGAAGTTACCACCCGACCATCCTCAGAGTAATGATCCACAGCTGGTCTGCAAATTGCATAAATCTATCTATGGCTTGAAACAATTTCCCCGTGCTTGGTATCCTAAGTTGAGCACTGTACTTACTGACCTTGGGTTTACCAAAAGCAATGCTGACCACTCATTATTTGTTCGTATCAAGGCTAATGAAAGGTTGGTGGTTCTAATTTATGTTGATGATCTTATTGTTACTAGTAATAATCATGCAGTTATTGCCAGTTTTAAGAGCATGCTTCATCAGTGATTTGCTATTAAGGACCTTGGCGTTCTTAAATATTTTCTTGGCATAGAGATGGCTACTTCTCATAAAGGATTGTTTTTGAATCAACGCAAATATGTGTTGGACTTGTTGCGTGAAGCTGACATGCTTGACTGCAAACCTGCAAAGACACCTCTGGATAACAAACTTCAGCTGACTTTGGATGGGGACCTTTTTGATCAACCTCAGCTTTATCAGAAATTGGTGGGCAAGCTTATCTATCTTACCATCACCCGACCTGATCTGAGTCATTCGGTTAGTATTGTCAGTCAATTCATGCACTCACCTACTGCAGCTCATATGATGATTGTCAAACGAATTCTGCGATATCTCAAGGGCACTATTGGACGTGGAATTCTTATGCAAAACCATGGTCACACACAGATACTTGGTTACACTAACGTAGATTGGGCAAGAAATACTCTTGATCGCAAATCTACTACGAGGTATTGTATCTTTTTTGGAGGAAATCTAGTTTTATGGAAAAGTAAGAAAAATTAGTCGTTGCCCGTTCCAGCGCTGAAGCTGAATATCGCGCCATGGCTTCCACTGCATCTGAACTTATATGGCTGAAAGCATTGCTTACTGATTTAGGTGTTTTTCACCCTCAACCTATGTCCCTTTGGTGCGATAATCAAGCCGCAATGCATATTGCTTCCAATCCAGTATTTCATGAACGAACCAAACATATCAAAGTTGATTGTCATTATGTTAGGGAGCAAGTTCAGTCGCAGAAGATTGTTACTCAATATACTAGGAGCGAGGATCAACTTGCAGACTTATTCACCAAAGCCTTGTCCTCTGCCCGCTTTCAATTGCTGCTTTCCATGCTGGGATCAATCAATCTTCTTGATCCAGCTTGAGGGGGAGTATTGGCAGATATATCTATATGATCTAATATGATCCTTCTTTTCTTTTCTGTCATGATTCTTATTCCTTTTATGAGTTGATTCCAGCATTATTCTTAGGAGAAATATCAGGGATGTAACTAGAAATATTCTTGTAATCAATGCACTTTGTGTATATATATGTGATGGAATGTAATACAGAAAAACACAATAATATAATACAATCTTTCTCTGTTATTCTTTCCGAGTCTTCTTTTCTTCACATCTTTTCTTTTACATGCTTGTTAAAGATCAATGGAGAGATCGATGGTTTTTGCTCCTTAGCAGTATTAGTAGACACGTTGATGATATTCATGGTTGAATTTGGTGACTTCAAGAGAGTTCGCAAGGCTCTCAAGGATGAATTAACCATTTTTTGCTCCAAGAAGCTATACAGGATTTTAAGTGCTCTAATTATACTTGTTCATTAGCTCTAATTCTGTTGATTAATTAGCTTCTCAAAGGTTTAATTCATTGCACTACTGATTGTAGTGCTCTTGTAGCAGGTAGAACTATATATATATATATATATATATATACCCACAAAATTGAAATTTATGAAGATAAATAAGTAAATTTCATGTATAATACATAATTATTGGCAATAAATAAATGAGGAAATAATAAGAAATAGGAACTTAAGAATAGCTAAACCATATGTGACTGAATAATAATTACATGTAAGGTTATATTATCCAAACCCATTCATTTATTCTATATATATATTCTATCCTGTAATCAGTAATGCCAGGACAAATAGTTTATTCAGTCATCTTTGTCTTCTGGTATAAAAAGTTTCACCGTTCGACCATTTAATGGTTGCAGAGGTCTTGCATTTGTGTCCGAGTCCTGCAAAATGTTTATCAAATGATATCAGCATATACAGCAGCAGCAGCTAATGAACAAACAAAGGTTACAGTAAAGATTTAAAACTTGAAACAATCAATAATCTGGGAATTCTAGTTTCCCGTTTGTTATGCATGGGAAATCATGGATAGGCCTGGGAACTCACATCATGAACAGCTACACGAAGCAACCTGACTTGTTCTCTTGTGACAGTCCTCACCTGTCATGGTAGATTGTAATATTTAGAACAACATATAGCTGCATCATGAATGGAAGCACATGTTTTTCTTATAAGGGCAGATCAAAACCTTTTTCACAACGGTCCACGCAACATTTTCAGTGCAAGGAGGAGTCGTGAGGGAGCCCAAGTATCTATAGTACTTTCTGCTGCCTATCTTAATGTTCCTTGGATCGACTACGCCAACCACGGTGTCTCGTTCATCTGTGCCGGCAACGGATTCTAATTGTTTTGTCAGCTAATTAACGAAGCACAGAACAAGCACATGATTAGAGAAAATTATAGATAGAGATGGTTACAGAGAGACATCTAAATACACTACTCACAGATGACAGGAAAGAGTCTGGTCTTCCTATCTTGTACAAAATCCCAACAACAGCAGTCTTTCCATCGAGGCTCTCATGAACCATGTGCAACTCTAAAGCAAACCTGTATTCATATATAGACAGAGTTATAGACGTGAAAGATTTTGTGTCAGCAGTTATATATGGCTATAAATATATTATATTTATACATAGCGATAGAGAGAAAGAGAGGGATTGGAAAATTGATATCAGATATATACCTCTTGCCATCGATTGTATGTTCAGAAGGTGAATGCCAGTGACACTGGTTGAGTACATATTCAGTTCCATTTATGTCAATAGTTCCTGCACCACTGTCCCATTTCAGCTGCATCAAAAGACAAAAATATTAAAATTAAACAAAGAAAACACAGCAGATTGTTATATAGAGAGAGCGAGAGAGCATAGGGGTGGGGCAGATGCCTATATATATATATACATTTGCCTATTTCAATGCTACCTAGCTATTGCTTGTACATGGGTAGATAAACACATCTCACCGAACACCATTTTTTCAAGATGACAAGGTTTCTGAAAACAATCTTGCAACTAATAAGGTGTAGCTGCAAGCCAAAATGCCTTTAATTTGTCTTAATTTTAACTGGATAAACTGGAGCAGGTTATTGATAGTTATGCTGTACGTAATTCTTCCTGGTTATTTTCTAATATTATAGGTTCAATCCTCCCTTAATTTCTTACCATAATATCATGTCCCCTATTCTTAAGAATGGCATTGCCAGGCTTGTAACTTCTATTGAGTCTCCCCAAATCGGAGACTATATCAACTATTTCGTTCAACAGATCAATAGGAGACTGCATAGTTCCATTGCTACAGTCACTCCATTCAGGGCGAATCCTTCCCCAATGAGCCGGTCCCTTCTCACTATATGGATCGTAATCAAACTCCCTTTCATCCTCTGCACCATAACAGATGGGAAAAAAAAAAAAACAATCAACCAACTTATAAATATAAATTATTCGCATGTTTGGTACGTACGTAGTAATAGATACAACTTAAAAACTGCTTCATAAAATAGTTGGGAAAACAGAGAGTCGCAAAACTATAGCTTTTTCTGTTTTTTGTGCATGAAATTAATTAATGATTTGTCAAGGATTATTTAAACTACAAAAATTAATAATTAAATTAAGCCCAAGAAAACAAAATACTTATATATGATACTAATCTGAAATGCATGCAGTTGCTAGCTAAGAAACAACATGCTAGTTTATGTATGGAGAAGTTGAGCAGAAATGCTTAAAAATTCAAGGCCGTGCATGTCTGTTGCCTGCTGCATGTTTCGTGGCATTGATCTCATAATTTTGTGTGTGTGCATCTATCTATACGTGTGTGGTAAACAAAATCAATATGCTCACCAACTTCTTGAGATGTTATCGGGAGGATATGGGAAACAAGAACGAGGAAGAAAGTGATCAAAAAGAGGATCTGGATTGCTAGCTTTCCCATGTCTCAGAGACTAAATTACTTCGCAGTATTTTCTTCTTCTTTTTTGCTTCGGTATAAGGCTTTGAAGTTGTTGTTCGACGAGAGGCATGTGATCTGCTTATTTATAGCTTCCATGTGCGGTATGAACACCGGAAAAGCCAACTGCGACATGTTGACGAATAAATCCATGTGGTATTCTCGATGTGTCCAAATTTAATAATTTCCTTATTAAATTTTAAACGTCTAAGATGACGAATCTTGGTTTGAAAAAATAAGGTTACTTGCTCGTTTATTTTGTTCATAATAATTGATAACATGTTTATTTTGTTCATTAGATGTTTTCTTATTTTTTTTATGTTTGGATTTTGAGACTTTCCAGTGAAAATATAAAATTTAATTGTCTCCTAAAAAAATAATACAAACAGTGTTTTCAATGGAAAACTTTTCTATAATTGTCTGATATCTTCTCCCTTAATTATTGAAACTCGTCTCTGTGTTTGGTGAACCACATCAAATGAATAAATGGAAAATTGTAGTCTTTACTGTTTTATGGAAGGGACCAGAAGACTAGAAAAATCATCTTCTCCCTTGAGAAGTTCCGCGAAACAAAATAAAAAACACTGAAACCCAAGGCAAATATAAATACAAACAGTGTTTGGAGTATTTCCACCTATTCACCATTCAATGAACATAAAAATAACCTAAATACTTCCAAGAGTAAAAATAAATAAATAAAGTGTGCCAATAGGGGTATTTAGGTATTTTTGTTTTATATTCACAGTAAAGTTACGCATGCACTCTAAGATTCCATAAATTTAATTTATCGGGTCAATTTTTTTATTGCTAGTTTAGTTGAGCGTAATAATATAATTTAAAATTAAAATAGTAATTTTTTATTTGAAAAAGCAGTATGTATGAGTGTTTTTTGATTCGGCTCTTCTATCTTTAATTTTTTAGTTTTTTTTATTTGTTTTTTTATCAAAGTTTTAATAGCTTTTAATTTTATTCTTCAAGTTTATGTTTTTTATTATTTCAGATTTAGTCCTTTTAGTTTTGATTTCTATATTTTTATCATTTTTTCTTTTGTTAAAGTTTTTTTTTTTAATTTAATTTTTGGATTTTAATTTGTGCATATAATATTTTTCAATTCAGTCCTTCTACTTTTAATTTTTTATTTTTTTCTTTTGTTTTTTTGTCAAAATTTTTATGGCTTTCAATTTTATTCCTCAAATCAAGTTTATGAGTTTTATTTTTTTAAAGATAATAATGATTTTGATTTGGTCCCTCTTATTTTAATTTCTTATTGTTTTCCTTGGTCTTTTTGTAAAAATTTTTTTTATAGTTTTCAATTCTATCTTTCAAATAAAGTTCATGGTTTTTATTTTTTTAGCAGTAATAGTAATAGTAATGATATGATAAAATTGATAGCTATGATAATAATATTGATGACGACGATGACAATGATTATGATAATAATAATGATGATAGTAGTAATAGTGATTTTGATCATTTGTCTTTGAATAACTACTTTTAAATTTTTTTTGTATATTTGAGATTTTTTTTTTAATTTCATCGTTGTATATTTAATTTATTTAAAATTGAATTTTATAGTATTTCTAGATTAGATGCTTTAGATCTAATGATTCAAGTCACAGATTTAAAAAGTTATCATATTTTTTTAAAATGCTTTATCAATAAAATAATTTGAAAAATTAAATATTTGCATTTACTTGTTGGTTTGTTCCATTGGATGAGCGTAGCTTAGAACCTTCAATATTTGTTCCATTGGTTTGTTGCTATCAGTTTTCAAATTACCAAATGTCTTTTTTTCTGACTTGACTCTTTGAATTAAGTGATTAAAAAGGCAGGCGTGGAGCAGCCAATATCGTCAAATGGAACTTCAACTACAGAATCTAGAATACGATTTCTTGTTCATCGTTGGATCTTCAAGTATAGTTTCTAGTTGCAAATATCTGGAACGTACAAGGAAATTATCGAAAGATTTTCAAACTTGCACGGTAATTACATATTGTCAACACCCTTCATGGGAGGACTTTTAATGGAATGAAGTCTCTTGCTGGAATTTCCTGCATCTGCTCTGAAGTTCATAACATATGATATCCAGAGAGTTGAAAGTTGAAACAAAGAGAGGGAAAAACCAAATTGTTATTGCTAGCTAGCATTGAACCTTACATGGGGAGCACATCCTCACGGAAGTTGCCTTCAGTTTGATTTTTCTATTGTGAAGCCCAACCAAACTCATTTGCCCCCGACTATTACATTTTTAATCAAGAATGGTAACTTACCGGCGGAGGTTGGGGGCAGTCCTCCCATGAAGGCGAACACAGTTCAAGGTTATTCAAATTCATAATTTGATTTGTTGTATTTAAATTGTATGAAACACATCAAAACATATTAGTATTTGATTTGAAGTTATGATCGATTTTTTTTTAAAATATAATTCTTTTAAAACATGAAACACTCTTCACGAAAGTAAAAATTACATTCTTTTATATGTATATTATAAAAAAAAAAATCACCCACATCTCCAAGCCAAACAATCCAACCTCTATTTAACGTATAAACATGATATTCAATTTTGGCCTTCGCCCGCGATATTCTCCTACTGCATAAAAAGGTTATACTCATAAATAGCTTATTAATTTCAAAGCTTCCAAGGTGAGCACATCAGCAGCAGGTGGAAATAATGTGAAACCGAAGTAACGAATTCCAAGGTGGCCTTTGTCAAATTTCTTTGGTACGTAGTCGTGTCCAAGGTGGAGCACCTTTTGCTTTGAGACACACACACACACACACACACACACATGTATGTATGTATGTATGTGTATGTATGTATGTATAGAAGCATTAAGTCTCCTAATTTAAAGAAAAATATTCTTAATTAAAATGATTTTATTGATGCGACACTTTAATTTTTTTAAAAAAAAGCCTTTGTCAAATTTTGTGGGTACATGTGGAGCACTTTTAGCTTTGACATATATATATATATATATATATATATATATATATATATATATATATATATAGAAGCATTAGGACTCCTAATTTGAAGAAAAAAATCTTAATTAAAATGGTTTTACAATGATACAACACTTTACGACAACGTTGTTGCCTTTGATAATGTGGTAGTTTTTAGATTTTTAATTAAAAAAAAAAAAACCTTTGTCAAATTTCTTTGGTATGTAGTCTTGTCAAAGGTGGAGCACTTTTGGCTTTGACATATATATAGAAGCATTAGGACTCCTAATTTGAAGAAAAAAAATCTTAATTAAAATGGTTTTACGGTGAAGCGACACTTTACGGTAAAGTTGTTGTTTTTAATGCTGTGGTAGTTTTTAAATTTTTAATTTTGAAAGAAAAGCCTTTGTCAAATTTTTTTGGTATGTAGTCTTGTCAAAGGTGGAGCACGTGGAGCACTTTTGGCTTTTACATATATATAGAGGCATTAGGACTCCTAATTTGAAGAAAAAAATCTTAATTAAAATGGTCTTATAATGATGCGACACTTTGCGGTAAAGTTGTTATCTTTGTTACCGCGGTAGTTTTTAGATTTTTAATTTTAAAAACAAATTATAAATTTTTTAATCAAAATTTTAAGAGAAAGTTTTCAATGAAACTCATGCAAAACTGTAACTGAGCAAAACATGATTTCAACCGCCTCAAACTCCCAAATAAAACATTATTTCATTTTTATGATTACGTAGGAATTTTTTTTTAAAAAAAGTAATTATTCCGTCTTTAATCCTTTTTCTTGGATTCTCAATCGTATGGGATTGAGTTTGTAAATGTATTTTCTTAACAAATTTTCTAGATGCTCTTAAGTTAACTATGAATATTCAAATAAAATAAAAACGTTTTAATGATTTTTATGCTAAGAATACTCTTATAAAAACACGAGAAGCATATTACCAAATAACAATTAATGTCAAGGGTTCATGGTCTAAAGCAAGCGTCATGTTCTTCATGAAAAGTCGCAAGCCACTGTGAGTTAGGTATGCCATGAGACAGCAATGTTTCCGAAATCAAAGACGTCAAGATTTTCAGGTAGTTTTTGAGGCCATCATTTTCGTCTGCTATGATAGCGTATGGTGACCTCTCCCTTCTTATGAAGACGCCATCAGTGACGGGCCCAGGCTTCAATAGTAAACACGGCTTCAAGATTTTCAGGTAGTTTTCAAGCAGCAGAAACAGTAAACACGGCTTCAATTTCGAATGGACACGAGGCTGTGATAATAAATTAATGTTAATGAAATGCTGAAGAGTATAGTTTAATTGTTCTAGTTTTAGTTTTATTTTTAGTTTTTAGAAATTATTAATTTAAATTCTATAAATTTTAAGATTATTGAAGGTTTACATGGTCATTAATTTTTTTGATATGTGGGATTAGTCGAGATACACGCAAATTAATCTAAATATTTACATTAATTTAAAAAAATAATATTATTTGGCTAATTATTTGGTATATTTTATATTTTATATGTTAATATCAATATTATACATTATATTTTTATATTCGTTAAATAAAGATATATGTCATTTGCTCGTACTTTAAATATTTCACATCACTATATTAAAAAAAAAAATTTACTTTGGCTCCTATGTTCTACACTACTAACAAATAAATCTTTAATTAAAAGTTTTTTTTGTTTATCCTTGTATTTTTATTGTAAATAAAATTTAACTTGAATTGTCTTCGTGAAGAAGTCTCAATGAAAGTTTTGATAACTTTTATGAAGAATAACAATTATGCTAAAGATTATTATTTATAATAAAAGCATTTTATCAATTTTGTTTTTTGATACTGTAACAAGTTATAATTAATTCTCATCTTGGTTTTTTATATGCTTGCTAATTTCTTATATAAATAAAAATTCTGAATGTTTTCATTAACATTGATTAAATAACCTCGATCCTTGAACTTTAATATGCTCATAACAATTAATTAACCTTCACCGTTTTTCTTGAACTTGCAAAATAAGGTATCCATATGTGGAGTCATCATCGAATTTACGTTTCTCAATAATTAGTTAAAGAATTTGACTTTATACGTGTAACAAAAGTCTTAATTCACTGGGGAAAAAAAAATGGTAGAACATCCAACCGATACGTACACAACCTAACATGCATCTTCAGAAAGACTTGTTCTTCAAACTCGTGTTTTAGATAATTTTGCAGGTAATCCAAGACGGAAAGTTTCCTCCACCTCCCCTTTTTTTTGTATTAATAATAAAATCCAAATCAGTTGTTCCTAGTAAGGATGTAGTTTTTTTAAAACACTACCAAAAAATTAGTAAATATAAATAAAAATATCAAAGAAATTTTTTCATCACTAAGTTACGGCGAACTTTATCAATAAAATAATCTCTCACTGTATTTATCGGTAAACACCGATAAAAATATTCTACTAAAAGAATTATAGTAGAAAAAGAAAGTATTAGAAGAAAAAAAAAAAAAGCTAAACTATACAATGACTTGTCATTTATACAAACAAAACTATCAATGGAATTAACTTGTCGGTGAAATCCATTCGTAATATTGTCGATAATATTTAATTTATGACCTGACAAGTGATCCTCTCCTTCCCCCATTTTTTCTTCTTCATCTTAGCTCCACGACAAACGACATACCCCTCCATTTTAGCACAAATTAACCTCCCACCATAAATCCGGCCAACCTAATACTCTGTATGTTAGCATCCCTATTTTGATTCAAATTTTATTTAGGATTCCCCACATCAAATAAGCAAAATTATCCATTTTTTATTTAAACTCAATTTTAAAATGTTAATTTTTATTGTATATTTTTGTAGTATATATATTTTGTTTAGGTGTTTACTTGTTTTATAGCTTTTTTTCCATATAAAATTTATTGTAAGAATGTGTGATTTGTACATGTTAGGGTTTGTTTGAGATTTTGAAAAATTATATTTTTTTTGTAAACGGATGAAATTTATTTTGAATTTATAACTTAGTGTTTTTGAATAAAATAAATAATGGTTTATTTAACGAGTTTGTTTTATATTTTGTAAATTTTATTGTTGAGTTGAATTTTTTGATAAATAGATAAAAATATGAATTCATATAGATAATTGATAATGAATTAAAAGTATTAGTAAAATTGATTGAATAAGTTTGAGTTAAACCAATATTAGCTAATTTATTTATTTTACATAATTAATTAATATATATTTTCATCTATATTCTATATAGGTTTGATATAAATAATGAATGTATCGAGATTCACAAGAAACATTGCATATGATGAATTATTGTAATGAAATTAAAGGGTTTTATTAATTACATATTATTAAATTCAAGAAATTTTAGTGGAAACGGTATTAGATATCCATGTAAGAGATGTAAAAGTAAAAAATTTCTCGATCCAAATGTTATAATAATGCATCTTATACATAAAGGATTCATGAAGAAATACTTATGTTTGTTTGCACTGTAAGAACCATATGTTCCTTAAGAGACTACGATAAAAAGGATGATTGAGTCAAATTTAGCTTTAACAATATACATGGAGTTACAGATGATAATAGTAATCCTTATAGGAATACGATTATGAATGTGATGAGAATGAATTAGGGTTATACATGTGAATATTTAGTAGTAAATGAAGAACCTAATGTAGATACGACCATATTCTTTGATCTTTTAAAATATTATAACAAACCAATATAAGATGGGTGCATAGATCGTTGTAAAGTATTGGTTATTTCATAAATATTCAACATCAAGTCAAATTATGGGTTGAGTGAAGTTGATTCTGACAGAATTATCGAATAAACGAGAAGTATTTACCTAAAGGAAATAGGTTGAAAGAGAACTTATATGCTGCTAAATCCACGATGAAGCCCCCCGATCTATAATACTAGAAAATTGACATGTTTTTAAATTTTTGCACGTTATACTGCCTTGAAAATACATAATTAACCAAGTGTAGAACATGTGGGCATGCTCATTATAAACCCAGAACTGACAGAGGAATGACTCTTGTTGCACATAGAAAACTTAGATACTTCTTAATCACACATAGACTGTAAATGTTATTTATATCTCTAATAACTATTGAGCACATGACATGACATCATTCATATGTTACAATGGATGGAGTGATGATGCAACCTTTCAATGGTGAAGCTTGGAAACATTTTAATATGGTGCATCCTCAATTTTTAGTGAAATCAAGGAACATGTGTCTTAAATTATGTACAAACATATCCAATCTATTCATGTCATTTGCTACTCCTTATTCTTATTGGCCAATGATACTCATGTTTTACAACTTGTCACCAGGAATATGTATGAGGTTGGAATTCATGTTTTTATCTACGGTTGTACTCAATCCTAATAGTCCGGGTCAGATTATAGATGTTTGCCTTCAATTGTTGATTGATGAGTTGAAGTAGTTGTGGTCATCTAGGACTTTGACTTACGTGTATCAAAGAAACAAAATTTTCTAATAAAGGCAACTTTGATATAAACTTTCAATTATTTTTATATGTATATAATGGTTTCTGGTTGTAAAGTATTTGTTAAGGGATTGACTTTTAATGAGTTTGAAGTTGACTATTATGAAAAGTTAGAAAAGGTAATTGAATGGAAATATCATTGTGAGCAAAATATAGTTTTCTTATTCAAATGATATAGGGATGATACCTTTGGCAGAGGAATCAAAGTAGATCTCCATCATGGTTTGATCAAAATTAATACAAAAACTAGTCTCCACAACATCAATGATATCTTTGTTTTCGCCAAACAAAGGCAACATGTTTATTACATACACACTCCTTTTTTTAGAAAGGATTATTTAAAAGTTAATTGGTTATTCGTAGTGAAAATTAAATCCAGAGGTCATGTTCAGGTTGTTTAGAATGGTAATGATGAAGTGACCGTGAAAGATGATGTCTTTCAAGTTTATAAGTTAATTAATTCGTATCGAGTTGCTCTGTCTACAAACTTAAAAGAAAATTCAATTTTTCACGTTGTTAAGAATATTTTTATTGATGTTGAGAACCAGTGGATATAAAGAAGTCAATAAAAATAATAGCGATTAAATCAATGTAGAAGAATGCAATGAAAATGAAGATGATGAAGATGAAATTGAAGAAGAATAAGACAATTTTGATTAATGTGCACAACATGAATGTGTAATGAAATTAACTATAATGTAATATTTCAACCGGTTACTGTGCACAGTAACCCGTTCATGGACACCGGGCCGAACAATCAGCCCAGTCCAAGTAACTAGGCTGATTCCAGTCTTATATAAGTTTTTTTTTAATATATTTTTGGGTTGATCTCAGCCTAGTTTTCTCAATGGGCCTGATGTGGCCCGATGCCTTTCCAACTCTTTTGGCTGAGTTTGGCCTAGCCCACATATTTTATAATATTTAATATTATATATTTTAAAAAAATCTGAAAAATCCTTTTAAATTTTGTGATTTTCCCACATATTTGTTTTTAATTAATTTCGCTTAATATTGGTTTTTTAATTTTATATCGTAAAGATACAAATCCGTATTAAAATATCCGGTTTTCATCAAAACATTGTAAAACAATTATAAAACAACAACAACAAAAATATATTTTTTATTTTCATGTATACGGCCAAGTCTCTCAAAGATATATATAAAAAATCATGACATCATATTTTCATACAAAAAAAATAATATGTTTTAGCATGTATTTTGGCTTTAATAACCAATTTATTAAAGCCATGAGAACTAAGCTAATATTTTAAAAATACCCAAAAAATATTTTGTTTCTTTTCTTTTAGTATCTAGATTATGAATTTATATGTCAAAAACATATTTTCAATATTAAAAAGAAAGTTTCTTTTTTTATTGACGTTAGAACGATTAGATTTTTACTCGATAAGATAAAGACCTCCTTACTGAGGAAGATTTTTCTTAAGCTTTAGATAGACCAACAATTAGAAATACAATAACACTATAGCTTTTTATCAGATAATCAAACAATTTAGTTTACCTTAGGTAAGTCGTATTTGGAGTGCTAATACCTTTTCTTTGTGCAACCAGTCTCCGTACCCGATCTCTAAGACCAGTTAGGGTTCCTAGTAACCAAAATACTAGGTGGCGACTTTTTTTTTCCTGTTTTCCTTTTATTAAAGACAAGGCATCCTTGTTTCCCTATATTTCATATTTGATAGATACCTAGATGAAGTGGAATATTCGCTGCAACGACGCACACGTACGACAATCATAACCTTATTTTTTAATAAATAATAAAAAATAAATGAATAAAAATATATTTGAGAATGGTGTTAAGACAACACAAATTCAAAGTTCAGAGGTGAAATTATTAAATTTGAGAGTCAATTGGTCAGAAATTGAAGAATTAATAAATTTAAGGAGTTAATTAAAATTTGGATTAGTTAATTAATGAAATCAAGAGCTTAATTGAAGAATTAATAAGTTTGTGAACTTAATTAAACTTTAATTTAATTAATTAAAAATCTTAATTGAAGAAATACTAAAGTTTAGAGCTGATTCAAGGCAAAATTGCAGGAAATTAAAGTCCAAGGACCAATTGAATAATCCAGAAATCCAGGTCTAGTTTGTAAATGGTTATATAATTCAGGGATTTAATTAAAATTAATCCAGGGTCAAAATTAAAAATTTATTAATTAAGGGACCCAATTGATACATTCCAACACGTCAGGGACCAAACTACAATTTGTCATTTTCCATGCCAAACGGCGCCGCTTTGAACCACTATTCATCATCTTCTCCACTTTGTCTCCAGACCAGAGACCGATTCAACAGGAAATGGACCAAAACTGTTTTGGACCACGTCTCCTGCCCATTATTCCCACGTTGCTATTTCCAGGGCCACGAAGTTGATTGCAGGAAGGTTGCACTCTGTTTCTTCTCAAAGAAACAGAGATGAACGTGCCTCACGATAACGAACAGAAGCCATTCTCTGGCTTTATATAAAAGCCAGAGAAGGCCACGAATATGTTGGGGGGGGGGGAATACACAGAAAAAAGAAGGAGAGCAAAAGCAAAGGGACGAACGAGCACGAGGATGAGCGGGCAGGGGACGAACCGAAACAGAAAAGAAGAAGACGAAGAAACAGAACAAGGGGAGTTGGAAAAACAGAGAAAGACTGGGATGGAAGAAACGAAAATCCAGAGGGGACGAATGAGCAGGAGGACATACAGAGAGAGAGAGACCAAGAAAGACAGGGGGACCGGGAGAGAGTGGACTGGAAACACAAACCAGAGAAAATAAAAACCGGAGGAGACGAACAAGCAGGAGGGAGAACACGAAGAGAAGCCAGGGGAACGGGCAAATACCGAGAAAAAATACACAGACGAAGGAGGAAAAACAAACAGAGGACCGAAACCAGTAGAGAGAGAGAGGACAGAGAGAGCCAGAGAGAGAAAAAAACAGGAAATAAAGAAAGCAAAAGAATAAAACAGAGCAGAGGAGGCAGCTTCGTTCGTCTAGCACAGTGCGCCATAGTCTTCGGCTACGCCTCGCTGCACCAGGTACGTCGTTCCTCGTCTCTCCCCGCCTTGCATTTCGTTTGTTTTGGCACTGTGTCGAAGGTAATTTTAATTACCTTCGCACTGTGCATCCAACAGTGACCAGTCTGCCCAGCCCAGCCCATATGAATTGAGCTGGACCCAACCCTAAATAAATAAAAAATATATATATAAAAATAAAAATATATGTATGTATAAAAAAATATAAATTTATTTTATCGGTTTATTTACTACCACTAGAGTCAAAAATAAAAATATTAATTTAATTTTTTTAGCTATATAAAAATAAAAATTATGTGCATAAATAAAAATAAATATATTTTTATTTGTTTATTCACTAATGTGAGAGTCAGGAATAAAAAAAATATTGATTTAAATTTATTTTATTTTTATAACTACATAATATTTATCAACATCAGAGTTGGAAGTATCCATAGTTAAATAGGGGCTAGAATCAAGAATATTATACGCAAACCATCATAGTATAAACCAACAAAATATTAGCAATTTATAACAAATCAACTATACATTCTATTTTAGGCAAGATATTTAAGATGTGATAATTTTTTTTTTTTATATTACCAGTTTTATATTATAAAATTTTTATTAATTAGTTAATAACTATAATATTAAATTACAACTCTTTTAAAATATCATTTCTTATTAAAAAAAAAGCAAAAAATCTTTTCTTTTTATTAAAGATAATTTTAAAGCCGCAGTGATATCATAGAAATCTTTGAAAGTGTTACAATGATGTTACTATTTGGTATTCCGATGTTGCTGTGTCCTCGATTTTACGATAAATTACTCCAAATTGATTTGAGATTTGAAGGCAAATATTAATGATTGGAGCGAAAAACAATCTGCAAATCTGTTGTCACTGCAGCAGTATGCTAGTATTTGTCTTCGTGAAGCAATTCGAAAGTACTGCCTTCATGATTGTTAATTACTCGTTACTTTGTTATATTTAGTCATTATTATAAGTTTTTTTTGAACAACTTTGATGGGTCATGAGATAATTTCATTAAAAAAAATGATTTGGTATTTGAAATTATGTATTTCATACTATTCTATAGGGAGATGGTTCTATTTTTTTTCTTTCAAGTCACAAACTTAAGATATACTATTGGATTTCCTATGTAGATATTGAAGGATTGATTGATATCAAAATTCATCATTATAAGAAAAGCAGATTTGATACTTTTTGAATCATGATACAAATAATTTGGTCAAAGAGTTCTTTGAGAAAATTACTTAGTCGCTTTGTTATAGTTTTGTTTTTTTTTTTTTTTTTTATCTATTAGGGTTTTTTTTTATTTATTTGATTATATATTTAGTTTTGTTAGATAGTTTTCTATCTCTTTTAAACTTTTATGTACTCTGTTTTATTAAACCATGTATTTAATGCCTATAACAATAGATTTAATAAATATCTTATATTTTATAAGAAAAAAAAAACCTAACTCTTTCATATCATCTCCCCTTTCTTTTTCTTCTCTATTATATTTCAATAATAAAAAAATAAAGAATTTGGGTTCTTCACAATTTGCTTATATTTATCATCGTCAAGCGCTCTGTATGAGATTTTCTTAAAAATACAATGATATAATTTTAAAGAATATAACTCAATTAATCAGACTTTAAATTTGCTCTCCAGAAATTACTAGTTCCAGTCTCACAAATCGCAGGATTACTGGAGATTTATATGATAATTAACTTTAAATTTTATAAAATTAATTGAAGTAAATGTAAATTGACTGAACACCTATATTAATTTTTTAAAAAAATTCAATACCATCATGAATTGTCTTTAGCTTCTTTTTTATTTTATATTACTAAAAAATTATTGATGTCTTTTCAATAAAATTTCACAGCCATTTTTTATTTTCTAATATTAAAAAATAATAAAAAATAAAACAAAATAATCATGATTCATTACGTTGCCCAAGTGCACTCAGCAGTTAGCTGTTCAGAGATTATAAAAGGCACTATCCACTTCTAATGATCGAAAAGGGTTATAATTACATAACGCCAACAAACAAATTGCAAATAATAATTACGGGGTGAATGATATCTTTAAAGCATGATTAAAGTGATCACCGGCAATTCCCAGCCATTAATTTGCTTGAGAGATAAGAACATAAACCCTACACTGTATACTGTCAAGATCATTAATTATATATCACCAATTTCATTTGTATTGATTATGCGAGAATAAATTTCGTCCACTTTGAGATGTGATGAGGTTACTGTTTTTGTTTTTGGTCACCACTTGTCACACGAATAAGATAATCCAGAAAAAGGTTGGCCATTCCATATATATATATATATATATATATATATATATATATATATATATATATATATATTCCTGTAGAAGATTTTTCTGTAGAAGAGCTGCCAAGTTCTTCTGTTTTTCTTCCCCAGTGTGAATGATCATGATAATGGTGATGGTAATGATAATAATAAATTATTACATGAATTTTTTTATAAATTAAAATTCTATATTCCTTTTTCTGTATTATTGTTGAAATAGAAAACTCGTGAACAGTGCTGCATATAGGAAAAGACGATGTCATGCAAAATATATATAATTGAAGTTGCTATTTTGGTTGAAAGAGAACCAGCAATGGAAGGATCATATGGTTGCTATAAAAGAAAAAGAGGATGATATAGTCATTTTTGGATAGTATGTTTGGCTACATAGATATCATGTTTATACTTTTCTATTTTTTTTTAACATTACTTAGTAATACCCATTAAACAAAACTAAGTCATACGGTGGTTTTGCTGTTCATTGTTTACTATGCACTCTTTAGCAAATCACGTGGATTAGAATAATATTTTTAAAAATTCTTTTAATTTGATCCTCAATTTTTTGCTTTACACAATTTAATCCTTTTAAGTTCAAATCAATAGCCAATTAGTTTTCTTTTGTTTTAAGAGATGATAATTAAATAACAGAATCAAAGTGAAAAATACAGAAAAAATAAATAATTACCTCTAATTTCATCCAAAAAAATAGTTTAGTCCCTATATCCATGCAATATAGAGAAAGCAAACTATTTCGAGGCCCTTCTAGCCAAGTTACTTTCGTAGACAGTCTGTGCACGATAAGGGCAAGTGTCACCAAGGCAATGAATTGACTTTGAATTAAATCTTTTAAAAACTATATGAAACATTAATAAATTCATTCAATTCAAAATTAAGGATTTCCAGATGTCTCACCTAAATTACACCACCTCAATTAATAATTAGCTGCTATATATATATATTGACATCACAAGGCAACGGAACAGGCACCCCGTTTGTGCTTCAAAGACATCTGTTTAACCTAAATCCACCACTAAGGTCAAGCTCTCCTATTTATAGTGCTATATATCGTGGGAAAAACAATTTCACAATCCCATCATTTTGATTGGTTTTCAGAAAAATAAAATATACGGGATATTATAATCATCCCACTTAATTTTGCCTCTTTTGGTGGAGATCCCAACACAAAATTTATTATTAAATATTACACAAACCCTAGCCTGCCTCTCTATATAAGCAGGCTAAACTTCTCCTTCCCTCAAAATAAAATAAAAATAAAAGGTCAGTTTTTGCGATCTCTATCTAATTTGGTTAGATATACATTCTATTTCTATTTTGATTGTACTAGATATTATCGATTGATTATGCATCCAATCTTTTGCTTACAATGCATATTTAATATTTAATTCTAATTAATTTTACGTTCTCGATCGCACATATCACATGACCATAAATATATATACATATATTCATAATTTGTTTGTTTTGATCTGTTAAAATCAGAAACGATCGCGATCAAAGGAGCGGAAGAATGAGATTAATCTTATTGCTTGCTCTTGCGTTTGCACTGCTGAGCAGCTCTTGCTTGGCTGCATATAGGAAAGCTTTGCATGTTGAAATAATCCATGGACCAAAGCTGAGGGAGCTTGCTGAGGACAAGGATGTGAATGCTGGGTATCCGGGGAGCAGTGTGAATAACCACCATTACATTCCCAGGCAGGATTTCAACAACTTTGGTGGAGATGGTGGAAATGGTGGAAGTGGTGGCAGTGGTGGCAGTGGTTAAAGCCAGATATTGCTTATGTTGATGATTCAAGCATTGTGCTTGATATATATATATATATATATATATATATATATATATATATATATATATATATATATATATGATGAGTCTCTTTTTTTTTGGGTGTGGTCTACGTTATACTGGCTTCTATATATATATATTGTAGTTTCACCTACTTAATTAGTAATTATTGTGTATCTTGTTTTTCGGTTTTTTTTTTAATCTTTTTGTATCATAATGTTCATATCTTGTTGAAATATCATAATAATGGATTATATATTATATGATCTCAACTCCAATATGAATTAATGATTCCACTTTACAAATTATGCATGTTTGCCTGCATGACTGCTGCATAAACTGAAGAGCTAACTTTTATGAAAAATTATTATACAAAAGTTTACATAGATTGTAGTGCATAGAGTTGTTCTTCTTCCATGAAGAGTAATTACAGTTTGTTCAAAACACCTCACTTTCTATGCTCTCATCACATAAATGAAGTATTTTTTTGGCAGTGCAAGATTGTAATAAACAACAACACAATTCTACCACCAAGTTTAAATATTCCAAGCAATATCTCAATTATTTTAATCCTTCTATATTTCAACAATCCTAGTTCAACAATCCTAGATGAATTTTATAAATTTTGGTTAATCTTTCAAGTTCATAATCTATGAATTCTTAGACTCAAGTTCAATTAAAAAATTCAATTCCCAATCAATTTAATGTTGAAGAATAGAAAAAGATTCTTAATCTAAAAAATTTACCAAATGAAAAAAATAGTAATAAAAAGTAGGAACTATATCTAACAAACTAAAAAATTAAAGGAGGGTAAAATTAAAAGAGAAGTTTAATTTTAAAAATTAATTAAAATAAAACAAATATGAATAAAAAAATATATAGTCCAAATCCAATGAAAAAAAAAATTAAAGGGTTGATCTACAAATTTGAAGGGCCAGACGAGAATTTCTTGGAGGAGAGAGAAAAAAAAATATCAGCGCCAAACTGGATATTCGTTGATCATACTCACTATCTAGAGAGGAAGAGGACACCAAAAGAAATCAAATGACTTGGTGGAAAAACAGTTTTGACCACCAAATTCAGCCACACACACCATCTTTAAGTGATGGAGCGGTTGACGCATTGAAACGTCAACTTTTTTTATTTTTTTTATTTATCAAAATGTTACATTACCCCTAGGTCCAAAAGACTATTATTTAAAAAACCATTATGATTTGACGAATAAGCCCATTTAGGAAAGCTTTGAGAATTTTAATTTTAAGGATAATTAAGTTACTATAGTGCTTAAAAAATATAATATCAAAAAAGATCTCAGACCATAATTAAGTTTTTTTTTTCTTTTAAACGCAATCAAGTAATTTTGCTATACAAAAATGTTGTGAAAAGACCAAAATACCCATAAAGAATTCTAGAACGGGAAATGTAGCCTGTGAAAAGAAATTTTACCCTTAAATGTCCATTTTGTGTTTTTTTTTTGGTGTGTAAAAATATAAATTCATTATTTCAATCCACGATTAATAATGTTTATTGCATGTATTTTTACATTAATGCTTAGTTTTTCAAGAAGATAAAAATATAAATATAAGAGTTTGCTAGGAAGCATGCTGCCTTCCTGAACTTTTTAAATTCAAATATAATAAAATATTTTTTAAAAGTTGAGAATTTTCACAATTATAAAAAATGACACTCAATAATTCAATTTGTTTTTATTACATTCCTACATATCGATCGTGCATCAAATCCTAACATCGCAAATATTCAATTCGTGAATTTATAATGAAATATCTATCGATTTTATTATTTTTTAATAAATGAAATAAAATACATAGATAAAACACATAACTAACCCTAGATAAACCAATTAATATCAACGCAAAGCAACGGATATATAATTGGAAAACATGTTTATTGATATCATATTTACAAGTAGAGTTCTTTAGAATTCCTATTCTACTTGAACAAATTCTATATTAATTAATTATTCGTATCTAAACAAGATCATGAGACTGCCTCAGAATAAGAGATAATCTAAAATTAATTCAAATATGTAACTATAGTAATCATCCTAACTAGCAAGTACTCTCCTCAAGAAAACTGAGGAAGCATGCTACTCTCAATGCATGTATTTTGGGAATAAAGGATGATCATTTTACTCACAATTAAATTATAATCATAGTAAAGAGGGAGAATTGTCTTCTGACCTAACAAAGCGTCAACTTCCAGGAGAGGATTTTAAATTAACCTATTAAGTCTTAACCCCATAAGAAAGCCTGGATTTCTAGAGACAATTTCGCTCGCCTCCTCACAGCTCTTTGTACAGATTGGAATAGTAGCTCCATCTTCTTTCATGCACACAGCCATGCAAGTTTTGAATAATAATTCATCTAGCGCTTCGTTGGCTCCTACTTCATCAAAACCCATTTCTACCAGCAATGTGATTATCAAGAGCGAGGAAGTAACCTTCTTGGCGTCCATCGTCCCGCAGAGCTCAAGAAACAAAATGATTTAACCAGGTGAGATGCACACTTGAAGATTTAAGATGTTAACTGTCATATATGTAAGCGAAATGATGAATATATAGCACGTCAACCCCGCATTTTTGTGGTTTAGAGCAAACCATGGAGAAACAAAATGAGAGCCCTAGATGTAAATTTGTATAGAATAAGAATTAAATTGATCAATTACTAATTTTAAAATGAATATTATTTTTAGTTTATTTCAAGTCTATTGGCTTATCCAAAAAAAAAAAAAAAAGTAACGCCAAGTTTAGCACTGAAGCCATCAATGTGTTAAAAATAGAATAAAAGCTTGGAACAAAGTTTTATATATTGTTCAATGGACAAAAAATTCGCCACTTTGTATTAACAAAGAGCAACAGAAATCTTCAAGACCATCCAGGTACCACTACCAAAATTAAAGAAAGCTGCCTCTTTCCCTCCTCTCCATTTTCTTTCTACTTCCACTACTCAGAAGATTTTTTTTATCGGCCCACAAACCGCACCAGGCCCCCATCTTCACTCCCATTTTTCTGATATGGCATAAAATTCATCAACGATCTGTTTGCACTTATAGGAACCTTAAACTCCACTCTCCATCTCTTCTCTTGATTCTCCTCCGCTTCCACTTGATCTCCACTGCCCCTGAGGCTCCAAAACGAGAGCATTCCAATTGTTTACTAAACATGTACTTTGTATCAATCTTTTTGGGAGCTTGGCGATCACCATCTGGCTGCATGGAACCCTCAGCAGAATCCCCAACATTCTTCCCAGAAACTTGATTGTTTTCCAACAAACCTTTGGTTTCAAGTGTGTATTTCTTCAACCATTGGTTTCCAGAGGCGCACCCGGGCATTTATGAACCAATTTGACACCTGAAACAATCAGTCGATTGTTTTACACCCTAACAGAATAAATAAAGCATTCTAAGAGGTTCTTCTCTATCAAGTTCTTGTCATTGAACTTTGTGGATCAAGCAGGAACGTGCACGCGCAAGTGACAATTTTTTATGCATGTGACTGATAATACCAACATCAGGCTTAATTTTTTAACTTAGATGTCGATAAAATTCAAGAATTCACAAAGATTATTAGAATTTAAACGACATAGGAGTGTCTTCTAATAATTCTTTTGATCTTGGTTTACCTGAATGTACAGATCAAATCTTTAAAGCTGTCAACTACATCTTTGTTGGCCCACCTTGAGTTTGATTTGACAACCTTTTAATCCATGAAAATTATGTGGATTTGAAGTCACGAATATCGTCCATCTAACTTGTTCAACCATGTATACATTGGAGTTGTGTTTATGATGGTTGTTTTAGCTTTAAGTGTGCTAAATTATCAATTTAAACTGTCTGCATATTTATTAGTTTTACAAAGGAAAATGATTTATTTTTAATTGTTTGAATATACTAAAGAAAATATTTACTTGTAAAATTATGCTTATTGTTGTTGTAGTAGTGATGATGGAAGGTTGTTTAAGTATATAATTAACTTTCAATAATGAATTAAGGGTTTTTTTTTTCTGAATTTGAATTCAAGCAGCTTAAGTTCTTAGCTATTTAATAAGTCTCGGATTTCTTATGAGTGGCGCAATTTTATCGTTGTTATATATTGCCAGTTCCAAGATAATCTCATTACCCATAATGATAGAGCATAAACAACTTGGTTGGAGTTTATTGGGGACAAAAGGCAATTCCTCTTCGCATTCTTTCATCATCAACCAAAGTTTAAGCAGAATGGCAACAATCAAAATTTGCATTTTTTGGCAAGTTTAAGATGCTGCTGATCTGACCTCCTTTCTTTCACGTCAGTAATGGTGTCATAACAAGACAGCTTATTTGTCTTTGGACTTGCATGGTGACTTTGAAAGGATGTGCACTGTTAACTGAGTAATAATTACTGCCCAAACAAGGAAGACTATCCTATCCATATTTAAATGACCACACAGACAATCAAAATCCTCTGATAGCTCCACTAAAGAACCGTTTATGTTAAAATTCCTGCACTGGTTGCTAGTTACTTAAACCAATTTATTTCAGCAGAATGCAAGCTGGACCGACCCCAGCATGGCTCAGCTTACTGAATATACAATCCCCTACCCCTTAAAGCAATATTTAGAGCCTGTTTGGCATTGCGGCCAAACCGGCTTTTTGAAAAAATTCAAATTTTTTTTTTTTTTTTTTAAAATTGAGTGCGGTTTGTACTTTTTGGATCGTTTTGATATGCTGATGTCAAAAATGATTTTTAAAAAATAAAAAAACATTATTGGCATGCTTTTCAGCACGAAAAGCTATTTGAAAAGCAACCGCTACCACACTCCCAAACACCCTCTTAACCTTGAATGAAGTAAAAATTAGTCTCGGGCATAAATGCTTCAATATCATTGAAAAGCACACGCCATGCACATCAAGCACTGATTTGAATAATAACTAGGAAAACAACCAAGCTTTGATATATATGAAGGAGTGTTTGTGCGCGCGCGCGAGAGAGACGGGGGGACATAGATATGACCAACCTCATCCAGCAACAATAGGCGCTTGGCCTTCATTTGTCGGTACTCTGGCCTATAAGATTCAGAAGATATGTTTCCTACTCCACAATCACCAAATTCTTCATTTGATCTGCGAAAGTTAAACAATGAGGCACCTAAATTGTTGTCACCATTAGCTTCATCCCCGGTATCAGATTCATTAACAGTATCACTCAAACGTGGAGGCCTAGCTCCTCCACCTAGCCTCTTGAGCAACTCACATGTTCTTATGAGTTTCGGACCCTTAACAATTAACACCACAGAATTCCTCCAGTAGCTCTTGAGCTGGCTTTAAGAATCTAGAACTATTTAGAATAGTTGAATATCCAGTTAAAGGCCCAAGAAGCCCAGTATTTTGAACATTTGTAGCATTTCCTGGCAAGTTATGTGATGGTTTTCCGCCACCTTTACTTAGAATTGATGGTATTGGCAATGGACACAGATAACTTTCCCTGGAAACTTTTGAATCATCATGAGGCTCTTTGGAAAAGCCACTCTTTGAATCCAAACACTCAGATTCATATGCTTCTGCAAAATTCGTATCGTTGAGCTTAGATGGCCGAATTGATGAAAGAGACAGAGATAAGCCCTGAGTATTAGCGTCACTTGGAACAGTCCTCAGCTCTTGGAACCTCTTCCTTGTAATAAGAACCAGCTCACCACTCCCCTGATGGGAGTTCTCGGTCGGCTTTCTTATCCAAGCATTGAAATACAACAGTGTAATCAACACTCAAATCATAACTTCGCTCTGAACCAAGCTTTGTCCAGTTGCCACATTCCTGTGCATCACCATTATTGGCTGTAGGTGAAGCGTTTAAGCTTGACAAAACTGTGTGCGAAGTATTGGTGAGCAAAGAATCATCAGCTGCAATGGGGATATTCAGTTGTGCTGGACATAGTTCTTGTTCAACCATTGCATCCCTTTGAGCTGATAAAACATCAGAACTTGTTGCAAAAGTGAGCACTGTATAGGAAAGCAGAGAAAGGTCATAAAGCATATTTCCATCCCTAACATTTCGAACCTGGACAAAATCTGGGGTTAGCCCCGGAGCAACATCCAACTGATCTAAATCATTAGAGAAGTCCTTTGACTAGAACACTTAATTAGTAATCTCATTAGACAACTAAATGTCATGAAATTCCATCTACTTCCTGCAATACAACAACATTAAACAATGTTATGGACTTGATTTACTGATCTATTTTCCACCTTATTAGCAGATAAGATTACATTCTTCTAGAAAAAACACGGTACAAGAGAAACAGTGCTGACATTGATAATACACATAAAAAAGAAAAAGAAAGAGAAGACAATGATCAGTCAAAAAGACCACATGAAGGTAGAAGAAAGGAAACAAGAACAAATTAAAAACAACTGGTAGCAATCCACTGAAGCAGTTTCAGATCAGTACAAAAGTGGTTCAGTACTTTTAACTTTCCTCGTTGTTTTCTTCTTCTTCTTTTTATTCTTTTTCACATTCATATTGTTACAGTACAAGACTGTAGGGCTTTCCTCATGTCGTCAGTATTTTACATAAAGTGATAAAACAATAGGGTAGATAAAATACAGACACAAACGATGGAGGTGAAATCCAATTGAAGAAAGAAAAAGAAGCAAGTTGACTGGACCAAAAAAGCTTAAACAGTTAACAAACCAAGGATTATTATTTTTTATTCGATTTAATTTTTTAAAAAAAATAATTAAATTAGTTTTTTTTTATAAAACCCAAAATCGATTTAAATCAACCAGTTTTTATCCAGTTTGATTTAGTTATTTTAGAATAAAAACCAGTTTCTTTTAGTTTGGCTCGATTTTTTTTGGTTTTGCTCAGCAATTTTAAGTTTGGCTCAGTGTTTCTAGTTTGACTCGATTTTTTCAATTTAGCTCAGTTTTTTCAGTGTTTTTTATTTGAGTTTTGTTCGAATTTTTCAGTTTCAAGCATACAAAACTAAAATCGAATCAAAACAGATAATTTTTAAAAAATTTTAATCATTTTAATCATTTTTTTTTCATAATTTAGTTTTATCATTTAATTATTATTATTTTTAATTTTTTTAATTTAATTAATTTTTCAATTTTTTTCTTATTCATCTACAAAACCACACATAAATGTATCTTTAAAAAAACTTTGATAAAAAAGTTAAAGCCGTACGTATCTATAGCTTTAGAAAAAAAAATCATGATTATTGTTGAAAGTAAGCCATGATCAGGATGACAGGACGTTTCATTTTCCAGTGAGATTCCGGTGAAGGTTCTTTTTGGTTGGAGTAGAAACGCAACAAGCTGGAGTACAATAATGCGAGTTTTTTATTTTTCAAATTATCACAGCACCCAAATTTATTAGAGAAAATACCAGGGTGTCATCCATACAGTGCGTCGGGTTTTAATTTATAATTGTATTTAATTTAATTGTTGATATTTTATAAAATATAAATTTATTTTTATTCAAATGGGTTAGATATTTCAGATTAGGTTCAAATTTTTTTAAATATTACAAATATTTATAGGTTAAGTATATTAATTTCCTTATACTTAGACGATCCTAGAAAAAAATGTGTTGAAACTATTGAAATTAAATAAAATCTTTAAAATGTATATATTAGAGATAACATAAAAACTTATAATTTTCACACAGAAACAAAACAACAAAAATTATAGTAAAATATTTTATTGAACAGTTAAGTTGCAATATGATAAAAGACAGATTAGCAAAAAAAGATTATATAATACTTTGGGTTTATGATTTGACTAAGAAAATGAAAGCTCGATCCAGCCTTGAAATTTTTATTTGTTTTCTCATAATTTTTTTGTTATCAGACAGAAAATATTGAGATTGTAAAACGCACCGTGACTCTATCAAATTAAACTATAAAATAAACAACTATAATTTATATGAAGGTGAGGAATAGAAAGAAGGGAAAGAGATTAAGAAATGAGTAGTGAGTGTGAAGTGTGAAGGCCACAGAAGAAAAAAAAAATTAAGAAAGAGAAGGAAAATGCTATTTATACCAAGGACTTAGGTTACAAATTGGGTTATATAAGTTGGGTCGGGTTGAATTGGTTTTAAAAATCTCAGTCTGCACTACATTCACTTAGGTATTGTATATTTCTCAAAAAAATAAGGCTTTTCAAGATTTCTTAAATTTTGATAAAAATTCTAAAAATAAAAATTTTGCAATTTCAAATATAATGAGTGACCATGGTGGTGCATTTGATAGCACCATATTTGAAGAATTCTGCACTAAAAATGATTTTGCAGATGAGTTTTCAACTCCAAGAACTCCATAAAAAATAGGATTATTGAGAGGAAAAATTAGCTACTTTAAGAAATAGGAAGAACTATGTTTAATGAGTATATTTTATCTCAATATTTTTGGACGGAAGCCATTAGCACCTCATGTAATGTTTCAAACCAAGATTATATTAGATCTTATGCAAAACATCAGTTTCAAACTAAGTTGTATTTAAATGTTGCATTACTTTTTTTTTTTTTTATTTACGTAGATGTCCGGGTCAGTTTGCGCGCACCACGACTAATCCCACGGCCCACTGAACATCCTGCAAACCCAATGAACATGTAAGGCACCGCGGGGGTAACAGGCGTGCACGGTGAGGGTTGAACCCTGGTGAGGTGGAAAGGAACAAGCCCCTTCCACCACTAGGCCAAGACCTCAAGTGCTAAATGTTGCATTACTTGGTTACATGTGTTGTTGATAACAAAATTATCTCAATTGGATAGTGTGTGGAAACACTTTTATTCTTTCAAAACATTATGAATTACAATAATTTTTTTTTATATAAATAATTTTTAATTTTTTATAATTTTTTCTACAAACTTTTAAAAACACACAAGTATACCACATGCTCGCAACATCACTCATGCATAACATCTAGTTAAAATTATAAGAATTGTCATAATCTAATTTTTTATTTTTATTTTATTAAAAAAACAAAAAAAAAGAATAAATTAAAATTTAGGTCAAGACAATACAAATTAGAAGTTTGATGACTTAATTGAACTTGAAATGAAATTAGAGGCTTAATTAAAGAAATATTAAGGTTTGAGACTGATTCGGGTTAAAATTACAAGAAATTAAATTACAAGGATCATTTTGTAAATAGCGCTAAAATACAGGGTTCTAAGTACAATTTACCAAGGGCCTTGATTACAAACTTTCAGAACTTCAGTGACCAAATCTTAAAAAGCCACTACAGAGTAGAAAACGGCGCCGTGTCATAAAACTATTTATCGCCTTCTACCTCATCCGAAGGACCGCTTTTGCAGGGAATGTATAGCTGCCCCTTATCCTCGACGACGCCCTCTCCAGAGACCACGATATCATGGCCAACAGTGCTGACTCTTCTCAAAGACAGGAGTGAACGCCCCCTATTATCTTGAGGCACGAACTCACGAACAGAGGTCATGGCCACGAACAGGAAAGTGGGGACGAACAAAAAACGAGGAGCAGGAGAGAACAGAGGAACGAACAAAAACAAACGTGGAAAGAACTGAAAGGAGAACTAGAGGAAAACTAAAGGCACAGGACAGAGTAAACAGTAAGGAGCACGATAAGAGAAAACCGAGAGAGACAGAGCGAGACGGAGAGAGAAACCAAGAATATATATATATATATATATATATATATATTGTAGGGGATTCCGACCGGTGATGTACTGATATTTGCCCATTGGAGGCTAAGCACACTGACACAATATTTAACGTGGTTCGGCAAACCACCTACATCCACGGGAAAAGCCATTTGATTATATAGAAAGAGAACAAGATTTACAACAATAGAGGAGGAGGAATCATCCTCTCTTTAGCAACTCTCAACCTCACTCTATTTCTCTTTTCTCAATGCTGCAATGGCAGCCCACTCTCTCCTATATTTCTCACATCTTTGGCTACACTTTCCTCTCACTTTGCTCTCCCATTTTGCTCTCTAATGTATGCCTCTATTTATAGGCATTCATGGTAGCTTCTCTTGCATTTTTGTCAACAATGGTGGTTGCCAAACTTACCAAACTTTGACATTAGACAATGGTTGTTGGCTGCCACCAATAACCCACCATTGTAGCCTCCTCCTTTGACAATGGTGGCTGCACTTAGCAGCCCTCTTTGACAATGGCAATGACAGCCATCCTCTTCTAGAAGATAGGTTGCATATGCTCTATGATTGCTGCACATAATGGCAACAATCCTAACAATCACCCCCTTTGCCATTTATGTGGGCAATTGTCCTCTTGCTTCTTCAGCACATGCTTGCATTCTGCAGCTTTTCCAAGCTTACCATTCCGAGAACATCTTTGGCTAATTTTTCAAGTACTTGCCAAACCTTTCAATCACCAGAGTCATCCAAGCACCCCTTTGCTTACTCCAAAGGATCACTTCAACCAGATGGTTTGTCACATCTCATCTGAAGAGTGTTTAACGCTTGTCTCTGGAACAACATTCCCCTTCAAGCATATCAACCATGCTTGGCCCGGAATGATTTATCAAGCCTTACATCAAGGCTTACAACACCCCCTCAAACGGATATTCCAAGTGTGACAATCATTATCTGAGTATCTCAATATGATCACTAGCTCACCACTCTTCCAAGAGTCTACTCATCCAGGAGTTGCGCCTGCCCTCTGTTCCACCGTAGGAACCACGCCTTACTTCTCCGTGAGTCTCTCGCTCTTAGTCTCAAGAGTCCAGGTAGCTATCCACCTTTAACCATGGGGACATCCCATTAAAGGTTGATCCATATCTATCTTGATACTCTGAGTATTACAATGCCTTCACCGAGCTCACCATCTTGACAAGAGTCAACTTGTTCCCGGAACCTGCGCATGCCCTCTGCTCCTTCATAGCAGCCGCGTCTTAATGCTTCACAAGTCACACACTTATTGTCCAAGGCAAATGTCTTCTAGCTCATTGATCTTTAGCATGGGGGCAATATCCATGAAAGTCAATCCTGCATTTGTCTTCATACTCATCATAGCCACTTCATTGGCTATACATTTGTCCACTCATATCTAGCCATCACATTGGCTCTGGTGTGTTCTGAATTGGGGCTCTTATCATAGCCCTCACACCTTCTCCTAAGGTGTCTCCGCTCGTCGTCATACGGCGGTCTGAAATGGGGCTCCTATCACGGCCCTCACACCTTCCATCTGAGGTGTCTCCGCTCGTTGTCATACGACGGTCTAAATCTGGACTCATACCATGGTCCTCACACCTTCCATCTGAGGTGTCTCCGACTGTCGTCATGAGATGGTCTAAACATGGACTCACATCATGGTCCTCACACCTTCTGTCTGAGGTGTCTTCGCCTGTCGTCATGAGACGGCTTGATCTTGGACTCATACCATGGTCCTCACACCTTCTACTGAGGTATCTTCACCTGTCGTCATGAGACAGCCTGAACATGGACTCATATCATGGTCCCCACACCTTCTGTCTGAGGTGTCTCCGCCTGTCTTCATGAGACGGTCTGAACACGGACTCATATCATGGTCCTCACACCTTCTGTCTGAGGTGTCTTCGCCTGTCTTCATGAGACGGTCACATCCTCCTTCATCGGGGATGTCTCCAGTGGCTCCAAGGTTCTCTACCACCATGTGGACTTGGGAGAGATTACTGCCACTGACTACATAGAAAGAGAAAGTTGTGGTATACTCCTCGCAATCCTTCACCTCGATTTCTATGTCTGGAGCTTCTACGCCTTTCTGCTTGATAGCTCCACCTACACCACTCTCTTTGGTGTCTTCACCTTTCATAGGCAGTCGCCTTTTAGCACAAGCGTTTGCACCCCCTCAATTAGGTGCCTCTGCAATAGCTTATCTTTCCATCCTTGCATGCATTGGAAAGGTCCTCACTTATTGCCTTTATCAAGAGCACAAGAGACTTTTTGTTGTACAACTTTTTCACACAGTCTCTGCTCTGAGCTTCATCTGGAAACTCTTCTTCTCCTTGCACCTATTATCTCATTACAATACCTCGTTGGATCCTACGGGTACTCCTGCACAATCTCCGTGTGCTCTCGTGCAATTCTGGTTCTCCAGATTTCTCCCTATTCTTTGCTTTTATGTTTGACAGCAGCTCATCCTGTCAGAACATTTATCCAAGTCAAAATAGGGTGCCAATCTTTATCCCCTTGCTGTATTTCTCTTCCATTATCAGGGTCTTCATCAATTCTCCCTTCGAGAAATCACAGTCACCAAATCTAACTTCTTTGGAGAAATCACCACTCCATCAGATCCTTGAACATATGGAACCCAACTGTTCCTTTAAGTTGTCATCTTGCTAGTCTTCAACAGTTTCATTACA
The DNA here is from genome assembly GCA_018804465.1 of Populus tomentosa. Lineage (NCBI taxonomy): Eukaryota > Viridiplantae > Streptophyta > Magnoliopsida > Malpighiales > Salicaceae > Populus > Populus tomentosa. Next base: position 18,965,418 of record CM031975.1, read on the forward strand.
AACTGTTACATATAAAAAAATAGTACTGTGTGGATGATCTTTCAACTAGGCAAGTTCCCAGGAAAGATTTGGAGGGGTCACACTAGTCCCGTTTAAAACCCAATCTCCTAGACAGAACTTCTTAGAACGTATCTATCCACCGTACTGCCTTTTTGTATATACAACCATTTGCTAGCTTTGTTGCGAATTTCCTTTACAAGTGATCTGGGATATCCTGGTTTTATACCTGATTTCTCAACATCTGGCGAGACTACCAGTGCTTAGATTCGTCAAGATTGGTCTTCATCAATTTTCACTCTTCACCTCTAATTGTCCATATAACCGGGTGTCCAGAGTGTCCTAATTTTGCCTTCCATCAAGGCATTACATTCCCCACTTAACATTCCAGCACATGTAATTGGGTAAACATGTGCACCTTCTTCTTTATCATCTCCATCGACCTCAATCCAGACCCTCAGATGCCTCCTGGTCGGGCAATCTCTCTTTAATAATTCACCACTGTCATTTTTGGTCTCGAATCTCAATGATCGGACCGTACCATTGCATCCGGAATGATCAAATTAGCTGGAAACATGTCTTGAATATTCCAAATCGCACATCAGACTACTACAATTTGATCAAAACAATTCTGGCCTGATCAACGGCTCAGATTCAATCTAAGATCCGGTTGCACGTAGACTCTACTGCATAGAATCCTATCCCTCGGCTCGCGGCTCGGCTCGGCTCAACTCGGTTTGGCTCGGCTCGGCTTGGCTTGTGGCTGATGACGTGGCAGGTGGGTCCCACTATGCTGACATGTGTGTTGACTTGGTCAATTCAATGATGATGTCATTGTTACATCAGGGTGATGTCATCATTTGCATACTACTGTTCATGTACACTGTTCATGATGATGTCACTGTTCATGATGACTGTTCATATGGGTCGGGTCAACTCATCCGGGTGAAGAAGACGCGTGGGGCGCGTCTGTGCGCGTGGGTAGACGCCTTGCTGGAGAGTGATGGAGAGTACGGCCATGTTCGATGTCCGATTTTGACGCCGTTTTCACTAGTGGCTTCGTCTCTTCCTCCTCTACACAGTGGGATGGTCAAAACACCATTTTGACAACTTTTATTTTTGAGCAAAAATCAAACACCACTTCAAACCATATGCTCTGATACCAATTGTAGGGGATTCCGACCGGTGATGTACTGATATTTGCTCATTGGAGGCTAAGCACACTGACACAATATTTAACGTGGTTCGGCAAACCGCCTACATCCACGGGAAAAGCCATTTGATTATATAGGAAGAGAACAAGATTTACAACAATAGAGGAGGAGGAATCATCCCCTCTTTGGCAACTCTCAACCTCACTCTATTTCTCTCTTCTCAGTGCTGCAATGGCAGCTACTGCTGGCTGCCCTTGGCAGCCCACTCTCTCCTATATTTCTCACATCTTTGGCTACACTTTCCTCTCACTTTGCTTTCCCATTTTGCTCTCTAATGTATGCCTCTATTTATAGGCATTCATGGTAGCTTCTCTTGCATTTTTGTCAACAATGGTGGTTGCCAAACTTACCAAACTTTGACATTAGACAATGGTTGTTGGCTGCCACCAACAACCCACCATTGTAGCTTCCTCTTTTGACAATGGTGGCTGCACCTAGCAGCCCTCTTTGACAATGACAATGACAGCCATCCTCTTCTAGAAGATAGGTTGCATATGCTCTATGATTGCTGCACATAATAGCAACAATCCTAACATATATATATATATCACACAAGCAGGGAGGAACGAAACAGAGGTGGAGAGGAAGTTTTGGCCAGCCACTACACCTTTATCATCGTCTTCTTCCAAACCAATGCTAGCAGACACACAGGCAGACGGAAAGAGAGCAAAAGAAAGCAAGAGATAAAAACAGAAGAAGGGAGAGCACGTCACCCGGCCAGTTCGTCACCAATGTCTTCATCTTCGGTCTTCAAGCTATAGGGGGAGCGAGCAGAGGGAAGCAGATAGACCAAAAAAATAGAGAAAATAAAAGAAACGAAAAAAATACAGATAGACAGAGAGAGAGGGAGAGAATCCCGAGAGCAGAAGAAAGTAAGAGATAAAGAGGAAGAAGAGAGAAAATGTTGCCCGGCCAGGTCGTCACCAGCATCTTCATCTTCGGTCTTCAAGCTACAAGTTAGTAGCACTCTTCTTCCCTCATTTTTCCTTTTAATTACACTGGCACTGTTGCCAGCATGCGTGAGTAATTCACGTATGCTAGGCAACAGTGCCCCGGCTGACTGGGTCTAGCTCAGCCCATATGGGCTGAGCTGGACCTAACCTAAATTTTTTTAAAATTATATGTGTATATAAAAATAAATTTATTTATTTATTTACTGATATTAAAGTTAAAAATAAAAATAAATTTATTTATTTTTTATAGCTGTGTAATATTTATTAAAATCAGAGTTGAAAGTATCTATAATTAAATATTTATAGGTACCAGATTCAGGAATATCACATGCAATAATTCAAACTCTCTTTAATTGCTAACTCTTAGCAAATATTTTTTTATAGTTATGAAATATTTACTAAAAGTATTTGTAGTTGAATATTCACTAATATCAAAGTCAAAAATATTATTTGCAAACCATCATAGCATAAATTTTTAGTAATTTAAAATAAAATTTTTAATGTAATCTGTCACAGGCATGACGTTTAAAAAGTGATAATATCATTCTTTTTATATAGTTAGTTTGGTATTATAAAATTTTTATTGACTAGTTACACTTTTTAGTAACTATAATATTAAATTATAAATTTTTAAATAAAATTATTTTTAATTGAAAATATTTCAAAAATATATTTTTTAAAATAAATTTTAAAACTGTAGGTTTGACAAGCAAAAGAGTACAGGAGAACTGAAACATCAAAAACTTCCACAATTGTAACATGTGATGCTGCAAGGCAACGTAAGAGGACAAGACATTTATTGTACACGGAAGAAAGTAGGAACTAGGTAGATATTATTTGCATATTTACCCCACCTGCCGCTGTAGTCACTTCGTATCTGATTTCTTGCTTTGCCCCCAACTGTTCATGTCGACCGCCATATCTTTTGCTTTTCAGGTGTCACACTCACTGGTTTTGCTACAAAAAAACGAAGGCTGTCCCTGTGCATGGTTCTTGCTTTCATGACTTCACGTCACTATTCACATCGTTCTCTCTTCTCTCATGGGTAAAGGAGGGGGAAGACAATTATACTTCCACAATGTACCTCCTCACAACAATTTATTAATTATTTTGTTGATTGGTATCGAAAGCTCGAGTTGACATTTTAGTCGGAATACACTCGCAAATGCACTTCTGTGCAGCTTCTGTAATAGTATATGCATTAACAATATTTTAATTTTACTTCTTGAAAATTTGCCAGAGATTGGCATTCGGTCCATAATAGTTACAAATTGAGTTGAGGCCTAAATAACAACCCCAAAACAACTTGGCGGACATGGCCGTCTGCTTGGCAAAGGGCTATTATCGGACAGCAAACCCTTGCCGTGCGTTCTTCCTCTTCCTTTTGCTGGCTCGTCACTAAACTTTTCCACAATTTCAACGCACGTAGCCCCTTGACACCACCCCAAGTATAGAGTTTTGGGAGATAATATAATGTTTTTCTAGTGGTGATTGGCCGTTCTTAAGTCTCTTATCCTATTTGCTTTCTGTAACACATTAGACAGCCATGTGCTAGCTTTGACCGTGGTAGGGAACTTCTGGGCTTGCATAATTGTAAGTTTCAACAAGGTGTTCAACAAAATGATCATAAAACATTTGCCAACAAGCATCAGCGAAAATCTATATTCAATTTAAAGCCTGAGAAGGTCCAAGTATATACCCCAATAAATTTTCCTTGGTCATTTGAGATATATGGTGGCAAAAAGAGTCATTCTTCTGTGGCATTATTATTCACTTTCAACTTCCATTTGAAGATGAAATGGATATATAGACAGACACATATCAACCCACAAAATCATGAATCATCTGACCTCCGTATGGCTGCTTAAAATGACCCTTGTGTTGTTGCAATTGTATTTGATGCTGTGCACTTTCAATACCTTGCCTAAGACCCAAAGTAAGTGAAACAGCACCGAGTCCACCATTATCAGCCCCACTTCTCTGACAAGGCAGAAAATTCATCGGTGATCCATCCATGGTGGTAGGGACCTGAAATTCTACTCTTGACCTCTTCTCTCTATTGAATTCTTCTGCATCCATTTGTTCACCACAGCCTCCAGAGGAACCAATGCCATAGCATTCCATTTGTTTATCTAGCACACAATTTGTACCAAACTTGTTGGAGCCTTCCTCGTCATTTGACTGGCTATTACCCTCTGCAGAATTTCCGTCGTTCTTCCCAGCTTTTTCTGCCAAACCTTTGGCTTCAAGCATATGTATTTCCTCAACCATAGGTTTCCACAAGCGCACCCGGGCATTGATGAACCAGTTTGACACCTGCACTAATCTTTCAACTTAATTATCAAACATGATAATTGCATCTACATCTAGTGGAGTAAAGTAGCATCTAGAAGCCAATGTAGTTAACAGATTTCTAAACCAAACATGATCACACGAATATTTTATCTTTCTTATGAAATGCTGCCAAACTGCTGTAGTTAAAACATAATATATTTTAATTTAGTGTAGTTCAATTTCAAGGGCTCTAAAAAAGAGCATTATGGTCCCGAAATACCAAGAAAGCAAACGAGGAACAGTAATCTTACCCAATTCATATACTAACAAATCCAATCAAATCAATGTATATATCGGTCCTAATTAATCCCATCGCCCAAATTGAATCGAGACCCTTGGAAATAAATGATTAAAAAGATAAACAAGAAGCTGACTTACCTGGTTTCGAGATAGACCCGTCTGAGTGGCTAGCATGTGCTTATCGGCGTCTGTGGGGTACCTACGAGGAGAAAAGTCTATTCGATAAAATATTCGAACCAAATTGCAGATTTGAACGGTGGTGAGAAACTCACGGGTGAAGAAAATGCTCAAACAGCCAAGCTCTAAGAACTGCTACTGAACGTTCTGGTAGGCCTCTTTGGGGCCTCCAAATGTGTTGTTGGGGTTCATGGTACCCTACATCAACCCCACCAGATTTGTTCGTTTGAATGCTTTGATCCATGTATATTAACCTTGATGCACTTGTATCAACTTTACTACCCACTGCAACTGTATTCCTGGAGAAAAGATCATCTCCTACGGCTTTTGTCACCTGCTTGAGCTGGTCCACGATGGCAAGTTTCAGACACCTGAAATTCCCGGAGACTGTCTTGAGAGCCAGGGTAACGTACGGGGTGGCAGCACTAAGACCAGCCACTGATTCAAAAGAAGAAGCTACCATTTGCATCTGCTGATGGTATTGCTTGTACCTTCTGCCAACCTTTTGGTAACACATGCAGTACAGTACAGTCAGCAAGCATTCTTGTTTTAAGTGATGATACAGGAAAATATGGTGAAAAGTAATGTGTTAGTATCTCATAAGATAGATAAAGATTACAGGCTTACCAAAAAAACATAGATAAAGATTACAGGCATGCATATTCTAAGAAATATCCTTGGGGGGGGGGGGCGGCAAAGTTAGACAAGATTGGAATGGGCATAGGAACATGTATTTGATGTATAATGATGGGGCCATAAACAACTTTGTATGGTTGTCAATAGGAGAAACAGCAATTCCGCTGTGCCTTTTTCCTGGCGCACCAGACCTGGGGAAAATCAACAGTAAGAACTACGCACGTTGAGATGCTGCTGATCACACTTTAGTTTTCACTATATAGTTAGGGCTGATTTTTTTGCAACATAAAAAACCGATGCTCACTATCCGTTCATGTATAACTGGACATTATAGAAAAATATTGAATAAAATCATAATTGTCAATTCCCTAAGTCAAAATATAGAAATGATAAAATCAAAGAACAAAATTTAAAAAAACAACAAAAAAAAAAACAAGTGAAGTCGTCAAAACGGCGAGTAGAATCATGCAAAACATGAAAAAAAATGAAGTTTAATTTAAAAAAAATTGGATTTTAAAGGGAAAATTAAAAAAAAAATAAAAGAAGCAACCTTAGAAAAAACATGAATCACCCGGTCAAACCTCTCACCCAGATCATTACATAGGAGTAGCCTAATTGAAAAGAAAATTGAAAAGGATAACGAAGTTTATTTTTCAAAACAAAAAACTTTGGAGAACATAATCAAGAAAAAAAAACATCAACCCATGTTAACTTTTCAAAATCATAAACCTAGCTAATGACTAAATTGAAAGCATTGTATCTCGAAAACCACTATTTTAAAACATAGCTTAAGCTAACAGGTTGGCTCATAACCTAGATGACTGTGGCTTAGACCAATCCGTGTTACAAAATAAATTGACCAAGTCAAGAAACCGGGGGGGGAATTGTTCTAGTGTAAGGTGGTCAAAAACCTGGATTGATCAATATTTCAATTAACCCAGGGCAAATCTAGTTAAACAGGGATCAAAACTCATTGATTATTCTTCTTTTTTTTCCAAAACAGTATCATTTTGACTTTTTAAAAAACAAAATCATTTGGTTGACTTGAGTTAACCCGAGTCAACCCACTCGACCCGTGACCCGATAGTTGTCCCGGATAGGGCCTAAAAACAAGAGCAAAAACCAACCAAGGAAATCAAATCTCAATAAATCAAATAAATCAAAGGTTGGATGATAAAATAAAATAAAAAATCAAGGATAAAAAAATAACAATTAAGAAAATAAAGACTTCATTTGACAAAAAAAAAAAAAAAAGGATAAACTAAAATTTAGAATTTAAGAGCAAAATTAAAAAAAAAATCAAATTAGCAAATGAAACCAAAATAAAAATAAAAATTAAGAGGATAAAGACCACATTAAAAAAATTCAAGATTATAGATCTAAAGATGAAATTAAAAACAAAATAAAAATTAAACAAAAAAGCTAAGAATCAAAATTAGAAATTGAAACATTAAGAATCAAACCTTAAATATCATCAAATATCGAATTGAAGAGCAAAAATGAAAAGAAAAATCAAATTCACAAATAAATCCAAAACTCAAATCAAAAGCACGAAAATAAAGATCAAATATGAAAACATTAAAAATAAAATCATGAATCAAATGATAAAATTAAAGACATTAAAATTTGATAAAAAAAAAAGTCAAGAATCTAAATTAGAAATCAAAACATTAAGGGTCAAACCTGAAACATAATAAAATAAAAGAACAAATTTGATATAAAAATCAAATACCAAATGATCAAATTGAAAAAAAATAATTGAAATTTGATACAATTAAAAAAATAAGAACCAAATGTGATAAACTTAACAAATAACACTCTTTTGATTTTTTGCAAGGGCTGCACATTAAAAAAAATATCGTCAGAGCTCCACCATGCATTGGGCAACAACACGCGCCGAACCACCATTAAAGGAGCGGCGAGGCACATCCCACAGACTAGCAGCATTTCCTTTTTTACATTTAATTTATGCAAATACCAAATTGCCCCTAATCCCACAAAACATTAACAAGAAATAATAATAATAATAATAAAAAGATCAAAAAACCCCTCATTCATAGCTTTAAATTATTCGACTTTAAGAGCACTTCAGTAACTACATTGTGCCAAGAAAAAGTTAAAATCGAAAACGTCATTGCCCTCATTGTTAAAGAAATTCAACTTTTAAAGGTATTTTAGATATTACATTGTGCAAATTAAAGATTTAAAAGACTCCTTGACCCCCCCTCTAAATAAAAAAAAATCAATCTTGTAATAGCAAATGTGTCCCGTGAAAAATATGAAAGTATGCTATAAGACTTAAATTGTTAAGGGCAATAAGATAATTTTACTGAAGAGATCCACGAGTGTGTGCTCAGTGAAACACTGATAATGTCAATAATTTTGACATAACAACTTGTTGGGTTTTGGACTTTGAACAATTACTTTGAAAGTTAAGTGCACTAATTCCACTATGGGATTGACATGATGTTTGGACAAGGTGGGCCATCAAGGTCCCACCACTAATTCCATTTAGTATCTAATTTCAAAGTAATCCATCAATGGTCACTAGTTTATATAACCAATCCATATCAGCTGATTACAAACACAAACCCTTTCCTGGCCTCAGAATATTTGTAATGCAGCCTTGAACAGAACAAGTAGAAGGTGCAGCCAGTCAAGATGTGCTCTCTTGCCGTCCATGAATAGCATCTAAATTACTAATCAGCATGCAACTACAAGTTAGGTCGATTATAAGTTGCGTTCTACCTACCAGTGGAACATAATTTCTTCATTACACTGTATATAACATCAATATATTTGAAAAAAAGAGGCAATAATGTATGCCAGAAAAGGGTAACAGACACTGGACGCGATGAAGTACATGTAGGCAGCAAAATTACGAGGCTTGACATATTTGAAAACTCATTTTGGAATTGAAACCCCATGAAATCACTAAATGCCCATGTAAATAGTCCTAAAATCCTGCAATATGGTAAAAAAAAAAAAAAAGTCCTATCCAGCTTCAGAACTGACTGGGAACAAGGCGAAGAAAGGAAAATATTCCATACCAAGTTGAAGTGGACAAAACAATAATGTCTTTTTCAAGCTTCTGAAAATAAAAATAAATAAAAGCATTCTATTTAGTCCCATATAGGTATCATCTTGTCATCAAAAGTCCAGCAAATTCAAGTTCTCTCAATTGATTCTGAAGCAATGAAGAAGGGGAAAGTGCTCATACTCAACAAGATGGTTTCCTACATGACATTTGCTCTTCAAGACAATTACAAAACCTAATTTGATCTTCCTAGTTTTCTTTCCTGATGCGGTACACATATCATGCATGGAAAAGGAAAAATGAGGAAAGTATTCGAGCCACAAGGAAACCTATATTTGGATGAGATATCCTTATTCACAGACTCTGGTCTGCCAGGACCACTATACATAGCATAAAAGATTTTTAAGCACATAAATAGCATCTATAAATAGCCTTTTTTTTTTTTTTCCTTGTTCAAGTCTCAAGTTGCCACTTTGTGGCGTTTTGACCAAAAATTCACTTTAATGGCGTCGTCCTCCACCATATCCCTTGCCATCTAAGCACAGTCCAAGATCTACTATGGAAGCTGCATGTCTGACAGCTGACTTCCTTTTCAGTCATCGATATTTTTCCAAATGATTGAGTCATGTTCCTCAATAATCAAGCACTCATTTTAATAAATAGCACGAGCGCCTGGGTGCCATAAGTATGAGCTCAAAATGAAACAAAGTAGATAAAAGGGAGGCTCCATTTTGAAAAGGCAGGCCTCTAATTCTAATTCCTAAGCTCATCTCTTTCGGCACTTTGGATATGAAACCTGCTCTACATGTCTTGATAAAAGGTATTCAATAATCGTTACGCTAACCTTGAAAAAAACTCAAACCATAACTATTCCTAAGAGTAGTCAGAAAGTGAGCACACAATTCAAAGCAACAATCATTAATTTACCAAAATCTCAGCTTAAAATCCAGTTAATATAAGAAAATCTTTCTGCGTATAGCTATTTCTAATTACTTCCAGCATTAACTCTTTATTGTGAACTATAAAAAATTAATTTCAGTGAACAAAGGCTTGTATATAATCTTCCACTGTCAGTCTTCTATAGCTCCTGACCTTGTCCACAATCATTCTCGCCCCTGTTATCTTAAGGCTGACAGTGTTTATCTTCGTCCTTCAATTGATAAGATTTTTTTTTCCTCTCCACAGAAGAATATACTCGCCACACCATCTCATTTTGCTTACAGCATTTTTGCTCATGCTAGGTTTAAGCATAGCTCGCTTAATGCATCATATTCATTTTAAAATTAAATGAATAAATAAATATGCAGCTTTCTTTTGCGTAATTAGTTAATATATCAGTTTTAATTCATAATTTCTTTGGGCATAAAAGTACATTTAAAAGTCTCGAAACTACTTAAGCTATGTTATAAACTAGCAGCCTAATCAGGTAAAGCACAAGTTTAAGTAGTTTTAAATTCCATGGAGATTCCACCATCATCAACTCTCTTCTCTCTCTCTCTCTCTCTCTTGATAAATGATAATGTTGCCCCCAAAAAAAGTGGAAAAAAAAAAAACCTGAGAGGTGAAGAGTAGACAAACCTCCTCTTCCAAGAATAGGAGCTTTGCCTTCATTTGTTGGTATTCTGGACCATAAGATCCACAAGAGCTGCCGCCTCCACCTACACCAGCACTACCACTTCGCTTGTTCGAACTGTAAAATGTAGAGGATGAGATGCCTGAAATATCGTTGCCGTTAGTCCCACCCTCTTCGTCAACAGTATTAACAGTGTCCGCCAAAGCTGGAGCGCTAACTTGATCTCCAGATATCCTCTCAAACATCTCAAATGTTCTCGTGAGTTTTGGGCCTGTTATAATAGAGAATTCTTCCAGTAGCTCCTGAGCTGGCTTCAAGAATCCTGAACTCTTTAGAATAGTTGCATATCCAGTAAAAGGTCCGAGAGGACCAGTATTTCGAAAAGCATGTGTAGAAGTTCCCACGACGTCATGAAGTGATTTCCCACCACCTTTACTTATAATTGACGGTTTAGGCATAGCACAGAAGGAGCTTGACTTGGAAATTTTTGAATCTTGTTGAGATTCTTGAGAAACCCGAGCCACCTTCAACTGCAAATGTTCGGATGCACATCCCTCTCCAAAATGGGTAGCTTCAACTTTAGATGGTGGATTGATTGATGAAAGAGACAAAGATAAACCCTGAGTGTTAGCATCACTTCCAATAGTCCTCAACTCGTGGTCACTTGTCCTTGCAATAAGACCGAACTCACCACTCCAGTGATGGTAGTTCTCAAGTGGTCTGCTCATCCAAGTACTGGTATTATTATCAATATGTAAAGCAGTTGACTCAGTTGCATATGATGGATGAACTATGCGTTCATTAATTCTAGGCCGAAAACAGCCAGAAGGAATAACATCAAGGAGTGTATTTTGGTAAGGTGGAAGAGAAGTAAATTGCATCTCCCTCGCCTCCTTCAGGCTATCATCACTTAAAATTTCACCAGATGAATTCCTTAAAGTAAATGGAAGCTGAACATCTTGGTTCTCAAAGTAACTAGGCATCCAATATTGTCTGGATGTTGAAATGTTGCTTACTCTTGCATTATTTGACAAGACTTCACCAACAAACATAGGTTTCTGATTCCTTTCCCCACCTACTGAACCACCAGCATAATTCACCATCAAATCATAACTTTGCTGCGAGTCAAGGCTTCTCCAATTACCGCATTCTTGTGGGTCACAGGTAGTGGATTTAGGTGATGAAGCATTGAAGTTGGATAAAACTGGGTGAGACATGCTGGTGAATGAAGAATCCTCTGCAGGTATAGGCTCTAGTTCTTGATCAACAATTGCATCTTTAGAAGCTGATACAGCATGAGAACTTGTTGCAAAATTGAGCATTTCTGAGGAAAACATAGTAGAATCATAAAGTATATTGCCATTCCTAATATTTCGAACGTGAACAGGATCTGGGCTTAGCCCCGGACGGATAGAATAATGTTCCAAACAGTTAGGAAATTCATCTATATGCTGGACTGAGGATAAACTTTGTTGAACTCTCAACTTATCTCTCCGGCTTTGCTGTGCTACATGTGAATCAGGACTTAAATTTCTTGTGTCCATCTAATGCTAGGATGCCACCCTCGGGTTTTGCTTACTTTGACTGGAACCTCTCTAGTAAGCTCAATACGCAACTTAAGGCCAAGCTTGCCACCTTGAACAAGACATTGAAAGTAAGAAACAGGTGAAAGAATCCATCGTTTCCAACATCCACCAAGCTTGGTCCTGTCACTCTACGAACTTAAATTTCCTGCAATACCATCCTGTTACAGAGATTACATGGTATATTACTGCTCTAAATTTTACAGCCACGAGTGACATAAAATGTAACAGAATAAAAAATTAAAAAAGTGGCAGGATATGACGACACGAATCTAGAAGAACGAAAACATATTCATCAAGAAAGGAAAAAAGAAAAGCAATAACAGTAGAACCAACTGTAGGTTCGTCATCACTCAGAGAGAGGTCTCTGCTCTCAAATCTGTACAAGACTTTTTCTACCATTTTCATCGTCATCATTATTTTATTTTCAACTTTTGTACTGTTACAGCCAAACTGTAAGGCTTTCTTTCCCCCCACCAAAGGAGCAGTGAGAAAATCTTGCAGAGTTAATACTCAACAACTCGAACCAACTCAATCTTGGACTAAATAAGAACCGTCTGTAACCTGCCACCCTTTTATATGCATGTCTATATACTGCAGTACAGGTATATCATAATTATACCTCACGTAAACCACTGTAACCCTAATTCAATAAAAAAACAGCATAAACCCTCGTGCATGTCAGCAGTCTAAAACAGCTAAGGAAAAAACAAGAATGAGAGACTGAGTAGGAAGAGATCCAATTGTTGAAGAACATGTATAATGAAAATCTCTTGTTTCACTTTGACCCCTGCAGCTTTAGTTGCTTCTTGATAACCCTCATAGGTTATGAAGAAGAAAACATATAGATATCAAACGGAGATTTCCAAATACATGAAAATGAAAGGAAAAAAAGGAGATGCGAGGGGAAAAACAGGAAGAAGATAAAGATAAATCTTTGAGTAAGATTTTGATGATCAAATTTCATAGGAAAAACTCATAAGGAATACTCTAATCTTGTATAAAGAAAAATAGTAATTACCTTAAAAAATACATGGAAACCAATCCATAAAAACACGAGAAGGGTACAATTTCCGGCTAGTTTCCGGTGAGGTTACTTGGTTGTGTTTTGGTGGGAGAAGAAAGCGTACACGAAGGAGGAGGAGGACAATAATTGCGAAGTTTTGGTATTTGCCGTTAGCCTTAACGCTTAACCCGCGCTTTAGCCTTTTCAAGCGATGTTTTAACGTGGTTTTGACGTTAAATCGGACGGCAAAGAAAATGGCACGCTCGTGGATTGAATTCTTGTCTCCCCGATGGGTCCCTCGAGCGAATTTCACTCTTTAGTCTTTACCCTTTTGATGCATAGGGCCATATAAAAGGCAGAACGTTGTAGTTCTAGGAAACACCCCTAATTAATGATTTTAATGACTAAAATATCATGTCTTACTAATAAATAACTATTTTACAGTACAATTATGAGAGATTAATAATAATAAAAACTTCTTCTTAATGTTTAAAAAATTTAAACTTTATTATTTTAAGTAATAAATTAAACTCTTTGGACATTTTAATCTTGAAATGTCTTTCCTAAAACTTTATTATGCGGCATTATCATAGATGAGTTTAAGGTATTATGCATCAATGAGGCATGGAAAGCACTATCAAGGCTAAATCAATAAAAACAAATAATCATTAAACTTTTATTGGAAAGGATTTAGTTTGTTTTTTAATTTTAAAAATATTTTTAAACAATTTAATTTTTTTATTTTAAATTAATTATTTTTAATATTTTCACATCATTTTGATATTCTAATATCAAAAATAATTTTTAAAAAATAAAATTAATAATATTTTAATATATTTTTTAATAAAAATACATTTTAAAAAATAATTGTTAGTATGTATATTTTTTAACAACCCTTAAACTCCAACAAGTTACAAGTTAATTCTCGTAAGAGTATAAACAAAACACTCATAAAACATAGTTCTAGATCGACATGCAAACATGCATGAAGGATCCGGTTTAAACTTGAATTAGATTGAATTTTTATTGAGAAAAAATCATATCAAGAAAAAATTAAAACTTGAAAAAATGATTTTCCATAAAATTATTGCACCGCGTGCTTAAAATGAGTTTAAGGCAATGAGGAGTGGATTGCACTATCCAGCTTTATCGATGAAAAATCAACATCCAACAAGTATCGAAACCATTCAACCAATAAAAAACAATCATCAAGCTTTTGTTTACAAGGATGTAGGGTATGATTGCACCGTGATTTAAAAAAAAAATAAAAAAATTTATTTAAAATGAAATTTTTTTATATTTTCAAATTATTTTAATATATTAATATCAAAATTAATTTTTAAAAACTAAAAAAAATTATTTTAATATATTTTTAAATAAAAAACACTTTAAATCATAAATACTATCATAATTCCAAATAAACCCTTAAACTCTACCAAGTAGGGAGCTAACCCTCGTAAAAGAACACTCAAGCAAAACACTAGCAGAACATCAACATGTAAACAAGCACAAGGGATTCAATTTAAATTTCAATTCGATTGAATTTTTGTTAAAAAAAAATATTTAAAAAAATTGTAAATTTGAATAAAAATAAATAAAAGGAGTTGTTATTGCCCAATAATGTAGCACTACGACTACTATAAATACTTTTTAGAAGAGGAGGCTTTTGCTGGAGAAAAAGATAGTGTTTTAAGTTGGAAGACAAATTCTATAAAAGAATATAAGAAGAATGTTCATTTCATTCAATTTCATAAAAAAATGTATTTGATTGTATCAATTAAAAACTAAAATATTTCAATTCAAATATAATATCAAATTACAGCGATTTATCTCAAAACACAATGCAAAAAAAAAAAAATTCGTGGATTAAACATTATTTTTTATATAGAAAATTATAGATTGGCCAGAGGATTTCTTTTTATTTTAGACTTTGATCATCTTTTGTTGAATAATTTACTTTTAGAAGGATACAATTAAAAAAACATTTTGAGAATAAAAAAAAAAAAAAGTCATTGCGATGTGTTTTAATAAATTCTATAATTACAGTGGTAATTTCGAATGGCTATTTTTTACATCCCTGGTGCAATTTTTTCTTAATTTGAGTGACAATTATGTCGTGTCTTTACCAACATTAGATCTAAAGCATTTGTTTAAATGCATTTATTTAAAATACTATTAAATTTTAATCAATGACATATGAAACAAGTTACTTTAAATTCTATGTGAAGTTCTATCATAATTTCCTAAAAGATAAAACAATATGTTATAAAAACAATTGCTTGAAAAGCCATTATAACATTACTAGCAATAAATTTTACTCTAAATGTGATTATAACTTCTATGAAAATTTTATTTTGTAATAATAAAAATATAAATTAATTAGTTAAATTTTAAATTTGCTTTCTAAAAATTATTAGTTCGAGTTTTACATGTTTCAGAGCCACTAGAAGTTTACATGATTATTAATTTCAAATCTTATAAAATTAATTAAAGTATATATAAATTAGTTTACACATCTATATTAATAAAAAGAAAAAAAATTATGTTGTAACGATAAGATACTCCCCAGTTTCTATTATGTACTTTCATTTTTCAATTCAATGATTGTGCTTTTAGCTGGAATATATAAGTTAAATTATATTTATTTTTTCAATGCTTGGATTATCATGGCAAAAAATGATCACCGCTGTTGGTCATTAGCAGTAAATATACTTAAGTAGGTTTGTAATATATATCAAAAGTACATATAAGATAGAAATTAGATATAACAAAATTAAGATATTGTTTGAGAATGCAGTGCATTCTAAAAAATAAAAAATATTTTTTAAAAAATAAAAAAAATAAAAATTATTTAAAATAATTTTTTTATGTTTTTAAATTTTTTTAATATGCTGGTATCAAAAATAATTTTTTAAAAAAATAAAAAAAAACTTTATATTCATATATCTCTAAATAAAAAATATTTTAAATCATAATTATTATTATAATTTCAAATAATTCTAAATGGGACATTCATGGTTGACTTATGCACTGAGATGCCTAACTTATTAATTTCTACTATTCATTGCACAATTCATTTAAAAAAATGCTTTTATTTTTATTGTCATTTAACTTTTACTTTTTTTTAGATTCATTCTTAAAGGGTACAATTCAAACTTTTTTTTATTGAAATAATTAAAAAGCCTAAGAGGGGGTGAACTAAGGCTTTATTTGGTTGGATGACACTTCAAAAATCAATCTCTAGTTAAACCAAGATAGCTAATATTAATCTCAATTTCATAGAAAGAGAGATACTAAATTTTATAGTATTTAGGACAATCTTCTACGCCATTATTTGAACTTTCATCAAAGCATTCATCATCACACATGATTTTTTTTCACAAATAAGACCAAATCCATCGTATAATATTTTTTTCAAGCTTGAGAACTCATTTTTTCATGGGCTCACGATAAAACTTAATTCTCTTATGAGTTTGGGATTAAACCTATACAAACTTCATATCAAAACTCAATCTTTTCATAGACTTAAGATCAAACCTGTTCTTTTTATAGGTTAATAAATAAATCAACCATTTAATTTTTTTTCGAGATAAGATTAAAAAACCTATCATATAAATTTTTTTAAGGGTCAAGATTAAAAACCTCTCTTTAGCTCCCACCCACTAGATAAACCCAAAGTACAGGTTTTGACAATAAAAACATTTTTGATTGATGAAATTCGACAATTAAAAGATTATGAATGAAATTTATTTTATGTTATTAAATTAAATTCTATAAAAACTTTATTATATAAAGATACGAGCTTGAAAATTTTCAAATCAAGTTCGTGTCTAAAAAAATCATATCTTTAATTTAATGTAGAAAAATTCTAACAATAATAATACCTTAAATGCAATAATATGTTGTTATTATCAAAACAAATAATTAATTGGTGATTACATACTAATATTTTTTTGTTTAAATTTCTTTTAATTTGTATTACCTTGTATTTTTTTTTTTAGTTTAATAGATGTCTGAGGATGAATTAAGCTTCAATTTTACAAAATATGAATTTAGTTGGGGTTGAAAATTTAAATTAAAAGGATGAAAAATAAATTTGACCAAAAACAACAAAACATGCCCGATTTAAATTTTTTCATGGAAATCTTTAGCTTGATCTCTATAATTTTAGTTTGCCTATCTTCTCGTCCTTGTTGTTTTGTCAATTCATGTGTCAATGCTAAACTTCATTTTCTTCATGTTTTAGTTTTTGATTTTTGAGCGAGGAAAGAGAGAATCACGAGAAAATTTTGAGAAGAGGAAATGGTCGGATGACCACATTTTAACCACCACAAAAACTAATCTCTGAGCCAACGAGTTCATCTTTTCAAGAAAAGTTCGATGAAAGTGGTGTTTCACTATAATTATTTCATTATATTACATTATAAATTAATTTAAAATCCGATTACATGGTTAGTCTGTAACCAAAGGATAACCAAGTTGCTGTGTAACTTATCTCTTTCAGAACCTTAAACATGGTATCAGAGCTTACAATGGCCTCCACCACATCTGCTTCTGTTACCTCACTTGTTCCAGCGTCTCCTATAGTCTACATATCTTGAATTCGTGGCCTCTTTACAATTTACCTATGAAGCTTACTCAACAATTTTTGCTGCCTGAAAAACACAATTTCAATCTCTTGTAAACTGTCATAATCTCAGAGGCTTTATAGATGGTGCCTGTCCTCCACCGCCTCCTGAAATGACTAATCCGTCAAGCTGCTTCTACATTTGAACCAAATCCTGCATACTTTCCTTAGTTTAACAAAGATATATCAAACCCTATGGCAAATATAGTGCAGAGGAAAAGACGTTTTGCACTCTACATGAACACGACATGAACGCCTTGTTATCTGGGATCGATGCTGATATCTTCTTCCTTGATTAACTTAAAACAAGCTAGAACAATTACTCAAATATAAATAATTAAAAATAATAGATTAGAATAAGATGTCAAGCGTGTAAGGAAGTGAGAGACTCATTCATTACTTTCATCTATTTTTTAAAAAAATTATTTTTAATATCATTGCATTAAAATTATAAAAGATATTAGAAATTATTAATTTTTTTCAAAATTAAATATGCTTTTAAAATATATCTAAATAAAACTTTAAACGCAAAAATAAATGGTAACATTACGTGCAGTGAGTGTGTCTACTCTACGAACACTGGACTCCTGATCTTTTCGGCCCCATGACATAAAGAAATCATACAGAGAGCAGTTCTTTCGCTTTTTGTGGGAAACGATTTTTATTTTTTTTTCCAGGTTAATTTACCAAAAGAGAAATTGAAGAAAATTCTCATGCAGCTGGTTGTAAGAAGCTCGCTATCTTTGCCACTCTCTCTCTAGCAAGCGAAGAAGCCGTGTTAATTGTAGAACAAAAGGGATTCCACAAAATTAATTCTATCGCCGAAGCAAGAATTAAGAATTTACGCCTTAAAGAGGTGAATAAGACGTTCATTGGACAGTGGAAACACAAATTTAAGTACGGGAAACTGAAGATCACGTCACCTGGCGCTCATAGTACCCTACCTACCTACCTAACTAGGTATAGACACCTGACTCCTCCTTCTGTCCCACGCTTTGAATGTCGACCGGCAGGTGATCTTTTGCTTGGAGGGAGTAGTTTTGTTACCGAATATCGATGAAAAGGAAATGAGACGCACCCACTTTGTTGCAGTCGTGCATGTTCTTGAATACAACTCCAGTTCTAGCTGTTGCTGAACATTGTTGCTCCAGTCTAGACTGCTCCCATGTTACGACAAAGGTGATGCTGCTGTGTGTGTATTTATTCCTGGGGTCTACCAATGATTATTGGCAGCCGTTGGATCGAGATGATCATGAGGGGTGTCGAGTCGAGGTAAATTAAATGAAATTAAATCTGTCAAATGCTGTCATAAACAATGAAGCCTGCAAAAAAAAAGTGTTAAAAACTGGTATCCGTCCTATCAAAAGAGCTGGTGTGGTTAATGTGAGATCAGCGTCTCTGCGGGCTGCGACTCCTGTAGTTGGGGTGTTGTCATTCACCATTTCCAGCCAGGCGACTGGGTGACCCACGTGGTTCAAGGGATTATGGGAAAAGATGCGAACCAATTTACACACAGCAGAGATTGACTACTACTTGTCGCTTCCTGCTGCCTATCTCCTCGCTTTTTGATTTTTGAGTTCAGCAAAAATGGCTACTTCCGGATCCCCGAGTGCTTCTTTATTAGGGTTTTGGTGCCTCGACATCGGTTTTGGTGCCCTGTTACGGTATTAGAGATTTTTATTGCAATACTTTACAGTATACAATCGTATACTTATGAGCCTGTAATGGGTACTTGTTATATTATTTTATGAAATTAAACCCATTAAATTGTTTGATAATGGATTGTTTACGGTGTTACGAGTAAAATCATTTTCATTGTTTCGTAATTTATTGTTGTTTTGTTTGAATTAAAATTTGTTTTGTAATCTATTGTTGTGTTGTTTGAATTAAAATTATCATTGATATCATAACTTAAATTAAATATTTTCTTTAAAAAACGAAATTTATTGCTTAAGAAATGAATTTTTTAAAAACAACACACACATAAATATCATATAAAAAACATTAGTAAAAAGAATCAATAATCAAAACATTAAATTTATTATTTTTAAGTTAACAAAACTAAGATACACACAAGTTGAGAGCTAAAGTAATCAAATAATCCAGATTAGCTAATTTTAAAATATTTAAAATTATTAATTACATAATTAAATATTAGTTAATTATTGTGTACAAGATTAAAAAAAATTAAGGTTAATTAATTTTTAGATATTTAAGGTTGTTTTTTTTTCTTGTAAATAAAATAAACAACAATCTATCTCAAAAAAATCAGTTCTCATACTTTTTTAAATTAAAGCTAATATAACTTTAAACTACTTTAATAAAATATCACTCTCAAATGCTAAGCATTTGATTTTTAAAATCACTTTTTATTGTCTTTTAAAGTAAAAAAAGTAATTTGAAATGTTTGGAGCTACTTTTATAAAAATTACCCTACGCTTTCAACCGTTATTCACTTGATTTTTAAAATCTTTATCAGACACTTTTTTTATGACTCTTAAAGAAAAACAGCAAAAGCTTGATAAATGATGGGTCAAACAAAGTATGTTTGATCATTGCTTTGTTGTACTATATTTAATGTATTATGTTTATTGCGAAGTAAAACTTTTAAAATATTCGATAATAAACTATGGTTCTGTATTTAATATAAAGAACTTATTTTTACGTTATTGGAATTAAAATGATTGTAAAATACATAAATTCACTATGAGATTCTTAGTAGATAATTAATAAAAATATTAAATGTTATTTTAAATTTGAAAATTTATACCAATTAATATAAATTATTCTCATATTTGTTTCAATTTAAAAGTACTATAAAAATTAATTGATTTATATATTTCATATCATATCAACTTTGCCTATTTTCAGATCTTACTCCTAATCTTATAGGCTGATGTAAATTCCTCCAAGGACAAATATAGTCGAGCTTATTTGTGTTAGAGATAGAACCAAAAAGCATGTAATGCTTCTCCCGTCTCCTTAAAACTAGGTTTGAAATTCTAGATTGATTTTTCCATTAAAAACTTTTAGACAAGGAGATGGGGTAATGCATTCATCATAGTAATTGGGCCTGTCACATCTCAAAGCCAGTGTGAGCTATGTACTCTAGGTAAGTAATGACTCCTGAAAACTCAAAATGTTTAGAAATAAAGTTAATATATTGTATATTTAATTAATTTTATAGTTCAAGCAATTTGATTTATTTTTTCTAGTCAAGGTGTTTGATAACTTGATATGAAATATTTAGGTGGTTAGAAGCTAATAGCAGATGATGCCTGATAAGTTAAGATGACTGGTAGTTGATACCTTGTAAAAGGTTCCTTTTAATAGATATGAGGACTCTTCGATACTTAAATTAGTAACTTTGTAGAGAGAAAAAGTGAAATAATATTTTAGAGAGATAGACTATAAAAATATATATGTTGAGAATGTTAAGAATTAAGAGATTGCGAACCTTGAGTTTGAAGAATTCATGATCTATTTATAGCCTATGAGTTTCGTCATTTTGTAGAGAAGAGGAGCTAAAATGTAATTTTACCATTGCGATATTCTGAGCTGTATTCTACTCAAAATGATACATATTTGATCAATATAAAATATCATTTCCTTTTTGCATGAAACAGAGAAAAAAACCATAGAGGCAGAGCACGAACCGAAACAAAAACAGGAGGGACGAGTAGGAGGAAACACAGACAAAGATGAAGAAAAAGGGGACAGGGGAAAAAGAACGGGGGAAGAAAAACAGAACCAAAGAAAGCTTAGGTCCAGCCAACCCACAACACCAGGACCTTTACCATCATAGTGTTTAGAACCCCCAATTGGAGATCTGTAGTTAGGAAATGTATGTCATAGTTATATTATTTTTTAAAAAAATAAACTTATATTTTTATTTTTAGGATTATGCATCCTAAGGTGATCTAGGTGATAGGTATGAAGGAGGTTGATTAGTACTTAAAAGTGTATTTTTATCAAGATTTTATATCATCATTTTGCACTTGAAGTATCAATAACTCCTTAACTAAAACATGTTTTATAATAACATATCTAATAATATAAGATACCTTTAATTTATGGTAAATGTTCATTTTAAATGCAGGCCTATCACATAAATGAAAGGATTGATTGATGAGTTTAAGTACTGAAATTGAAAGGACAAAGAGAGGGCTAAATTTAGAAAAGAGATGCTGGTTCAGTCCAAACTGGAACACTGTTCGGTAATTAGGTCTTATCTGGAGCTGTAGATCTCGGATTTAGGTCAGTTTTATATGGATGGAAAGCTAAGACATAGACCTAAAACTTTTATGTGGAGTCCAAGATTTAAAAAGACCATTTTCAAGTCCAAATTGAAGCAACAACAAAGACGTCTGAATCTGTCCTGTAGCCTAGACACTGTTCAGTGTTCAGCCCATATCTCGAGTTTTAGAAGTCCAAATGACCTTAATTTTTTTTTTTCTTGAAAAGCCAAAATAATTTTTTAGAACTTTCATGAGTAAAGTTGGTTCAAATTCAGACGTTAACAATGACGTTTTGTTCAGACAAGAAAATAAGGATTGTCACCAAGTCAATATGTGACCACCCACTCAACAATTAGTCATAAAAATCAATAGTTCTAAATTTTAGCCTATAAAAGGAGACATTTGCATGCATTTAGGCATCTTGGTTGTTCAGATCAAGATCATGCTTTTTTTTTTCTTTTTCTTTTTTTATATTTTTGTAATGTTTAAGTTTTATTTCATGTTATATTTTCCTTAATCTATTGTTTATGCTTTTCATTTCCTTTATTATGCTTATGTTCTTTAGTTGTTTATTTATGTTTATGTTCTTTATTATGTTTAGTTAAATTTATTATGTCAAGGTGAAAATGTTTCATTAATGGTGTTAGAATATGTATAATATAAACTCAACATGGACTTTAATGTTTATATATAAGAAAGTTTGTTATTAACATGTCTTATCTTTTTATCTTACTAATTCTTAATACCTTGTTTGTTAAATGGTTAATCTAGATTTGTGTTGTATAACACTTGGTACAACAAATGCTTGACACTTTCATAGCCAACCGTATGATATAACCTACACCTATGCTATGAAAGAAACTTGATTTGTTGTTAATATAAGTTAGCATAATAAATTCCTGAAAATATTTAAAAGTTTGGTGTTACTTAAATAAGACAATTAATATGATCATGTTAAAAATTTATAATGAACTATTAAGGATAAATCATCCGATTGGAACCTTTTTTATATGTGGTTTCCAGTTGATTAATAAAAAGAGTTTATACTATACTTCTTTTTAATACTATTAATGGATCCTCTAACCTTGATATTTGTTTTTATCATTGTTGAATCCTCACATTAATCTTACATCTCAAAGTTCTTTTTAACTTATTATTATTATTTATAATTTATATAGTTAACCTCCCTGTGGTTCGACCCCGATCTTGTCGGGTTATTTATTACTTTAACACTCCTGCATTGAGAGAAGACATCAATCTTTTGCTCGTGTCAGAGGTTCTTAAGAGGAACATGTCTTAGAAGTGGCGTTAAGGTGTTTGTTTTGACTACCCTGATAACTTTGAATGAGTGATCCTGGGTAGATTCCTAATGGTTCTTCTTTGAGCATTCATTGTTATTAGGAAAATGATTTCACTTGAAAGGTCGTTTATGCTAGTTGTTCTTGTAAAAACAAGAAGGCTCATGTCGCAGCAAATTGGCCTCTTCTATTTCTATGTGATTTTTCATGACTTGTTTTATTTTAAATAAGCTTCTATTTGGTAAGGTATAAAGTTTTCTCCAAATAGCATGTTCTTTTACCCCTATTATGAAGGCCTCCAAGGCTACTAACTCAAGCAATTCTTTTAATATGAGCATTTCCTCATTGTAACTATTTAAATATACTTATGTAGACTTGCCCTTTTGTTGGGTAACACCAAATAGTTTTATGGAACTTTTTTTAGTAGGTATATTAGTGTTGAAGTGTGTCACTAGCTTAGCAAAAAGGTCACCAAAACCATCAATAAAGCTTGGCTCCAAATTATTGTACCATGCATGCATAAATCTTTAGAAGGTTGTAGGGAGGATTTTGCATATTGAGTCACTATCCTAGATTACCATCTCTAAGCTACCGTGTACATGTTATACATGATCCCTTATGTCGGCCAGACCATAATAGTTATCCAGATTTATTTTGATGGAAATATAGTCTTTAGAAAGTTGAGTGTTCAATACTTGTTTTGACAAGAAAGCACCCCTCTACTAATAGGGGTTGTTAGTCGTTCTCCTAGGTATGCTCATGTACAAACCTTCTTCTAGTTCTTTGTGTGTTGGCTCTTAGGAGCTCGAAGAGTTTGGCATGGAACGATGATTATGGTAACTAGTTTTCTTCTCATGGTAGCTAGGGGGAGGAGGTTAAGAGTACCAACTCTTTATAAAGATGTCGCAATGACATGAGTGATCCCTTGATGAACTCTCAGGATTGTTATTATATTTAGTCTCTTTAAAAAGTGTAATTGTCTATAGGCAACTGATGTGGTCGATAGCCGCGGTGCCAAGGCATTGTATGTTGTTGAGGGTGTCAAGACTTGTTGGAGTAACAATGCTTGATTTTGCCTTTGGATTGCCAACACGATTTGAGTGAGGAGTTGCACACGATTTGTGTATTATTGTAGGTTTGGTTGAATATAAGTGTTTGTGCTACCATACAGATTTGTCCTAGCTCTTGACCTAGATATGTCTTGGTTGTGTGTCATGGAGTGACATGAAAATGTCAAAAACAAGTTTTAAAAACTGGTGGCTTTTTTATTAGTTTCTCACAAAAGACGTCGATTGACAAGTCCTAAAATCTAATATGCTTAAGAATAAGATTGACGTGTTGAATAATTGATTAATTTCTTAGTTCAAGCAATTCGATCCATTCTCTCTAGCCCAGATGTTTGATGGCTTGATATGGAAAGCCCAGGTGGTTGAAAGCTGGTAGCATGTGGTGCCTAGTAAGCTAGGGTAGCTGGAAGCTAGTAGCAGGAAAATGTCTCCTTTGATAGATATGAAGACTCTCTGATGCTTAAGTTAGTAACTTTATAGAGAGAAAAAAAGTGCAATGATATTTTAGAGAGATAGACTCTGAAAATATTTATGTTAAAAGTGTTAAGAATAAAGAGATTGTAAACCTTAAGTTTGAAGGATTTATGATTTATTTCTAGCCTATGAGTTTTCTCATTTTATGAAGAAGAGTGGCTGAAGTATAATTTCACCCTTATGATATTTCAAGCTATATTTTACTTAAAATGATATATATTAGATCACTATAAAATGTCGACGGACCCACGTATGGTCATGAAAAAAACTCTCAAGGGAATGTTGGGCTCGAGCAAGGTGCCTAAGCCTATTAGAGGTGGAAAATGGATCTAGGCACGCTGCTTGGACCCAAGCACGTTGGGCTTGGGCATGGTTACTCAAGCTCATGAAGATGTTTTTGGACTTTGTGAGATTTTTTAGGCCCGTTAAATTTGATTTCCAAGTGTTTTGTATATGTTACATCTTTCATGCTACTCACTTATAAATTGTAGTCCTATAACTTGATTTATGTTTATTTTAGATTAAGAATTTGGATCAATCATGTTCCAATGATGAGGTGGTTGTTGTTGTTCTTATTATTATTTATTTTCTTTTAATTTATTTTTATTTTTTATGGCACTAATGATTTTAAAAAAAAAAAGACTTAAAAAAAAAATATAGATTTAGGCCTTAGACTCTATTTTATCCTTGATTTGCATGGTTTGATTGGTGGATATGGATATAAAACCCGTGATCTTGAGCCTATTTAACATTGTAGTAACGATTGTTTTTTCAAGTGCTTTTCGGTTGGAAATTAAGAAAAAAAATATTTTTTATTTTTTGAAATTTATTTTTGACATCAGCACGTCAAAATAATCTAAAAAGAAAAATTTATTAATTTGAAGCAAAAAAAAAAAAATTTCAAAAATTTTTTTGCACAGTAAAAACAAACACCTTTGTCTTGGATTTTATAACATGGATTTTTTAAATTCGTAGCTTATTTCTTTGACTGAGGAGGTGGATTTGAGCTGAAAAATTCAAACCCAAATTCACGTTATATTTTCTTGGATAGAGGTTAATTTGATAATGGGCTTCAAACCTAGGCTTTTTCCTTTCTAATTAGGGTGTAGTGTACCAATGACTTTATAAGTAAGAGATAGAGACTTTTTTTAGTTTTCAAATCTTCTTATTTAGGATTTGTTACAAAATGTCCAATAATCAATCCATAAATTACCATGAAAAAGTAGGTATTAATATGGACTCGTATAATAAATTTTCTTAGATTAGAAATAAACAATAACCTCATTATTCAAACTTTTAGACAAAATTTGTCATCACCATTTTCATGATAGGCCTTTTCCTCCCGTAGCTTGATATCAAAAGAAAATTTTCATTTCTATAAAATTGGTAGCAAAAACTTAAGGAAAAGAAAATGTTTACTACAAACAATTCTATTAAAAGGCCTTAAACTCCAGTTACACATGTAAAAATCCTCTTAGATTGATTTTCCACTTCCACATGGATTGAGATAGGCATCTCCACGCCCTCTGAGATTGATTTTCATTGCTATTTAGATGAGCAGATGCACCTGTAGAAAACGACATGCTTAGTTCTCATGCATTACAATTAATGGATTGATATTTGTTTCCATTTATAATCTTGGAATGAGTATTGATATAATGATATAGCTCTCCTTTCTATTAAGAAGATGATTTCATCTTGTTTACGCATCCTAGTTCCAAGAAGAGTGTCCTTTAATTCGACCCAGTTCAGTCACAATATCGTTAATGTCCATCCTCTCTCTTGGTTATTTTATTGAACAATCAACTCTCATCATGATAATTGTATTCAACCTAATCAAATTTCAAGATTTGGGCTGTTCTAGTTTTCTTTTTAAATATTTTTTACTTCATTGGTTTTTTTTTTTTTCAACAGATTAATGGCATAAAGAGAGAAACTTCATAACATTAAAACTGACCAACATTGATATAATATCTCTATGCCCAAGGATTTGTTACAAACATTTACATCTGGGAATCATTATAATCACAAACTAAATGGGGAAGGAGAGAAAGATGTTGAGCTAAGTCTTGGACTTTCATTGAATGGTAGATTTGGTGTGGACCCAAAAGCCAAAAAGTTTATTGGAACTTTTATAACAGCATATTTTATTAACAAAAAGAGAAAATAGAAGTGCTTTTGTGGTATCCAATATAGAAAATAATAATCTTTCAAATACTTGTTCTTTACCTACAGAGACAAAAGAGGAGTGGAGTTGGAGAAAAGGAGGTTTAAAGGAAGAGAACATAGAAGCAAAAGAATTTGAAAAATAATGAAGGATGAAAAATAAAGGCAAGGAAGATAAGAAAGGAAATGGCATAATTGGTAATCGACACAAAAAAGAGTTTCTTCAGAATTTCAATTGTTTCTTTGATGTTGGTGTAAAATGGGTGTCAACATAAAATCACCAAAAACTGGATCATTATGCATCACCTATGATGGAATCTATCCTATTAAAATAATATTTATTGAAATTACAGTTGTAGAAGCAACAATCTTTTACATAATTATTTTTAGGAAAAAAATGATAACCAAATATATATATTTTGATTAAAATTTGATTTAGAATATGGAAATTAAAATCATAATATAAATAAAAAATTATAGTATTAAATTTATAAATTAAATAACCCAAAATGTATTAAACTAGACAATTACATAAATAAGTTCCTTGGTTATTTTTGAAAGTTTTTATGAAAGATGGGAACTAAACTATTCTTTTTAACTACTTATCATTCATAATGGATTGTCAACTGAAAATAGTCAATATAACCTTAACTATTTTATTATGTATTATCATTCAAAAGAACTTGAAAAGTTAGGAGGGATGTTTTATGTTTATTCATATATTAAGAGTATGCATCTATTATTGATCATTTACCATCTAAAATGGTTTATGCACCTTTTCTCTTACATGTTGCATTAGAATTGAGAACTCTACTTATTTCTTCTTTTTATATTATATATAGTACTTAGAAAGGGTTTCAAAACCACTTTCCATCATGCCATCATCCAAACACTCATCAACATAGATAATCATGTCATTTTCATTTTCTAACTAGTCTTTTATTTGGATGAAGGCATCAACTAAAGCCTTTTCACAGCTTGAATGTTCATTTTTAGTATGGATACTTTTAATATCCTTGAGCATTGTTCCTATCATTTATTACCTAATATATGCTTCCTTTACTTTACTAGGAAAATCTTGTTGACAACATCTGCTCGTTGATTTTGTTTAAGAGCTAACATTGTTGTAACCCATTTTTGGGTCCCTACAAAAATAATAAATAAATCTAAAAAAAAAAATCAGCTAGTTACTGTTCATCTTCTTTCCCGAAAAGCTGCCCAAGTGGCTGCTTTCCAGGCGTATTTTCCGGCTCGTATGGCCTCCAAATCCGACAAAACATGCACCGACATGTCCACATGAAACCCCTTTATCCCAGAGAATGGTCCGGTCGGGTCGAAAAAGTTAGAAACGGCTCCGTTAAGTGGCTCAAAGTGGCCACCTCGGGCAGTTCACAGCCTGGAGCTGCCAAATTTGGCAGCTCGAGGTGCACACTTTGAGCCAACGGTTGAGATGCTTCCCAACTGAATCAAGGGCTGCAATTTTTCCCCAACGTAGACAAGATTGCCCTCTTCCACAGCCTATAAATAGAGTCGGATTTGATGATCTGAGGGTGGTTAAATTCAGGTCCAAAGTCAGCCAAAAACCAGCATTTTCGCCCAATTTCTGCAGATTTTTCTTTTTCTTCTTTCTTCCTCTGCAACAGGAAACCGACGCCGTCTTACTCCAACTCCACCGCTGCAACCACCGGCTGAACCACCTCATCACAGCAGCCACAACCCCTTCAGCCAAGTGAGCCCCTCTTTCTTTCCTCCTCCTTCCTTTTCCTTTCCTCCTCCTCTTCTTCTTCCTCCTTTTCTTCTTCTTCCTCCTCACCTACTGTTCACTGCATGAACAGTAGGCGTGAAATATAATTCACGTCCTACTGTTTACGCAGGACGTGAATTATATATATATATATATGTGTGTGTGTGTGTGTGTGTGTGTGTGTGTGTGTGTGTGTGTATTATAATTTTAAAAAATAAAAAATAAAAAATCTTTGCATATTATATGTATAAAAATAAGAAAAAATATTTTGAAAAATCTTTGAAAAATATTGTTGATTTTCTTGCATTTTTGTCAAAATGGCTTAATAATGGTTTGTATTTCTATACCGTAGAGATATAAATTCATTATTAAAATACCCGGTTTTTGTCAAAACATCAAAGATTTTCAAAATAAAAAATGTTTGCTTCCAAAAAAAATTCTAAAAAAAAATCCTTAAAAATATTGTTGTTTTTTTTCCTGCATATTTTTATTAGGGTGGATTAATATTGGTTTGTATTTTTATACCGTAAGAATACAAACCCTATATTAAAATATCCGATTTTTGTTAAAACATATAAAAAAAAATATTTTCCAAAAAATGTTTTTTTGTTTTAAAATACGGCCTAGTCTCTCCAATATATATATATATTATAACATCATATTTTCACACAACAACGAAAATTTTCAAAATAATATATTTATTAGCATGCATTTTGGCTTTAATAATCAGTTTATTCAAGCCATGAGAACTAGGCCAATATTTCAAAAATTCTAAAAAAATCTTTTTGTTTTCTTTTAGTATTTGGGATTACGAATTTATACGTAAAACGTATTCCTAAATATTATTAATAAAGTTTTGGTATAGACGTTAGAACGGTTAGGATTTTACCCGATAAGATAAAAGATCTTCTTACCGAGAAGGATTTTTCTTGAACCATAGACAGACCAACGACTAGAAGTACAATAACACCTTAGTTTTTATCAGACAATAAAACAATGCAGCTTACCTTAGGTAGGGCGTATTTATGGTGCTAATACCTTCCCTTTACGCAACCAGTCCCCGTACTCGATCTCTGAGACTAGTTAGAGTTCCTAGTGACCAAAATACTAGGTGGCGACTCCCATTCCATTTTATACAAATAAAAGATATTTTTTTCTTGTATCCCCATAGATATAGATAGATTTACATTGTAGATAAGAAAAATGGAAGTACGATATAATTTTCGTCGCGACGCCGCACACGTGCTACAGAATGACGACTCCACTGGGGACCTTGTAGACTAAGCTTTGTTTTTGTCTGATTTATTTGTGTTTTCCTGTGTTTATTTTTAATATATGCCTTCCCTTTTATTTATTTGTGTATTTGTTTTTATTTTATGCGTATTTATTCGTGCATTGTATACAATTGTCTCATGCATCACTTGCTTTAATTTTGAAAAGCACATACAAGCTTTAAGTTAAGTGGGGAATTAGCAATTTACCCTAAGACTATTGGTCAGGGTTTAAATGCGTGAAACACCCAACTCATATCTGAGTGCCTGCTTGGTAATGGTGGGCATACGTGTCTTAACTGTTCCTTGCAACGCCCCTATACTCTCTTTACGAAGAACGTCACTGGGCAGATATAAGACCCTTCAAGACTAGATAAAAAACCTACCCATTCTCACTTAATAAATAGAGCTTGTTCTTAGGTTATGTATCTTATTTGCATAAAGATTAATAATGTTAAACTCGTCGCGCATCACTTGTGCATCACATTTTCATCACGCATTTTTTTTTTAAATTATCATATGCATTCCAGATCGTGAAACATAGGTCCCACATTTAAAGTCCACCACACCCGGTCCAGATCAAGGATGGAGAATGAAGAAAGAGCACGCTTAGAGTCACATTATCAGACCGAGTTGGAATCCATAAAAAACAAAGTTGCTCGGCTGACCGACCTACTCGAGCAACTACTAAGAGCTAAGAATGGGGAGGGAACATCAGCGCAGCCACCTGAAGGAGCACCAGCAGCTCACATCCCTCAAGCATCTCAAAACCAGGGGGCAAACGCGACCAATGAACAACATTTTATTCCTACCACCCCTATCCAGCCAACTCACCCTCCAATCACTGTTGACTTAACAACGGAAAGAATCCCAGATAATAAGTCTCCCAATTTGATGAACCAGGACAAGCTGTTTGCTTTGGAAGAAAGATTAAGGGCAATTGAGGGTAATGACTGGTTTGACCCTATGCGAGCAGCTAAAGTATGTCTGGTACCAAACATTATGGTGCCAAAGGATTTTAGGATACCCGATTTCATTAAGTACACAGGTTTAAACACTCACCTTCGATCCTACTGCAACAAAATAGCAGAAGTAATTCGTGATGATAAATTGCTTATCTATTTCTTTCAAGATAAGAATAAAGTTTATCAACCCTAACAAGGCGCATTTTGAAATGAAAAAAAAAATCATTATCCCTTCACTCTCTAAAGAGTTTATCGTTGGTGGTCCCTATTTGAGCCAGAATGAATTTCTTCTTTATGAAAACCCAGACTAGGATCACACCCCACACTAGGGGCAATAAAAGATATTTCCTGAAAAGTTTTACATATTTTCAAAACGGGATGAGGGCCCGTAGATTTGAAAAAGGTAAAGCATTTGACAAAAGCATGACAAAGAGGCAATGACAAGTCATACATTTTGAGGAAAAAAAAGGCTACTTGTAAAAAGTCAAAGACTTCTTCCCCAAGATTTGATAGGAGGCAACACGAGAGATGAATCCAGCATACGATTTCAAAAGCAAGCTCATGTTAAGAGGGAGTCTCATGAACTAGAAGAAAAGGATGGGGCCTATGTTTCAAAACCAGGTACGAATGCATGCATGGCATCTAATCATAAATCATTGCATATATGTTTTTTGGATCAGTACAGGAGGAGTCCTTAATGCATTCCAACAAGATTAGGGACGAAGAAACAATCATGGAGTTGATGATAGCAAAGAATCACGGTTTTGATTCTGGAACAACGAGAAGAACTTATTAAAAAAAAAAGAGAAGAAAGAAAAGAGAAAAGAGAGAGAAAATGAAAGTTTTGAACCTTGCCATCAGGAAGAACGACATCGATATCAGGTTTGGTAATAAGGAATCGTCGGATGGGATTCCAAGTTGTTGGAGATCGCCAGAAGGGATCTCGTATTTCGATATTCATCCAAGGAGGTCGCCAGAAGGGACCTCATATTTCAGCTTTGAATAAAAGGAATCGCCAGATGGGATTCCAAGTTGATGGAGATCGCCAGAAGGGATCTCGTATTTCGCTATTTGGAGGTCGCCAGATGGGACCTCATGTTTCATGTTTGTTAAAAGGAATCGCCAGATGGGATTCCAAGTTGTTTGAGATCGCCAGAAGGGATCTCGTATTTCGATATTCATCCAAGGAGGTCGCCAGAAGGGACCTCATATTTCAGCTTTGAATAAAAGGAATCGCCAGATGGGATTCCAAGTTGATGGAGATCGCCAGAAGGGATCTCGTATTTCGCTATTTGGGGGTCGCCAGATGGGACCTCATGTTTCATATTTGTTAAAAAGAATCGCCAGATGGGATTCCAAGTTGTTTGAGATCGCCAGAAGGGATCTCGTATTTCGATATTCATCCAAGAAGGTCGCCAGAAGGGACCTCATATTTCAGCTTTGAATAAAAGGAATCGCCAGATGGGATTCCAAGTTGATGGAGATCGCCAGAAGGGATCTCGTATTTCACTATTTGGAGGTCGCCAGATGGGACCTCATGTTTCATGTTTGTTAAAAGGAATCGCCAGATGGGATTCCAAGTTGTTTGAGATCGCCAGAAGGGATCTCGTATTTCGATATTCATCCAAGAACGTCGCCAGAAGGGACCTCATATTTCAGCTTTGAATAAAAGGAATCGCCAGATGGGATTCCAAGTTGATGGAGATCGCCAGAATGGATCTCGTATTTTGCTATTTGGAGGTCGACAGATGGGACCTCATATCTCATGTTTGTTAAGAGGAATCGCTAGATGGGATTTCAAGTTTATGAAGATCGCCAGAAGAGATCTCATATTTCGATATTCATCCAAGGAGGTTGCCAGAAGGGACCTCATATTTCAGCATTGGTTACAAGGAATCGCCAGATGGGATTCCAAGATTTTTTTGTTAAAGGAGATCGCCATAAGGGATCTCGTATTTCGATATTGGTCAAATGAGGTCGCCAGAAGGGACCTCATATTTCATTTTCGTTAAAGGGAATCGCCAGATGGGATTCCAAGTTGAGCTGAGGAGGATTGCTGTAAAAGACAAAGTTTCAGATCAATCAAGCTTTGACCAAATCAGTTTCAGGAGTTCCGTTTTGGGTTTATCTTTATAAAACTTACTGCGCAAAACCCCTGCTCCGTAAGCATTATAAAGAGGGGGCATCTGTTGTAACCCATTTTTGGGTCCCTACAAAAATAATAAATAAATCTTAAAAAAAAATCGGCTGGTTACTGTTCATCTTCTTTCCCGAAAAGCTGCCCGAGTGGTTGCTTTCCAGACGCATTTTCCGGCTCGTGTGGCCTCCAAATCCGACAAAACATGCACCGACATGTCCACATGAAACCCCTTTATCCTAGAGAATGGTCTGGTCGGGTCGAAAAAGTTAGAAACGGCTCCGTTAAGTGGCTCAAAGTGGCCACCTCGGGCAGTTCACAACCTGGAGCTGCCAAATTTGGCAGCTCGAGGTGCACACTTTGAGCCAACGGTTGAGATGCTTCCCAACTGAATCAAGGGCTGCAATTTTTCCCCAACGTAGACAAGATTGCCCTCTTTCACAGCCTATAAATAGAGTCGGATTTGATGATCTGAGGGTGGATAAATTCAGGTCCAAAGTCAGCCAAAAACCAGCATTTTCGCCCAATTTCTGCAGATTTTTCTTCTTCTTCTTCTTCTTCTTTCTTCCTCTGCAACAGGAAACCGACGCCGTCTTACTCCAACTCCACCGCTGCAACCACCGGCTGAACCACCTCATCACAGCATCTACAACCCCTTCAGCCAAGTGAGCCCCTCTTCCTTTCCTCCTCCTTCCTTTTCCTTTCCTCCTCCTTCTCTTCTTCTTCCTCCTTTTCTTCTTCTTCCTCCTCACCTACTGTTCACTGCATGAACAGTAGGCGTGAAATATAATTCACGTCCTACTGTTTATGCAGGACGTGAATTATATATATATATATATATGTGTGTGTGTGTGTGTGTGTGTGTGTGTGTGTGTGGGTGTGTGTATTATAATTTTATAAAATAAAAAATAAAAAATCTTTGCATATTATATGTATAAAAATAAGAAAAAATATTTTGAAAAATCTTTGAAAAATATTGTTGATTTTCTTGCATTTTTGTCAACATGGCTTAATAATGGTTTGTATTTCTATACCGTAGAGATATAAATTCATTATTAAAATACCCGGTTTTCGTCAAAACATCAAAGATTTTCAAAATAAAAAATGTTTTTTTGCTTCCAAAAAAAATTCTAAAAAAAAATCCTTAAAAATATTGTTGTTTTTTTTCCTGCATATTTTTATTAGGGTGGATTAATATTGGTTTGTATTTTTATACCGTAAGAATACAAACCCCGTATTAAAATACCTGATTTTTGTTAAAACATAAAAAAAAAATATTTTCCAAAAAATATTTTTTTGTTTTAAAATACGGCCTAGTCTCTCCAATATATATATATATATATATATATATATATATATATATATATATATATTATAACATCATATTTTCACACAACAACGGAAATTTTCAAAACAGTATATTTATTAGCATGTATTTTGGCTTTAATAACCAGTTTATTCAAGCCATGAGAACTAGGCCAATATTTCAAAAATTCTAAAAAAATCTTTTTGTTTTCTTTTAGTATTTGGGATTATGAATTTATACGTAAAACGTATTCCTAAATATTATTAATAAAGTTTTGGTATAGACGTTAGAACGGTTAGGATTTTACCCTATAAGATAAAAGACCTTCTTACCGAGGAGGATTTTTCTTGAACCATAGACAGACCAACGACTAGAAGTACAATAACACCTTAGTTTTTATCAGACAATAAAACAATGCAACTTACCTTAGGTAGGGCGTATTTAGGGTGCTAATACCTTCCCTTTACGCAACCAGTCCCCGTATCCGATCTCTGAGACTAGTTAGGGTTCCTAGTGATCAAAATACTAGGTGGCGACTCCCATTCCATTTTATACAAATAAAAGATAATTTTTTCTTGTATCCCCATAGATATAGATAGATTTACATTGTAGATAAGAAAAATGGAAGTACGATATAATTTTCGTCGTGACGCCGCACACGTACGACAAACATCATCATTTACTTTTGTTGTATAACAAACAAGGACTTTAGGCCAATGTTGTGGTGTTTGTCTTCTTTTCTAAAGCTTTTAAGATGTTGGCCTAGCTCTTTTGAAAACCTTTTCCCATCATTAGGTTTATTAATTGATCCCTGCTTTTATTTTTGTAGCATATATTAGTTCTTTCTTCATTTTAAGGATGACGATTTTAAAAACCTTTCTCACCATCTCTGTAATGGACTTTTTTACTTTCTTAGAGATTTCTTCTTTCATTTATCTTTTTAGTAACTCTTGGTATATTGCAACCTCTTAGGGTAATGATTGTATAGAGACATGGACCTTATGTATTTTTTTTTTGCAGCTATTTAATGATTTTAGCTGAAACATGGATAATTTTATGATTAATATTGCCAAGTTGTACAAGAGTTGGTGATATCTTGTAAAATACAAATCCTTAAAGTACACCTTTTTTAAGTAACCTAATTGGTGTTGAGGTTTTTTTTTCTTGACCAACCTTCTGGTTTGTGTAGTGTTTATTGCCTATTTTTTAGGTAAGGTATATGGTTGATCATCCTTCTATTTTACCAAGGTGTTTTGTCGTTACATCATTCTAAACTAGGTTTTAAACAACTGTAATTTTTTTTCATATCCTTTCTAAATCTAAGAGATGTTGGTAGTGGCTGATAAAATCATCGCCATCTTCATCTTCATGACTAAGCTTGAATGACTTTTGTAGTGGTTAATTTATATGCTAGTCATTATTTGCTGGTCTTTTAAGCTTAAATGTTTTGGCCTATCATTGAGGCAATACTTTCTCAATATTTCCCCCAAGTCTTTATCCTTAGAATGAATTATATGGTATGTAAGAAATCTATATACCTTACCATGAGGTATATCTTATGCTTATTGAACTATATTTTTTGTTATTCCATAATTTATGCACTTTTTTCCCTAGCACTAGCATCCATGGCCAATTCTAGCTTTTATCACGGTTGATTAACCATTATATTTTAAAGCTTCCCCTTTCCAATAAGTCCATTAGGCTTGGGAATAACTATTACTGTTGAGAATTTAGGGAGTAAATCATCATCCACATTTATTTTCTTGTCTAGAAAATGGATATGTCCAAAATACAAGATCTTTTAGATTTAGTTTCTAAAAATCACACCATTGTTAGTGTTATATTTCTAAGAATCATGCCACTTACAATATTATTTCCCTATATTTTTATTAGTAATAGGGATAATTCTTGCCTCAAAATTAGACATGTCTAAAATCCAAGGTCTTTTAGATTTGGTTTTTAAAGACCATACCATTGTTAATGATATATTTATAATAATCATGCCGCTTACAATATTATTGCCCTATAATTTTATTAGTAATAGGGATCATGCATCAACTGGTTAGAGATCTTATCAACTTTTTTAATGCTAAAAGAGGATTTCATATCCCCGATTGCTTTATAGCTTTTACTTCTTTACTACCAGTTTAAGTAGCCCATTTTAGCCTACTTTGAAGTGGAGATCTTAAAAGGTCTTATTTATTTTTTTAGTGAATGATACGAGTTATTGTTG
This sequence comes from Populus tomentosa, assembly GCA_018804465.1. NCBI lineage: Eukaryota > Viridiplantae > Streptophyta > Magnoliopsida > Malpighiales > Salicaceae > Populus > Populus tomentosa. The sequence goes on from CM031975.1 coordinate 19,001,694, forward strand.
AACCTACTCAAACTTTTTGTTAGAATCTAAATTATTTAATGAGTGAGCAACCATGACATTGCTTGAATAACCAATAAGGTAAATCTCATTCAATGGCTTCTTTTCTACTCGTTTTGTCAACATCTTCTCATAATGATCATCATCGCCTATGAGAATATATATGTCAAAATATTTGGTTTTTATGAATCTTTTCCTTATGTTTCACTACGTTCCTTATACTAGTAACTTTATGCACTCTTGCTTAAATATGGTTGCAATGTATTTAATTTTTAATATTTTGAACCATAAGGCATAACTTTTTATTTCCTTCTAAGGATTTTGAACTGTTCTATCTATGTTAGCTATTATAATCTCTAATTCTGTTCGGTAGAGTTGCTCATAGAAACAAGTTTCCATCTTTTTCCTAATTCTTAATCGAGTTGGTTGGTAACATAAAAATTAGTGAAAAGCTATTTTGGTTAACGATTAACCAAACAACTTTAGCTTCACATAAGAGCTGGATGTACCACACCATGTTAATCATTGAATATGGTGATGTATTTCTTCGTTGATTATTATATTTCCTAAAAAATTGCTTGAAGTCAGCGATCTTTATTCCTTTAAGAATCTAAATAGGTCTTGCCTTTTATTCTATTTTAGATTCATCTCTCTTACGTGTTAGGCTAGTTATGTTTTATATATCTCTCTTCTTTGTTGATGATCTACAGTGAAAATTGTTATGTAAGGGGAAAGAGGTTCCCTTGTTGTACAATAACTTGTGGGGCATAAAAATGCATAGTAGTAGCAAGTTGTGGTATAAAATATAAATTTTATAGGGCTAAGTAATTGGCTTGTGGTTGTTTGTATACCGGGGGAGTGGTTGGTGTATCAGAAGACACTACAAGCAGGTTAGGTTGTGTTTGTTATTGCTTTTAATATACTAGAAAATACCCTTATATAAGAGGCATATTTTTTTAAAACACCTATATTATAATGCTTGTTATTGAAAAAATCCTTGGAATTTGCTCCCTAAATATGAATATCCATATGTTAATAGACCTATTCTAATAAAGTTCATTACGTATATATAGCTGATTAGATATGGCTTGTATGATATAGTTGGCTATTAATATGTTATTGTGTTAGGTAGTGTTAGTTGCATTCTCTATTTCTATCTAAATAGCCGTTATATCATCATTAGAAAGATTTAAGTGTTAATAATAACATATTCATTCATGAGAAACTATAATTAGTTGACTAGAATTTTCTATTACTAGTTATGACTATCGCACACACCATCTGATGATCCATAGAATGAATATACACATGGTTGAGAATGAGGTATTGACATACCAACATGCCTGTTTGTAGTTGGCTGTGATGATTTTATTAGATTCGATAGAAATATAAATGATTTTATGGAAGCATTAAAGGTATATTTAAATACAATTTTGTAGTGTAGTCTTGAGTTAAACAATGAAATTCTATATTTAAAAACATTTGATATTAGTTAATTTATTATAGTATAAGAAAAAATAGATTTTTCAAGGTTAAAAAATTAGTCTTTCTATCATTTGCATTGATTATTCATGAGTATAATAAGGATGACTCTATTTTTATTTTTCTTTAAAAGTATATTTTAATAATGATTTCTAAAACAAATTTATAATCCTGGTATGTTAAGCATGCCAATTATATATATATATAAAAGGTATTTTTTAAAATTAAGTGTTACCTAAGATTTGTTTTTCTTCAACATTTTTAAGATACAACTTTCGTATACCTATAATGTCCTTAGAAAAATTTAATAATTTTTTAAATAATGATTAAAAAAATTAAATAAATAAATAAATAAATAAAAAACTATCTTGATTTGGATAGTAGCTAGGGTCCGGAACTGAAGCTGAAGCAATGAGCAGAAGGCAACAAAATAGGTAAGCTGAGAATCAGACACAACTCAATCAAACCTCAACGCTTCTACGAAGTGAAAGAATGTTCTGGAACTTCAATTTTTCACAATAAAACTAAACCCTAGCTACCATCTCTTCCTTTGCTTCGGTTCTCTTGGCCTCCTTTCCTTATCCTCACCCAAACTCACTGAATAAACAATAATAAAATGGCAACATCGAATGCTCTCTCCACAGCTTCCATTCTTTGCTCTCCTAAACAGGTACCATGCTGTACTGTACAACAGACCCTTTTCCTTTCCTTGGTTGCTCTGCTCTTTTTTTGAAAGATTTATTGACGGGTTTGTGTGACTGTGTTTGTAGGGAGGGCTGGGGAGGAGAGGCAATCAGCAAAACAACTCAAGGCTGAATTATGGGCTATCAAGCAGAAGATTTTCTGTGCGAGCAAATGCCAAGGATATTGCATTTGATCAGAAATCTAGAGCTGCCCTCCAATCCGGAATTGATAAGCTTGCCGATGCTGTTGGCCTTACTCTTGGTCCCCGGGGTAACTTTCATCATATTGTATTCTAATTTACAACTCGAATTATTTAAAAGAATTTAGGTTCTTATTATTATTTTCATCGCTTATTTGTGAATACAACTAGTGTGTATTGGTGTTTAGAAATTGAGGTTAAATGGTAGAGGATAGAGTTTAGTTGGTATTATGGAGGATCAGTGCCAAGTTTGTTTGGTGAAAATTGCAGGTAGAAATGTTGTCTTAGATGAATTTGGAAGTCCAAAGGTAGTTAATGATGGGGTAACAATTGCGCGAGCTATTGAGCTCCCTGATCCCATGGAAAATGCTGGTGCGGCTCTCATCAGAGAGGTTAGACCTTTGCTCACTCCTTTTTTGCCCAATTGAAAATTCAGGTTACTCTTAGTCATACCACACCATTATCACGTGCCTTGAGCGAGGTTCTATGTTTGGGTTTATGGTTGAAGGTAGCAAGTAAAACTAATGACTCGGCTGGTGATGGAACAACAACTGCATCAGTTCTTGCACGGGAAATAATCAAACTAGGGCTTTTGAGCGTCACCTCTGGAGCAAATCCAGTTTCTATAAAAAGGGGAATTGATAAAACTGTGCAGGGCTTGGTAGAAGAGCTAGAGAAGAAGGCCAGACCTGTTAAAGGTCGTGATGACATTAAAGGTGTGTGCTGCTACCAAGCCTTTGTTGTTGTCATTTTCTCAACTAAGTCTACTTGTTCAGTTATTTTCCACATCCTTGATTTAGTGATTTGTTTCTTGTTCTGTTTATAGCCATTGCATCAATTTCTGCTGGAAATGATGAACTCATTGGCGCAATGATTGCCGATGCAATCGACAAGGTTGGGCCTGATGGTGTTTTATCAATTGAGTCTTCATCTTCCTTTGAGACCATGGTTGAAGTCGAAGAAGGAATGGAGGTGTGAGTTCCTTTAACTGGTTGCCAATATAGTTTCATCCAGTGTATTTTTTATTCATAACTCTTAACAATTGGGTTCTTGTATGTTATTCTCATTCACTATTTTGATTTCAGATAGATAGAGGTTACATCTCTCCTCAATTTGTTACAAATCCAGAGAAGTTAATTTGTGAATTTGAGAATGCTAGAGTGTTGATTACTGATCAAAAGATTACTGCAATCAAAGACATAATTCCCTTGCTAGAAAAGACTACTCAATTGAGAGCTCCTTTGCTTATAATTGCTGAGGATGTAACTGGTGAGGCTTTGGCTACCCTTGTGGTGAACAAGCTACGTGGTGTACTCAATGTTGCTGCTATCAAGGCTCCTGGTTTTGGCGAAAGGAGGAAAGCCATGCTTCAAGATATTGCCATTTTAACAGGTATTCTGCATTTTATGAAATAGTTATGTTTTCTTCATTGTTGCTGAATTATTATGTCTACTAAAGTGTTGCAGATGAGGCAAGAACAAGAGAAAAGTTCACTTGCTGCGCTAGTTTCAATTTACTAATTTTTTGGCAACACAAACATAGGAGCACATGTATCTATTGAAAGATGTTTAGATATTATTAGTTGTGAATAGCATGCACATATGATCGTTGACATGGTGATGCTGGACATTTTGACTCTAAATGAGGGGGTTTGAAATTCTGGATGTGGATACTTTTTGCTCCATATTGGCATTGTGTAATCTCCTCAAGCTGTGAAGTTGTAAATCTGCTGATACAAATTTTTGGTGCTCATCTTCTATCTGCTTTCCTGACATTTTAGGAGCTGAATTTCAAGCTAGTGATCTTGGTTTGAGCATTGAAAACACATCAATTGAGCAGCTTGGTTTGGCCAAGAAGGTTACAATCAGCAAGGATTCCACAACCATAATTGCTGATGCTGCATCGAAAGATGAATTGCAAGCTAGGATTGCACAATTGAAAAAAGAGTTGTTTGAGACTGATTCTGTTTATGACTCAGAGAAACTGGCTGAAAGAATTGCCAAATTGTCTGGTGGAGTTGCTGTTATCAAAGTGGGTGCTGCAACGGAGACTGAGCTTGAGGATCGAAAACTACGCATTGAGGATGCCAAGAATGCAACTTTTGCTGCCATAGAGGAAGGAATTGTGCCTGGTGGTGGTGCTGCTTTGGTTCATCTCTCAACTTGTGTTCCTGCAATCAAGGACAAAATTGAAGATGCAGACGAGCGGTTAGGTGCCGACATTGTGCAGAAGGTAATATTTTGCTGTCACTTCTCAATAGATGTATACTAGTGAAATTAGGCTCCTAACACTTCCAAAATAGAATTAAAATGCTAGAAGGTACTGATGACCAAGTTCTTTGCATCCAGGCCCTGGTATCACCAGCATCATTGATTGCTCAAAATGCTGGAATTGAGGGTGAGGTGGTTGTGGAGAAGCTAAAGGCTAGTGAATGGGAGATTGGCTATAATGCCATGACAGACAAGTATGAGAATTTGATGGAGGCTGGAGTCATTGATCCGGCAAAGGTGACAAGATGTGCTCTGCAGAATTCTGCATCTGTTGCTGGAATGGTCTTGACCACCCAGGCCATTGTTGTAGAAAAGCCCAAGCCCAAGACACCTGCAGCTGCTGCCACACAAGGTCAATATGCTGTGTAATCGTCGGGATCTTTAGCCCTTGTTAGGATTTCAAATATGAGTGTTTTTCTGCGGCATATTAGAAGGACAAGTGCTTGATATTAGAAGGACAAGTGCTTGATATTAGAAGGACAAGTGCTTGATATTAGTGCCCCTTGTGGACGGATTAGTCATATTTTTAGTGGTGGTTGCACTGTGATTCTTGTCTCCAGAAGTGCAAGGAACAACACCACGCGGACTGAAATTGTTGCTAACAGATATTGCTTGAAAATCTAAAGCACTGTAATCTCTTTAATCGCTGATGGTGCCCTCATAGAAAAAAACATGAGCAACCAAATTTCATATCTGCTTGACGTCTTCTGGTCCACAGCTCGTCAGTCTCGACCTAACCTCATCCCTTCAAAGTGTTTGTATTTGACCTTTGAATTGTTAATGCAGGCTGCCAAATACAGTTGGACTAAATGCAAGCATTAAATAATTTTGATTTTTTAAGCAAAATCTCTAGACGACTTTGTGATTAAAAATTTTAATTTTTTTCACTAACTCAATTGATGGGTCCTTGCGTCAACCCACCTAAACAGGTCAGGTTTCAGAACACCGGTGACTATTAATGAATAGAGCAGGTCCCGGAGAACACAACCATTTCTACAAAAAAAAAAAAAAAAAAAAATTGGATTCCTCAGCTGCCAAATCAAGTCAAATTCTATGCCAGCAACCTTTCTCCCACTTGTAGTGATCATCATCGTCTGGCACAATAATTACAGACGAGTTATAATGCCCATTTTGTTCTTATGAATGCTAAGCGGCCTGTGCCATGCCAACCAAACATCCTTGGGGAAGAGCATCTGAGGAGTTCAGAGTTCATTTAGGAGATTCCCTCAATACTTCCGATAAACAAACATCGGGCCAAATCAATCTCACCGGTCCAGATATTTGCTTAAGCAGTACCGGTGGGCTGTGCTTGGTTAAGCCATACTCCTCCTTCCTCATGAAAATTGATAATTCTTCACAGAAGTGTTCAATTTTATGACCTCCTGCCAACAGGTCCTTTTCCTCCCTTTATGGTTGATCCTTCGAACCTGTTTTCTTAAATAATCCAATCACGTTTGGATTAAAAAAAACAAAATAAAATTCTATCATCATCATCACTCACGAGCTTTTATTATTTTTATGAGATTAGGAAGAAGAAGAAGAAGACGAGGAGGAGGTTGCTTTCTGAAAAACATGAGTTCACTGTTGCACTCAATATTGTCTATAAAATAGTATATTAGAACATCCATATACCTAATCCTTAATTATAATTAATAGCTAGCATGGATAATAAAAAAAAAAAAAAAAAAAAAGGAAAAAGAAAGGCAGGGCAATGTTGTTCCTCAGCTGAAAAGTTATTTTAGCCACTGTTACATGCAACGATTGAATACTCTTTGTTCCCTGTTTATTTTTTATTTTAAAATATTTTTTAAAAAATTTAAATTTTTATTTTTTTACTTTAAATTAATATTTTTTAGTGTTCTTAAATCATTTTAATATACTTTATTAAAAATAATTTTTTAAAAATTAAAATAATATTATTTTAATATATTTTTAAATAAAAATAATCAAAGATTACATTCACAAACAAACTATTTATCTATTATGGAGTTTTTCCCGTAGAACCAGTCAAGGGAATTAAAACTTGAAAATTTCAAACTCGAGGTTACAGACTACGACTCCCCATGAACGACTACGACCGCTCAAGGTCAATTTGTGAATATTGTAGCATCAGAGATCGATATATTCAGAATTTTACTTGTTTCTCCCACGAAACTATGAAATTTATACTGAATCGAAAGGGAAATCTAGATTATATACTGCGTTTATTTTTATTTGAGAAACGGAGAAGGTGAAGGGCATCATTTTGCACAATTCTTTTTTTTTTTACTATTAAGAAATTTAGGTTTTTAATTTCTTAAAAATTATAGAAAAATATATATTGTTTTTAAAAAATTACATTTTGCATTTTTTTTTAAATTGGATAAATTAGAATAAACCCCCTTAGGTTCTATGAAACTACAAATATCATCTAAAAGTCTGAAGATTGGGCAGCAAACGCCCTTAATACCCAAAATGTCACAAAAAAATAGTTTGATTACAACATTTTAAAAATTGGAGAAAAATATTAAAAAATAAACACACAAAAAAGAAAAAAAAATTAAATAGTGAAATTGATAATCAAGTCCAATTTTTTTTAATATTTTTTAAATTGTAAGTTTTTTTGTTAATTATCTTTTTTAATTGCAATTAAGAGCATTTTGGATACAAAATGAGGTTTATGTATTTATTAAACATTGAGGGAGTTTATTTATTTAACTCTTGGATGGTTTCTATAATTTATAATACCTCAAGAAATTTATTATCCTTTAAGATTTTTATGATTGACTATTTTAGAGATTTTTTATATTTATTAAGATTTTTGAATTTTTAAAAATATTTATTCCATAAACACAACTAAACAAGATAAATGGGTAAAAAAAGAAGTTATTATGAGAGATTTTTCAAAACTATTCAAGAAGATTGTGACTTATTAGATTGTGATTTTTCTTAATGCGTAGCTTAATTAAACACGTTACAAAACAAATTGTGCTTAAGATTTGATAGTTTTTCTATTATTGGTTTTATCAGCATGAAAAGAATAATAATAAATAAAAAAACCTAATATTTATTAAAAAAATATTTCAATAGTATGTTTTTATTTTTCAAAAAATTATTTTTAATATTAATATATTTAAATAATTTAAAAATAAAAAAATTTATAAAACTATTTATAACATAACAATTTCAAATGTGCATCGTAAATAGAAAAGGTGCAAACTTCTTTTTCTAGACACACGGTAAGTACTCTATCTTTACACGTAAAAAAAAAAAATTGTTGCCAATATGCTTTCAAGTTGACCAGCTGACTTAGAAACCTATCACTGCGAAGCTTCGCCCATTTGAAAATGCGACTCAGCTTATATTTTTATAAACTTAATTTTTTTTATTAAAAATTAATTTTTTTAATATATTTTAAATCATTTTAATTGGTTAATCTTAAAAATAATTTTTTTAAAATAAAAAAAAATATATTATTTTAATACATTTTAACATAAAAAACATTTTAAAAAAAACCCACAACTATTCTCTTAAATTTAAAAAGCAAATTCAAATCCCAATTTACATACACGGCTCCGTAACCAGCGGTGCCAAGTATATATAATTGTTTTTTTAATGTTTTCAAATTCCAAGTGTATATATATATATATTTTGCATGGCAGGAGAACGCATAACCAAACAGGTCTTAGCAACCCTTTTTTCCTTTGGAAATCTTTGTAGATGGTATTTATTTAAAATTTTTATTTTTTTATTTTTATATAAAATTATTTTTTAGTGTTTTTAATCATTTTAATATTTTGTTATCAAAAATAAATTTTAAAAAATATTATTTTAATATATTTTTAAGTAATTATTTTATTAAAAAACAACAAATTAATACACAGAGACTTTAGGTGTTTTTTCAGAAACAAAATCAATTATAGGCGGAGGCATGGCAAAGGTTGGGGTGGGCTTTAGCTCAGGTCAAGATTTTATCAATATTTTTTAAGTAGTTTTATGTAAAAAAATTTATAATTCTCAATTATATTATCAAAAAATTCTAAAAATTTGCGTGGAGCCTTTTAATATGATGCTTTAACTTTGGTTAAAATTTCAGAATTTTTAAAGAAATTTAGAAATTTAATGAAAAATCACAATTTGATCAATTTTACGTTATTGGACGTAATTTTCAATCCGACCATCAGATCGAATTGAAATTTTATGAGGGATCTTAAAATATATTGAATAAAATCTAGTTAAGAGTTTAGGATGAACGGAGCTTGATAGTGCTAATAAAAAAAAGACCGTCAAATAAAAGTAAAATAACTCATTAAGAGTAAAATGATTATTTGCCATTAAAAAATAAAACAAATCAGCTCCTCCTTCCTTTTATATGTTGCCAACTGAGCAGAAGCAGAATAGAAGAAGAAAGAAAAGAAAAGGCGAGAGAGAAATAGAAAAAAGTAAGAGAAAAACATATAAAAATTCAAAAAAAAAAAAAGAGAGAATAACCTTGTAAACTAACAAAGTCCAACTTATAAAACACTAATCTAGGAAAGAGTCAAGTGAAGGAAGAAAAAATTAAAAGAAGGAAAAAATTTAATTATTTTATTTCCTAGTTGACATGAGATTGTTATTTTATCCCGGTTGAGGGGTTTTACAATATCAATTCAGATTCAATTATAAATGAATTATATTTCACAAAACATCGAAGAATGTAACTTTAATAATGAGTTTAGTTTTACTTTTGTTTTAATTTTATGTACTTTTAAATTTATTTTTTAATATTTTAGATAGTGTATTTAAATTAAAACTTTACTATTAATTTTAAAAATTTATGTATATAAGTTAACAATCAATCTTAAAAAATATTTATATATTTATTTAATAGCCCATAATAAAAAAAATTCTTGGCTCGGCTCTTGAAATCAATCCTTTTTTTTTAAGAAACAACAGTTAAACAGATCACGATCTGATTGTTTTTTAATTCCCTTTATGCCATTAATCAATAGAAGCCGTGAACATAAACATCATGTCAATCAGAATTTCGCTTTAAGAAGCTTATGGATGCTTTTCAATTACGCTCACATATTCAAGTTTTGTTCAAGTTAAAAAGGAAAAAAACAAAAGAAAGAAAGATATCACATTCAAGGGACGTTATTCATCGCCAGAAGGAAAAAAAAAATTATAAAAATTGAAATCCGCAAATGCAATGATTCGTGTCTTTGGAAGCAGGAAAAAAAGAAAGAGTGTGGCTCCACTCGTATACTTTTGTGCTTGAACCAAGGGGCATGGAGACCTATAATTTCCCTGGTTTTCAAAAGAAAGAAAAAGGACGAGTAATTATTTTCAATATTTTTTCTTCTTTTTCTCCGATCGAAAAGAGCAGAGCTGGATTCTTTTCTCTTCTCTTCTAGGAGAACCCGTGGTGTTCACATTTTAAATCGGGGATCGAGTCATGTTTTGAGCAGTTGCCTGTGGAAGGATTCTTTGAACGTTGTTCAAAAGAAAAAACAAGATTATAATAATTGTTTTGAATTAATTATAAATGGGTGGAATGTAGTACCGTTGACTCCAAGGATTTTACTTCTTTCTATTTGATTTCATTGGTATGAATTTGCTCGAACCTGTCATCAATCAAAGAAGCATATTTTGCTGCTGGATTTTATGCAAAAGAGGTCCCAGATCTCTTATAAGCTTACGTTCAATTTCAACCGCCAATGTGTTCTGGGAAATCTACCAGCTCCTTGGGCTGATATTCTTTTTTAATTATTAGGGTTCTTAGTTAGCTAGCAAGCTAGGGCTTTCTTAATTATTTTCAAGCAAGAGTTCATTTTGTGCTGGAGCCTTTAACATTCGAATGTTCTACCGTTGATGAGTTTTTCAATGCGCTGTAGATGCTTGATTATCTTGAGATTCCTTAATCTTGTTTCTCATTTTTGCAGCAGTTCTATGTATATTGCTTGCATTCGCTGTCTAATACCTAGCTACTGTCGCTATTGCTAACAACTGGCGATTTTGATCGCTGCCAATGCTCGGATCTAATATGCTGCCTGCCTTTTTCTTTTTCTCTGTTGATTAATTGATGCCTTGTGGCTTTGTCAGTGTAATGAGTTGGCTTCTTCACTCGTATTGTTCCATGCCCTCCCTCGTAACGCATGCAAGCTATGAGTGTGTGTGTATATATCAAAATATAATCTATATTTACTACTTTGATAAATCAAAATATCTCTAATTATATTTGCATGAAAGATGATATTAAATGTTAGTTCTGTTAAAAAATCATCTCAACACAATAACTTAAACTATTAAGTGAGGTTCAAAAATATAATTTATATTAGTCTTTAACACACCCCCTCAAATAAAAAAATTTTGGGCTTGAAACTTGCACAGGCTCACATTATCTTGTGCTTAATTTTTATAAATAAATAAGGATGGTGAGATTTTAACTTGTGACCGCTTGATCATTAAAGCTCTGATACCATATCAAAGAACCATCTCAACTCAATAATTTAAGCTATTAGATGAGGTCTCAAAATATGATTTATATTATTCTTTAATAAATTCTATATTTAGAGAACATAGCTAAAGATACATTTTTTTTCAAAATTTACCCTTTTTTTTTTATTACCTATTATCAAATTTGATTTAATGGAAGAACAATTTTTACATACTACTGTTTTCCTTCTGATATTATCTACCAATGAAATATTTATTTTAAAAAATTAACAGAGTAATTAAAATTCTAATAGATCAAGTTTTTATTTGCATGTTTTTTCTTTAAATTAGTTATGAGTTTGAATAATTAAAATAATATTTCAATAAAAAATTTATTGTTTAAGAAAAAGGTTCTAGCTCCATAATTTTACCAAAAACAGTAGATAATGTAGCCTTCTTCTAATAAACGTAGAGTGATAATAAATAACTTTTAATCAATACATACACATTAATTACGTTGAAAAAAATAAATACATGAAGAAAAGTACCTTTGTCAACGAATGAAGGCGACCCGTTTACTATCTATCCCGAAACTCTAACTCAAAATAATTACTTGAACTTGACCGCTGGCATGGTTTTTTATATTTAAATTTAAAATCTAATTCAAATGTTATAATTTTTAATTATTTAATACATAATTAACTTAATATATATTTATTTTTTTAAAAAAATTAAAATTATTTATTTATTTTGGATATTAAGTTTAAGTCTAATTCGGGTAGTATTTATATTCAATACAAAACTCAATTTTTTTCTTTAAATTTTATATAAACCAAACACATACAAACATAATTGAATTTAAAATAATTTTAAACATTTAAATTGGTTGAAATCCGTATCCACAGTAAAATTATCATTTCTACTAAATTGAACTACTTTTCAAAATGTATTTAGAAGTGTTTCTGTTTTATTTTTGAGTACTTTTTAAAAATATTTTTATTTAAAAATATATCAAATTAATTTTTTTAGTGTTTTTTTAATAATTTTAATATAATAATATTAAAATAAAAAATAAAAATTATTTTAATATAAATTTTTAAAAAATAATATATCTTGTTTGGGAGTATAGTTATGATTGTTTTTTAAAGTGATTTTTACTTAGAAATACATCAAAATAATATATTTTTAAAAAATTATTTTTGATATTAATACATCAAAATGATTTAAAAATATTAAAAAAATATTAATTTAAAATAAATAAAAATAATTTAAATTTTTTTTAAAAAAATTTTAAAATATAAAAATAAAGAGCACAATTAACTGGTAGCAAAGATGGTCAGGAAAATTATAAAGAAGAAGAAGAAGAAAAAGAAAACGACGACGTCAGTAAAGGGTAGAATATAAAAATGACCCGCAAAGGTTTGAAGGGAGCCTGCTTGCTTGATCTGTGTGCCGAAACCGTGTCGTCGTCTGCCATTTGCCGGTGATTCCTCCTCTTCATTACCATGATTCCACAGTTTTTTGGTTTACGTGTTGGATTGTCAAAGGGTGCCTACAAAATATTTACACGTGCGTTATATCGTATGATAAGATAAGATAGACAAGGCACTAGGCGTTTCAAAAGTTTTCACGGCCAAGATCAAATCTCATACCTTTTTTATTGGGTTTAATCACATAGCTGCCATCTTGGATTTTAAACTTCCTTGTGAGTTTTTTTGGTCAAACTTATCCTCTAGAATCTAGATGATTACAATTCTAGTTTTAAAATTTGAGTTATTTATTTATTTTTTATTTTTTGAATCTGAATTAGTTAAAACCTGAGGTTGGACGGATTTTGAATCAATCTGTCAGATATTTTGAATTTTAAAACAATGATTTCGATGGTTAATTATAGTTAGAGTTTAGGGATAATCATAACTATAATTTAAATAAAAATTAATAATTATAACTATGAGTCATACTTATCCATTTAGTTAATTATTAAAATCTATAAGCAGATAAATATAATAAACTCAAACAATCCCTTTTATCACATATCAAGTGCTGTTTTTTATATGGGAGGGGTGGAGAGTCGATGCTATGGCTCTTGATGCAAATGATGATGCTATAAGCACCATTGCCACTAATATTTGATTCGTAATTTTTTATTATTATTAATATAAATATTCAAGTTAATTTGTGTATATTTCAATTAATTTTACGAGTTTTAAAATTAATAATTATATAAATTTTTAAAAATTTTGAGAGAGCTTAAATTTATAATTATTAAAAAATAAATTTAAAATCTAACCAGTTAAACTTCCTCTCGATATTATAATTTATTCATATTTTCAAGGCTTCAATTTATATAATTTTATAGTTGAGGATGAGGCAGCTTTGTAAGTAAGAAGACGTATATGAATTCCAAGATGTGATTCCTTTACCTTGTTTCTTGTATTTCTATGAATTATCAACTTTAGAAAACTGTTTTCTCTCTATCAATCTCTATTTAACTATTTAAAAAATAAAATAAATATTTAAATAAGAATTTAGTTATTTTTATCAAATAACTCAACAAACATAAGAAACAAAAAAGAACTAAAAAACTTAACATAAAATAATTTTTTTAACTTTATGAATTTTATTTATTAATTCATATTAATATAATAAACAATTTTTTTTTATGAATTGAAATAATTAAAAAAAGAATTGAATTATTATTTTTTATGTTTATATACATAAGAAAGCATATAGTTATTATCTTTATAGCATGTTCTTTTGTCCTGTCCAATACATGTCAAATGAGGAGCAGAACAGTTGTCCAATAACGTATAATTGTTATATTATTACAAAACACCCTTGCACACAATGTTTATGAAATATTAAAAAATATATTGCGTGTACGATGTTGATTTTAGGAAAATATTAAATATATACTTAAACTATGAGGATAATATTAATTTCACATTCAAGCTATTTATTATATTAATTTTATGCAGAATTATTTTGATTTTTCAATTATGGTTTTTATTAGAATTATTTAACGGAAATCGTTAAATTCTCTACAGAATAATTTTTCTTTAAATAGAATTCGGAAGGAAATCTGGATAGAATGCCTTGAAAATGGATGGAAGTCCATAATTTTGAAAAGTTTGGAAGTAAAATTGATACTAAAAATTATTTAATAGCAAGAGGGTATTTTTGAAGTTTCCCTGGTTTTACTAAAAATTATTTAATAGCAAGAGGTTAACAGGTGGTAGGTACTGCAGTTGAATTTACCATGCTTCACAGACAATTGGAAAAAATCAACGGTTTTAAAATTGCCATAGAAGCATGTGCGATCCGCGAAGACGGAAGAAAGTCAATTTATATACATAAAGAGGGGTGGAGGGTTTATATTTGTTATGATAGACGGCTCGCCAATTTAGAATTTATATAGTTTAGAACGGGTTTTATATTAAATTAAATTAAGAGATGGCTCAATTAATTTAATTGGTCAATCGATCAATAGGTGAGTTAGTTCAAATTTAAATGAGAATTGATTTGATTTTTTTAATAAATTTTAAAACTAAAACTAAAATATTTTGATTTAAAAAAAAAATATTAAATAAATCCAAGTTAATTTGCTACACTATTAACCCATGTCTTGGATTCCATGGCATTTTATATCTATGTTACTTATAATAATTAAGAATTATTTTGAGATTGTGGTTGCAGTTATTTTTTAAAGTGTTTTTTTTTTAAAATATATAAAATAATTTTTTTTTATTTTTTTAAAAATTATTTTTGATATTAATACATTAAAATGATCTAAAATAAAAAATAATTAATTTTTTTTTAAAATTTTTTCACAAATATTTTTTAAAAATTAAAATATAAAACTAAATAAATATCGTTGGCATAACCGATGTAGTTCACCATCAACTAAAGCCTTGTAATGTGGCACTAAAATCGTCATTAATAAAGTATTGAAAGCACTAAAGTATTCAGCTCCTTTTGATCCGTTCTAAGTCTAAATGTCGATCGTGGTGCCAATACCATGAAGCTCAAGAACTCACATTAAGATGCAATTTATAAGCACACCAACATGATGATGAAATGGTGCCATTCAAAGGTGAAATAGCATGAGAATAGGTTATTTAGGACACTTAAGCTGCATTTTGATATATGGCCTGACCAAGTACACAACGTCCATTGATGTAAAATATATTTTAAAGTACTAATTATTTAGGACAGTAATTATAAAAAAGCTAAACGAGATTAATAATAATAAAAAAAATATTGTGCAAAGACAATGGACCGTAAATAAAGAATTAGGCTTAATAATTAATTTTAATTTATATTTTATAGGGTTAATGTTGTATCTAAAAAATATCTTAACATTAAATTAATACTTGATTTTATAGAAAAGAATTCAGTTTTATTGCTTGAGAAAATTTGAACTTAAGAAGATTAAAATCGATAGTAAAGCAAAAATACAAGCTTTTTTATAATGTTTATGGGACATTTTTTTTTTTAATTTTAAAAATGGCCCTTAGAATTTTTCTGTTTTCATTTCTGATCCTTTTGGTTTGAAACCTTTATGTTTTAATCTAAAACTATATTTTGTTAACATTTTAGTTCTTGAGATTAAAAAGAGAGAGAGAGAGCGTTCTAACAAACATTAATGGGAGAGAAAGAAAGTAATTAGTTTCTTAGATCACGTGGCAAAAAAAAAAAAAAGAACCAAATTTGATATCAATATGTTTCTCTTGACAAAAAAAACTGTTATTGGAGAGTTTTTGAGCTTTATAAGGGTTTTAAAAGATATTTTTTTTGTCTGATTTTGTATATTAGAATCTATTTAGGGGTGTTTTAAGTTGAAAAGTTAGTCCTTTAAGATTTCAAGGTGTTTATGAAGTGTTTTTATATGAGAAATATGTTAATTTTTTTTTTCAAAACACCCCATCCTAATTTTTCGGCCACTTCATCAGTGGCTAAAATATGAGCAAGCATATGACACATCTTCTAAAGATGGTGTCAGTTGGGCCACACGTTAAGACCTAATTCCACCTAGGCATTGTCATGTTAATATCTATAAAAAAATAAAATAAAATGATGGTGTCTAAAATTTATTTTAGTCAAAATTTATTTTGATTAAGTCGACCAGATCATGGTTGAACTCATTATATTAATCGGGTCATATTAGTGTAACTCTTATTTGATTTAATTTGAAATTCATGTTAAGCAAGGAACCAGGTTGTTGGGTCTTTAGGTTGACCCACACAATTTAATAAGATATATTTTTTTATTAGACTAATACCTTTTTTTATTTTTATTTAAAAGCATCCAATATTTTTTTTTTATGTTAGTGGTAATTACTTTTGATTTTTATTAAATGAATGAAATAGAACACCAATTTTTTTATTTATTTGTGTGAAGGTAATAAGTATTAATAAGATAAGGAGTTGTTACGCTAACAAATTATTTTATTTCAATTAAATTAAAATTATTACTTTTCTTCTATGTGTGTGTGTGTGTGTGTGTATATCCTTGTAAATAAATAAAAAACTTTGATGGCTCCTAGCATAACATGATCAAGTGTTATGATCTAAATCTATCTCTCAAATTTATAACTTAGCATATGGTTAAACCAAATAGCATTATAATAATGTTGACATTTATTGGCACATAAAAACCTTATTCATTTTTAGTAAGCATATGCTTTAGACTTAAATTCATAACTAGAATTTTTCTTCTACTTAGAAAAACATGTTAACTGGTTACATGTTTTTTGCATAAAAAAAAATCAGAACAAGAAGGGAAAAAGGTAGGGAAATAATTAAGCTAATTGTTTGAAAAAGCTTCATTAAGTAGCCTCCTCTTGTATGGAAAATTATAGGAAAAAGAACTTTTCTAAACTACAAGAAAATTGTTAAACGCTGAAGGAATATTTCATTGGCATTTATGTTTGTTGCTGGTTGGCATTTTAATTATTGATGGCATTGCCTATGGATTCATGTCATAAGTTAGCTTATCATTGGAGATTTAATGTTTGTTGATAATATCGTCAGCAAACTAAAATGCTGATGAAATATTTATGCCAAAACAAATTATTGACCAATGTTTGTCGGTAAATCTATCGGTATAATAATTACCAACATATATTTTCATCGCTAATCTGTCAACTAGGTTGCAAATATCGCTAGCAACATCACCAATAAAATTCCCTACATAAGTTGTCATTACTTAT